>CM071927.1:94794270-95220957 GCA_016081115.2 Rehmannia glutinosa | reverse complement strand
GGCTTATTCATTAATCAGCGCGGTAGCGGAAACTCCGTCCGTATTTTCTGACACAAGATTATAGTTTTGACGAACTACCCATTGAAGCGGAGTACACCGATCCGATAATGGCTCGGATGATCAGGGTAGCCGAAACTCCCGGTCGATTTGATATTCTATATGAACGCGTCATAACAATAAAAGGTCGCTTTAAGCGGAAACTTTGTGGCAATTCACACCTTCCATTAGAAGTTATGGAAGACGAATGGAAATTGTTCGTTGATGGCTCTCCACCGCAGGCGGAAATGTCGATCAAATCGTGATAATCGATCCAAATCAGAAATGCTATCGGCCGTGCGATTTCGATTCCCCTTGACGAACAACGGCTAATACGAGGCACTCCTGGCGAGGCCAGATACGGCGGCTTCTATGGGCACTAAACAATTTTTGTTGTTGATTCTCAAGCTGGTCGTTCATCAAATCAACGGTGGTACGAAGCGAAAGAGCAAAAATAGCACAATATTTGGACTTGGTCAGAAGAGATTGCTACACTAAGACAAAAGTCTTACATGTGCCCCGAGCCGAGAATATGCAGCGGTGCAATTTCGGCTCGGTTCTGCCAAGGAGACGGATACCATCGCGGATGTCAGCACATCACTGGCCCCCTGCCGTCACTTGGCGCAAAGAAGATATATGCAATCAAACCGCCGAGCGATTCGGATGACCCCAATCATTGAGTATTTAGAAAAAGGAGTGCAACACGAAAACAAAAGCGCTTAACACTACGAACTCAAGTGGTAGGTGTTAGGAATTTTATTGTTTAGATTTTGATGAATGCCATGTAAAAACTTAGAATAGAAAGTTGGCTCCCCAATTCTTGTTGTAAATTGTATTGTAACAATTAGAAGTGACCAAGTGTGAGTTAAATCGCTCTACGCCCAAGCTAGTAGTCCCAAGTGCTCTGATAATCTAGAGATGGGTGAATAGATTATGCGATTTTTGCAAATCACCCTCTTTTTGAACAACGAGTAAATAACAAAAATGTAAATGCGGAAAATGAACAACACTCGTTGATTTAAAGAGTTCAACCCACCTAGGGCTAATCTCTACCACCCCAGGTATCTCAGGATGGATTTCAAAAAAAGAAAAAGATTATATTAATTTACCAAAAATTAATACAACACTTTGATGAGGATTACCACAACCCTCCTTCACTTTCAGGATTACCACAATCCTCTTACACCACCTGAGGATTACCACAACCTCTTTACAACACCTTTGAAGATTACCACAACCTTCAAACACCATCACCTAGATCACCCAAAGTGTATTCTTACCACAAGAATACCTTAAAGGATGTCTTTGTGTTGAATGATGACCAAAATCAAGATTACAACTCAATAATGATTGATACAATATGAGTGCAAGTGTAATCAGAATTGAAAGCCTAGACCTCAAATAAGTGCAAGTGAAAGTGCTTAGGCTAATCAACAAGATATATGAAAGTGTTTGCTCAATTGCTCTTTGCTTGTATATTGTGTTGTAATATCTTGTTGCTTGAATGAAAGCTCTATTTATAGGAGAGGTCTTGGCTTTGGTTTCGGACATTGGCTCCTCTTGGGGAGTGATTTGCCGCAAAAGAAACCATTTAAAATCATCAATATAGTCATTTAGAAATCAATCCCACAAAATAGGAAAAAATGCGAAAAAGCGCTGGCGGATAGTTTCTTTGTCAAAATGCAGGGGGTTCGACAAGCGGTGCGAGATAAGATTAAATTGAATTCTGCGAATTTTTACATAGGGGGCCGGTCGAAGGAAGTCGACCGGTCTTAGCGTATGACTAGGTTGCCCTTGATATTTTTACTTAAAGCAGAGAAAGCACGGAACAAAAATCAACTTTCAGTGCAGTTAATTCGCGGGTCGACGGTCGACCTGCCGGCCGCCCTGGTCGGCCAAGTCGTCTGCCCTTTTTTCTTACGTCCCATTTGTTTCTTAGCTCTTCAGTGCGGGTTGCCCTATAGGGCGACAGGTCGAAACTGAAACAAATGTGTTGTCAAATGTTTTATTGAAAAAACTTCAAGAAATACTCCGAAAAATAGTAAAAACATTTTAAGTTGATGGAAATATTTAGACAACATTTAGGGACATAGTTTGGTTTGAAAACATATTTGAACAAAGTCGAACATAATCATCAAAATCATGATAAAAACATTTATCTAACAAACTCCCCCTTTTTGATGATTACAAACGAAAACAATTTTCTTGAGGACGATTTTAAAACCAAATAAAATTTCGGTTTTACAAGTAAACTATCCGTTTAAAAACATTTTACAAAAGCTCCCCTATCAACAAGCACATTAAGAAGAAATATTGCATAAGCTAGAAGCACAAGCTATTACAAAATAAACAACAACTCATGAGCTTAGAAGCTCCCCTGTCATAAATACTTATAATCCATGCAAACAAGTTCATAAACAATTCACAACTTATGGCTTAATAAGCGTAGCTTGTAGCTTCTATCATGAGCTTAGAAGCTTCTTTTGAGCTAACGAGCCAATTTCTGTTTCTCCCCCTTTGGAATCATCAAAAAGAATGTTAGGATGATAGAAACATCATAGAAGTATATCAAAGTGCGCTAAAGAAAGGGTTTATCAACCATTGAGCAATTTAGGCTTAAAAACCAAGGAAAATGGGAGAAATGTATCATGAAGAGTTCATACGCTCATTTTATTTCCCAAAACATGATCTCAATGAGTATAGAAGACTTTTGGAGGCAGAGAATCAAGTATAAGTTGAAATTTTCATTGTGACATTTCATCGAACACAATGTGGGCGTGAAAAATAAAAAGAGTTGTATATAGCCCTTGTAAATGATCGAGCCAAAAATTTCATCACCAATCACATCAATCATTATACAATACAATATAATAACTAAGCTCATCAAGATCATAAGCAAAATTATCAAGAAATATACAAGAAAGCCATAAACTCAAGGGTTCCAGCAATTGAGCAAAGTAAGGAAAATTCTTACCATTTGATCGGAAAAGATGAGCAATAATGATGATAAACATGCTATATAAGGTCAAGATATGAATTGAATGCATGAAAATCAATTTTTGAGTGACAATTGTGTGCATTTGGCAAAAGGGGCGAGAAATGGCAAAAAAAGTAAAAATAGCATATCTTTGAAAACTGAAACGAACTTAAACCAAAATTTAGCCGAAGCGGCAGTCGTGGTTGAAGCCACCTGTCGGCGTTGAGCGACCGCTAGGTTGCCCTCAACTCTTCTGTGACCTGTGATACATCAAATTTTTCAAAATCGAATTTTCAACCAAAAATCCGATTTTCGCCCCTAAGTTTTAGAAACATGCAAAATGCAGCGTAGACCCCATTCAATATGCATTATGCCTAGCCGAGCTCGTATTGGCGAAAAGTCTCGGAAGTTAGCGGTTTTGTAAAAATGTCCGCTAATTGATCTTGAGATGGGCACAAAAGATATCTCAATTTTCGTTTTGAAACACAATCCCTTAGAAAATGATGTCGAATCTCAATATGTTTGACGGTTATGATGAGCGGGTTTTGAGCAATATTTATAGCGGATATATTATCACAAAAAAGATAGATGCGTTTTCAAAGAGCATTTGTAATCCGCTAAGGTTTGTTTCATCCAAAGAAGTTGAGTACAACAAAATCGGCGGAAATATATTCGGCGGCCGTTGAAAAGAAACACTGATTTTCTTCTTTGAAAACCAAGAAACTAGGCAACGCTTAAAAATTGACATGATCCAGGAAGTACTTTTCCGATCATCAATATTACCCGCATAGTCGAATCACTATAACCTTTAAGAGAAAAATTTTTCATTCTTTGGATAAAATAAACCATATTGAATAGTGCCTTTCAAATATCGAAAAAATCCGTTTAACGGCACTCATATGGATTCTTTTGGATTGCTTTGAAAACGAGCACATAGGCATACGACATGAAGAATGTCCGGTCTACTAAGCGGTTAAATAAAGTAAACTACCAATCATACCTCGATACTTGGATTCATCAACCGTCTTGCCTTTTTCATCTTTGTCAATTTTGACATTGGTTGCCATAAGTAAGGCGGTTCTTCTTCTTCAATGCGAACTTCTTCAAAAGTTCTTTTGTATACTTTGATTGAAATATAAATGCCTTCTTGGCATTGCTTAATTTGAAGTCAAGGAAGAAGTTTAGCTCCCCATCATACTCATCTCGAATTCACCTTGCATTAACTTGGAGAATTTCTTGCACAAAGATTCATTAGTAGCACCAAAGATAATATCATCAACATAAATTTGCACAAGTAAACAATCTTGCCCTTTTTCAAAAACAAAAAGAGTAGTATCAACTTTACCTCTTGTAAAACCATTTTGCAAAAAGAAAAGAGCTAAGTCTATCATACCATGCACGGGTGCTTGTTTTAAACCATACAAAGCCTTTTTAAGTTTATAAACATCATTAGGCCTAGAAAAATTTTCAAACCCCGGAGGTTGTTTTACATAGACTTCTTCTTGAATAATACCATTTAAGAAAGCGGATTTAACATCCATTTGGTAAAGTTTGAAATTTTGAAACAAGAATAGGCAAGTAAAATACGAATAGCTTCTAATCGTCTACGGGTGCAAAAGTTTCATCATAGTCAATACCTTCTTCTTGACAATACCCTTGAGCTACTAACCTTTCCTTATTTGAACAATGTTGCCTTGATCATCAAGTTTGTTAGGGAATACCCATTTTGTACCAATAATTGTTTGAGATGGAGGACAAGGTACTAATTCCCATACATCATTTCTTTCAAATTGATTCAACTCCTCTTGCATTTCCAAAAACCAATCTTCATCCTCAATAGCTTCCTTAGCATTTTTAGGCTCTTTTTGAGAAATAAGAGCTTTCTCAACAAAATTCCTTGATCATTACTTTATCAAAGAGGATCACCAATAATAAGATCTTTTGGGTGATCTCCTTAAATTTCAATGCAGTGGGGAAGATCGAGATATCACCTCTATCTTCTTGAGGACCATTTGAAGTGGGACGGTTGATCATTTGATGTAGGCGGTTGATTATCAATTGAACAATTTGTTCAATAATATCTTCCTCATCACTTTCATCATTAGGAATTCTTTCAACTCGAAGCTTCATTGAATTTAACATGGATGGATTCTTCAACAACTCCACTAGTCTTATTGTAAACCCGATATGCTTTGCTTTTTGTTGAATATCCCATAAATATCCCTTCATCGGCCTTAGGATCAAGTTTGTCCAATTGATCCTTGGTATTCAAAAAAAAAGCATTTGCAACCAAATATTTTGAAATAACTAATATTTGGAGTTCTACCTTTCCAAAGCTCATATGGAGTTTTATTCATTTTAGGACGAATATAAACTCGGTTAATGACATAGCAAGCGGTACTTACGGCCGGCCCAAAAATACTTTGGAAGTGAAAATTCATTGAGCATGGACCGACTCATTTCTTGTAATGTTCGATTTTTCCGTTCGGCTACTCCATTTTGTTGAGGTGTCCTTGGAGCCGAGAAATTATGAGCATATCCTTTGGTTTCACAAAATACTCTAAATTCACCGTCAAATTCTCCACCTCGATCTTCGAATAGACTTGATAGTATCTTCTTTTTCATTCTCAATAAGTCTACACAACTTAACAAACTCATTAACGGCATCGTTTTTATTGGTAAGAAAAAGAGCCCAAGTATATCTTGAATAATCATCGACTATAACAAAAAGTGTAATGTTTTCCCTTAGACTAGCCAGTACCAATATCCCCGTACAAATCAAGGTGAAGCATTTGTAGGGGTTTGGTTGTGGAAATTTCATTTTTGGGCTTAAAACTACTTTTAACTAATTTGTTCTTTTGACAAGTGTCACATAAGCCAAGATTTTCAAAATTCAATTTGGGTAGTCCTTTCACATGTTGGTTTTTGTAAATATTTTCAAATTCTTGTATCAACATGTCCAAGTCGCCTATGCCATAAACTAGTTAAATCATTATTGGCGACTAAACAAGAAACATTTTGACTAACCAAATCACTTGTACAAATTTTGTAAAGATTGCCTTTTCTATTTGCTTCACAAATAATTTCACCATTTTTAAGAATAAGGCATTTTCTTTATTAAAGGAAACATCATATTTTGAATCACAAAGTTGGCTAACACTTATCAAATTAAACTTAAGCCCTTCAACTAATAGAACATTACTAAGAGAGAAAAGAAGAGTTACCAATTTCTCCATTTCCAAGAATTTTTCCTTTGCCATTCCGAACATGACCATACCCTCTTCTTGGAGCTTGATGTTGGTAAAAGTTCTCTCCTCCCGGTCATATGGCGTGAACATCCGCTGTCCACGAGCCATTTTGAATCTTCCATTGTGGTTATGGCCCCTATTACCTACAAAAGAATTTCTTTTAGGTACCCTATAATTTTGGGGTCCATGGGGGTTAGTCTTGAGACCTTTGGGTCTCCAAACATGTCTTGAGCTATTTCTCAATTTGCAATTATTAATAATGTCCAACTTTGCCACAATAAAAACAAGTAGGAGTATTATAATTATTAGCACGTACAAAAGTCGGACCTTGGTTATTTTCTTAAAAACACTTTGAAATGGCTTATAACCAAGTCCCGATTTGGAATGCTCACCTCTTTGTGCATCTAAAATTTTTGTGACATTATCCGTACTTATGTTGAAGCGATGCACGTCATTTTCAAACATTCAATATCTTTTGTGAGCGATTCCTTTTCGGTTTCAAGAGAAAGAATTCTAGTAAAGTAAGAGCATGAGCTTTGTCTAAAGATTCATAAGAGGTAAATAATTTTTCCTTTTCAACCTTAATCTCCTTATGCTCCTTTTTCAAATTTTTGTATTTAACGATTAAATTTTGAAACTCAATTTGCAATTCATCAAAATCACATTGCAAGTCATCAACTATGGAGGAAGTAGAAGAATTTGAGTGTACCTCATTGTTTTCATCGTCTATAGCCATGAGACCGTGTTCGGTTTCTCCTTCCTCATCGGTTGTTTCGAGTAGTTCATCCCATGTTTTGACTTCGCATTTAGAGCCTTCTTTTTTGTGAAAGGCTTCCTTTTCTTTGCTCCTCTTCATCGAGCTTTGGGCAATCGGCAATGAAGTGCCGGGTTTTCCGCATTTAAAGCAAGCATTATCTCTTGGTTTTCTTGCTTTATTTTTGTTCACAAATTTTGCAAATTTTCGAACAAGTGCGGCCGTTCCTCATCATCATCATCATTATCATAGTATGCATTATTAGAAGAAGAAGCAAGACCTTTAGGAATAATTTGCATACCCGATTGATTTGTGGATGGTTTGGAATTTTTCCTCTCCTTGAGATAGACTTCATAGATGAGTAGGTTTCCAATAAGCTCATCAAACTTGAGTGTCTCAAGATTTTGTGCCTCCGTGTGATTGCGTTACTTTTTCGGACCATGAGCCGGGAAGTGCATTTAGTACCTTGGTCACCTTGTCTTCTTCGGAGATGACTTTCTCGAGGGCCACAGAGAGGATTGACAATATTGTCAAGCCTTTCCACCATTTGGAGATGCTTTCGCCATCATACATGTTAAAGTTTTGAAGTCTTTAACAAGCATGGTCTTTTCTTGCTTGCTTGACTTTCTTAGTCCCTTCATAGATTGTCTCCAATTTTTCCCAAACCTCATGTGCCGACCTTATGCCTCTTATGCGATTGTACTCGGTAGCGGTAAGAGAACAATGCAAAATATTTAAGGCCTTACCGTTTAGAGAAAAAGCCTTCTTGTCGTTTTCATCAAACTCCTTGAAAGGTTTAGGAGCCAAGGTGCCATCCTCCGATTTCTTTGTTGGTTGATCAACTCCTTCAATGACCACATTCCAAATGTCGAACCCGCACCTTGTAGGAAGCACTCCATACGGTCTTTCCAAAAAGCGTAGTTGTTGGCGTCGAATAGTGGTGGTTTATTGGTAGAAGCGCCGGTGGTGAGATGAGCATCATTTGTAGCCATGGATCTTTCCTCTTTACTCGGAACGAAGCTAGCCAAAGAGTTTGGCTTTGATACCACTTGTTAGTCAGTGGCTACAATAATCTAGAGGGGGTGAATAGATTATGCCGATTTTTTGCAAATCACCCTCTTTTTGAAACAACGAGTAAATAACAAAAATGTAAATGCGGAAAATGAACAACACTCGTTGATTTAAAGAGGTTCAACCCACCTAGGGCCTAATCCTCTACCACCCCAAGTATCTCAGGGATGGATTTCAAAAAGAAAGAAAAGATTATATTAATTTACCAAAAATTAATACAACACCTTGAGGATTACCACAACCCTCCTTCACCACTTTGAGGATTACCACAATCCTCTTACACCACCTTGAGGATTACCACAACCCTCTTACAACACCTTTGAAGATTACCACAACCTTCAAACACCTATCACCTAGATCACCCAAGTGTATTCTTACCACAAGAATACTCACAAGGATGTCTTGTGTTGAATGATGACCAAAATCAAGATTACAACTCAATAATGATTGATACAATATGAGTGCAAGTGTAATCAAGAATTGAAACCTAGACCTCAAATAAGTGCAAGTGAAAGTGCTTAAAGCTAATTTACAACAAGATATATGAAAGTGTTTGCTCAATTGCTTTTTGCTTGTATATTGTGTTGTGTATCTTGTTGCTTGAATGAAGCCTCTATTTATAGGAGAGGTCTTGGCTTTGGTTTCAGACATTGGCTCCTCCTTGGGGAGTGATTTTGCAAAAGAAACCATTTAAAATCATCAATATAGCTGTTAGAAATCAATCCCACAAAATAGGGAAAAGTCATCAAAACGCAACGGATAGTTTCTTTGTCAAAACAGGGGTTCGACCGTCGCTGTGCAGAGATAAGATTGAAATTGAATTCTGCGAATTTTTACATAGGGGACCGGTCGAAGGGGGTGCGACCGTGCCGCCCTTAGCTGTGACCGGTTGCCCCTTGATATTTTTACGAAGCGAGAGAAGTGCGGAACAAAAATCCAACTTTTCAGTCTGGTCGCCCGCGGTCGACACGATCGCCGACCACACCGTCGCCCACCAGTCGGCCGGTCGCATCGCCCTTTTTTCTTACGTCCCATTTTCTGTTTCTTAGCTCAACTCAGTACGGGTTGCCCTATAGGGCGGACCGGTCGACTGAAACAAATGTGTTGTCAAATGTTTTATTGAAAAAAACTTCAAGAAATACTCAGAAAAATAGTAAAAACATTTTAAGTTGATCGGAAATATTTAGACAACATTTAGGGACATAGTTTTGGTTTGAAAACATATTTGAACAAAGTCGAACATAATCATCAAAATCATGATAAAAACATTTATCTAACACCAACATGCAAGAAGACAAATCAAGGCTTGAAGGAAAACTCTATTTGAGAGAAACAGTACGGCAAAGAAGAGACAGAACTCGAGGAAGAAGCGGTGAGATGCGGTGAGTGGAACATCGATCAAGTCAACTCAAGAGAAGCCAAGTCTCAAGTCAAGTGAGAAGAGTCATCCATGATTGGAAGCGACTTCTAAGTCACCGGGGAAAGCAAGGAAACGATCAAGTCGAGATAAGCGTAAAAGAACCGTTACAGTAAATCAAGAGATTTACTTAAACAAGTAATATCTCCATACCACCTTTCTTGGAGTGCTCGATCCCGGAAGCGTGCAAAAAGAATGAACCAATGGGAAGCACTACACCGTGTCGAACTCAAAAGGTGATAAAACAATTCATACGAGGAAATGGCAATTCCAAGAAGCGCAAGCCAACGAGCGCAAAGTGACTTTCAAAAATGAGCCTATCTCTTCAACGGGCAAATTTTTGAAAGTTCACTATAAAAGGTGAGGAGTTTGTTTGAGAAGAATGATGAATGACACACACGTGAGATATACAAGCTTATCAAAATCGAAACATTCTCAATCCTCAAACTACATTTCAAGTACATCAATCCAACACTTACCCGTGAAGGAAAGAGAACTTCAATCAGTTGAAGAGGAAAATACTAAAAATAAGGGTCTACATTCCAGGAAGGATTGTAGAAAGGTTCAAGGTGAACCAAGTCTTAAGCTTTTGGAGGGCTTCGTGATCAAATCCAAAGTGCTTGAGCAAGTGAGTCTGTAGTAGCAAACATTGCCCTGTGAAGAAGCTTCGAGTCGTACGAAGCTTGGTGAGTGATCAAGGCGTCTCAGGATCGAGTCCCAAAGGATCAAGTCGGCTGTTGTGATCAAGACTTGTATCGGACTATTACCACTTTGTAAACCTGATCATTACCTAGTGGATTCCTCCGGGAGTTGGAGAAGAGAGGAGTAGAAGAATTACCCCATCTTCGAACCTCTATAAAAATTTTATTGTGTCATTTACATTTCAAAGATTTAAATTCTGCACTTTTAATCGCTTATATCTCTTGATAAATTTGCTATCCATTTGATAATTTATAATACTAAATCAAGTAAAAACTTGCTTAATCAAACTTAAGGGTGTTAAGTCTTCCAATAAAAATAAAACCACAAGTTGAGTTAAATTATAGCCAACAGTGAGTTACTCCATCACGGCTCAAATTGAAATCATTTGAGAAATTAACTCTCTTGAGTGACTAATTCGATTGTCCATCAAGGACAACTGTTTGTGTAGAATTAACTCTGTAGATTTAAAAGGACTAAATCGAAAATTTGGTAAGGTTTATTCAACCCCCCCTTCTAAACCTTACACTTACACCCCTTGGGACCTACAAGTGGTATCAGAGCGGTTGGTTCATTGAACCCTCACCGGTTCTTGAACTAGATCTCCAAACTTTTCAAAGTCTCGCTTTAGTACTTAAACTTTCAAAACTCTTTTCTATCATTAAAAGTTATTATCATGGAAGCAAATCTAACACGCATTCCTATGTTCACTATGAAGAATTTGATGATTGGAAAATTCGTATGCGAGCTCATCTATCAAAGCATTACATGATGAGATGTGGATAGTGATAGAAGATGGGCCTCTCCAAATATTAAAGGTGAACACAAATGCGAAGAGTTGCGGTGAAGGAGAAGAAGATCTTTGCTCCCGGACGGTCATGGTTGAAAAACCAAGAATCGAGTGGACAAATGATGACAGAAAAAGGTACAACTGGACAATGTAGCCAAGGACATCCTGTACAAAACCTTGGACAAAGCCATGTTCAATAAAGTCAAATCATGCAAAACGGCTAAAGAAATCAGGAAGCCGACATTGATTTGTGAAGGCTCGAGCAAATCAAAGAAAACAAATTATCGGTGGTGTACAAAAATTTGAGAACTTCAAAATGATCTCGGAGAAAACCTGGATCAACTGGATGCTCGGTTCACGAAATCACAAATGAGCTATCGACTTGGAAAGGAATATACACGAGAAGGAAATGTGTATGAAAATCCTAAAAGTCTTCAAATTGAATGGGAAATGAAGGTCACTTCGAGACATTCCATGGACCTATCAAAGACATCCAACCATGAGTTATTCTCGGACCTCAAAGCCTATGAGTTTGAGCTGAGAAGAAAGGACGAGGAAGAGACATTTGTACCCAAAAACAGTGCTCTAATTGTTAAAGATGGGAAGAGAGCCGAGGTCAAAAAAGCCGTTGACCCGAGAAGAAATAATACGATGGTTAAAAGATTCAACAAGTTCTTTAATAAGAATTACAAGAGAGGAAAGGGTGAATCTTCCAGAAGACACTCAGCTCCCTCAAAATCAAGGGAAGACAGGCCAACCAAGAGAACAGATCATCAAAAAGTTGAATATCAAAGGGCTGACAACTCAAGAATGGAAAGAGCTGATCAAAAGGCTGAATATCTATGTTGGAACTGCAGACAACCAGGTCACTATGCCATTGACTGTTCATATCCTGTAGTCAGCAAATACAGAGATGAAGAAGAAAGAAAGGTCTTCAGAGAAAGAAGACAAGAAAAGAAAAAGGCAATGATGGCTGCAGAGACTGCTGAGACAGCCAAGTCAGGAGGGACAGCTGACTCAGAGAGCAGTGAAGCTGACTACTCAAGTGACTCTGAAGAAGAAGCCTTGATCTGCTTGATGGCCAAAGAACAAGATCAAGAAGATGAGGTACAATCTAACTCAACAAGCTCAGACACTAGTGATAGTGACTGTGACACACACACTTCATCACCTACAGATCTTTATGATTCATTAGGCAAAATGATGAAAGATTTTGAGCACATTAAATCCTCACACACACTATTGAATGAGGAAAAAACAAACCTACTCAAAAGTCAAAACTCAAAGTCGACTAAGGAGCCGAGTACTCTAAGTCAAATAGCTAATGAGAATAAAAGTTTAAAGGCTGAAAATGCTAAATTAACAAAGCGAAATTCCGCTATAGAAAAGAGGAGAATGACCTCAAGAATGTTATTGCCTCATTCACCAAGGCATCTAAATCATTGGATGATCTTATTATGAGTCAAAGAGAATGTGGAGATAAGACAGGCTTAGGATTTAATTCCTCTATGTCATGTCAAACCTCAAGAGTAATTTTGGAAAAAGGATCTTCAAGTCATGAAGAATCTGAAAAATCCAAAACTCTAAATGTTGCACACACATTCACTCCAAAGCACAATACTAAGCAAAGCGGTCTTGGTTACAAAGGGAAAGAAAAGCGATTGATTGAGTGTCTTTGAAAGGACATGAGAAGAGATTCACCGAGTCCTCAAAGCAAACTCCTAACGAGAAAATACTCTGTAAAAAGGAAGCGAGCTACCAAAAATCCCAGAAAATCCATAAAAGAAATGCATATGATGGGAATGGTAGAAAATATCCAAGCCAAGCCGATTGGAACAATGTGAACTATCAAAGATAGAATTATGGAATATAAGCCCGGATGGCAAAGGCCTAGAACTCAAAGAAAGGCCATTCCAAAAGCACAAGAGCTTTCATCAAAGACACATATATACCAAGGCACTACACTCAAAAACACCACAATTACCCAAGAAAGGCAATTGCTAAAACACATATGCAGCATACGACAAAAAGAGACAAATTGTATGAACCTAGAATCCCCAAGCAATTTGCCAGGATTAATTATGATTATGGCACTGATAGATGGCAACCCCTTAGAGTCAAATCATTTGGCTATAGGTTGGTTGGATCATCTTACAATTCTAACCCCTCAGGACCAGACAAGTATGGGTACCTAAAACTTAATTTCCTTGATTGCGGAGTTCAAGGAACAAATGAGTGCCAAGGAACCTTGTACATGGATAGTGGGTATTCCGGACATATGACGAGGGAATAAGAGAAATCTGTCAAAATTCAAGGAAGTCAAAGGAGCCAAAGTCATATTTGGAGGAAATGAAGCTCTGGTGAAATAAGAGGCATTGGATCCATCAAGAGGAATGGATTAGAAATCACGGATGTTGCATATGTTGAAGGACTAAACTTCAATCTACTAAGCATCGATCAACTTTGTGACAAGGGCTACAATGTTGGATTCAACATGGGCATATGCCAAATCAAAGATCTTGAATCAAATGAAGTGGTCTTTGCAAGGATGTAGACAGAAAAATATGTATGTAGTAGATTGGTCAACCGCAACACCAAAGACTTGTCTACTTGCAAAAAGCAGTTGAATCAAGTTTGGCCTGTGGCACAAAAAGTCGAGTCACCGAATTTCAAAACGATCAAAACACCGCCAAGAAGTCATCTTGTGGAAGGACTTCCGGACTCGATATCTGAAGGAGAGTATATGTATGCATGTCAAAAGGGAAAACAAATCAAGTCATCATTCAAAGAAAAGACATGCCCATCCTCAACAAGAATATTGCATCTACTTCATATGGATCTATTTGGTGATGGACCTGGCCAAAGATAAGTGGAAAGAAATACACCTTGGTGGTAGTAGATGACTACTCAAGATATACATGGACAATTTTCATGTGTAAGAAGAAAGAAACTCTACAAAAACTACCACGGTGATGAAGAGGATTCAAAATGAGAAGAGTCAAACCATTATCAAAATAAGATCGGATAGAGGAACCGAGTTTGTAAATGGAATAATAACTCGATATTGTATAGAGAATGGTATTGGTCATGAACTATCGCAGCAAGGACTCCACAAAGCAGAATGGAGTTGCAGAAAGAAGGAACATAACCCTCAAAGAAGAAGCAAGGACCATGTTAGTGAAGGGGGTTACTAAAAAGATTTTGGGTCAAGCAATCAACACACTTGCTACACCCAAAACAGATGTATGATAAACAGACAACGGTGACAAAGACTCCTATGAGATATGGACTGGAAGAAAACCAAATGTTGCATACTTTAGAATATTTGGATGTAAATGCTTCATTCACAACAATGGCAAAGACAACCTAAAGGCTTTTGATGCTAAAGTCGATGAAGGTATCCTCTTGGGTACTTAGTCGAAAGCAAAGCCTACAGAATACTTAACAAAAGAACTATGTGGTTACGAGAAGAATCCATTCATGTAGTATTCGATGAGCCAAATGTAAATGGGGGAAGACATTGAAGAGTCGGTGATAAGTGAATCATCCAACCTTACGAGAAGAGTCCCTATCTTCAAGCCGGCAGGATTATCAATTGAGGAAGAAGATGAGATAGCTGAATCTCAAAAGCGGTGGAAAATCTGCAATGAAAGTGATCACGAGAGAGCGACGAAGAAGAACATGCAAGTCGATCAATCCAGCTAACTTACTCCAACCTCGACCTAAGATGGCCGAGAGACCATCCACGAGAACTCGTCATTGGAGATATAAGAGAAGGTGTCAAGACAAGATCGAACTCAACAAGAAGCAATGTTCACATGCTTCATTTCGCAAATAGAGCCCAAAGATGTGTCACAAGCATTGGACGACACACATTGGATTCAAGCTATGCAAGAAGAGCTGAATCGGTTTGAGAGAAATAAAGTATGGGAATTAGTACAAAGACCCATACATCAAAATGTTATTGGAACCAAATGGGTATTCAAATAAGATGAACGAGGAAGGTTCTGGTAAGAAACAAAGCAAGACTGGTAGCCAAAGGATATTGCCAAGAAGAAGGGATAGATTTTGATGAAACATTTGCCCTGTAGCAAGATTGGAAGCTATAAGGATGTTTCTTGCCTATGCACTCACAAGAATTTCCTTTGTATATCAAATGGATGTAAAAAGTGCATTCTGAATGGTTTATTGGAAGAAGAAGTGTATGTTGAACAACCTCCAGGATTTGAGCAGAAGACTCTTGGAGACAAGGTATACAAACTCAAGAAAGCCTTGTATGGATTGAAACAGCACCAGAGCATGGTATGATACCTGTCACAATTCCCGATGAAAATGGATTTACAAAAGGAAAAGTAGATAGAACACTTTTTAATTCAAGACAAGAAGAGTATACCGTTTGTTCAAATTTATGTGGATGACATCATTTTTGGATCCACTAACAAAGAGTCAGTGTGAAAAATTCTCAAACCTCATGCAAAGTAAATTTGAAATGAGCATGATGGGAGAGCCGACATTCTTCCTTGGACTTCAAGTGAAACAAAGTGAAGGATGGAACCTTCATAAGTCAAACAAAGTACACGAGAGATTTAATGAAGAAATTTGGTATGGAGGAGAAGTCTTCTCGTAAAAATACCAATGAACACATCACCAAAATGGACATGGATGCGGATGGCAAAGCTCAGTAGATCAAACAAGATACAGAGCACTTATTGGATCATTGCTCTATCTCACGGCTAGCAGCCGGACATCACCTTTCTTTGTAGGTGTATGTGCAAGATTTCAATCTGCTCCAAAAGAAAGCCATATGACAAAGAACTAAGAAAATATTGAGATACTTGAAAGGAAGCAAGAAGTAGGCTATGGTATCCAAAGGAAGGTGGATTCAAGCTAATTGGCTATTCAGATTCGACTATCTTTGGATGCGAGTAGGCAGGAAGAAGAGTACTTCAGGCACATGTCAAATGCTAGGGAAACAGATTGGTTTCTGGTTTAGCAAGAAGCAAAATTCAATAGCCACCTCTACGGTGGTGAGAATACATAGTCATGGGCATTGTTGTTGTGCCCAAGTCCTATGGATGAGACAAAGGTGAGAGATTATGAAGTTGAAGAAAAAGAAATTCCAATCATGTGTGATAACACAAGTGCCATTGCAATCACTCAAAATCCGTGTTGCACTCAAGAACAAAACATATAGATGTCGATATCATTTCATAAGAGATCATGTTGAAAAGAAGGACATTATCTTGGAATATATCTCAATCGATAAACAACTAGCCGACATCTTCACAAAACCATTATGTGAGTCAAGATTTGAAGAACTCAAGCATGAGTTGGGGTTAATTGACTGAATGTGACATTATCTGGACGAATCAAGGAAGAGAATTAGAACAGAAAAGGAGTGAAAAAAGAGTCAAAACGAAAATCATTTCAAGAAATCAGTCATATCGGAAAAGATGACTACACCAAGTCAGTGATAGGAAAGTCGCTAAGAGAATCTGCGAGGGGTAGAGTTAAATCGGCCTAAGAGATAATTTGAATAACTTATGAGCAAAGTGACAAAAACGCGATCGTTTTTGACTTAGCGGGAATGTTTTAAGGAATACGCATAATGATGATGATGATGTGTACGGCATAAAGTCGCACACTAAGCTTATGATTGGATATAAATCTTTGCCGCATTAAATACGAGGCGTGAAATGCTCAATAGGCGTGCGAAATCCAAGCCGTTGATTTCGATCACGATTCAAAACCGTCTGCACGCCCTTTCATAAACCATATTTAAACCATTTTTCGTCGTTTTCTCTCTCACACTTCTAAAAACTGTTCAATCTCTTTCTCTCAAAAGGCAAAGGCAAATACTCTCGAAACCCTATCAACCTTCAAATCAATTTCGAGTTTTTCCTTGAAATTATTCGAGAAATGGCACCAACTTATGATTTTACCAAGTTGGGAAAACAAATCCACACCGGTTCGACGGTGGATTTCGACGAATGGTGAAGCAGGGGTCCGACAACACCCTGGTGAAGAAAATCGCGAGAAGTTAGAAACGCCGGATCAAAACCGTTTCTAACGCTGGAATATCCAATGACCTATGTGGAGGAGGTCGCACAATTCTACGTGAATGCCGAGATTCACGATGAAGGAATCAAGTCATCATTCACGGGAAGCGGTGACTATCCGCCAAGGATTTGGTGAATATTGCTCACTACCAGAAGGAGCAATCGAGATTAAGGAAAGCGATGTCAACTTGGTGATGCATGGAAAGAGATAGCCAAGTCCGACCTTGCCGATAAAATTATATACACAAACAAACAAGAGATCATTTGAAGGAGGATTATCACAAATTGTTGGACATAGTTGCCAAATGTATCGACATCAAATTTGGCGCTTTGACCAACTATCAAAGGCAAAGCGATTGTGATGGCTGCAATAATCGAAGAAAAGAAGATAAATCGGGCTGAGTTTATCTACAAGCGGACTCTGCTTAACGTGGGGAACAAGTCCTTCAAAGAAGATGGGTCATTTGGAGGATCCCTAGGATATGGCCTGGTGATTGGCCGACTATTGGAGGTGAAAGGAGTCCCTCTTAGACATGGGAAGGCTTTCCATGTTGACAAGAGGATGTTTGAGCTAATCTCTCTGGTGCTCGAAGCGAGCTTACGCCAAGAGAGCGACACCAGTGAGGGGGAATCAGGTGACCCAAGACACGATTGCTTCCTCTCCGGCTAAGAAGAAAAGTCGCCCTTGCATTTGCTTAAGAAGATCACGCCCGCAAAGAAAGAAAACCAAACATGCTCCGCTCCCGCAGCAGTGAGTCACCCGCCCCAGCCATGTCACGCCCCTGCGGCGAAGAGAGGTCGAGAAGGACTCCCAAATACCTTCTCCGATCGTCAAAAGGAGGAGAACGACAAGCCTAGACGGCTCCTCGTAAACAAACACAAGCACCGGCCCCCCAAGACTCGAGAGGACACCGCCTCGAACTGAAATTCCCACAGTACAAACCAGGAGACGAAGACGACTCGTCAAGCGCCCGAACAGAGAAACCCGGTGAGTCGATTACTCGGCCTAGCACATATACCGAGACTACCGGAGAAGTAGAGTCTCCGGATGTAATTTATGAACGGCCCAAGTCTCGTCTTTGAAGGTGATCACAGAGGCAACCAAGACACACACCGTAGCTCACACAAATTGAAACACAAGAAGAACCAGCCCAAGCGAGATAGTGATGTAATGATCCTCTCTCCACCTTACCCGGACATCCAAAATCGTCTGCGTGAGTGGAGAAAATGGAAGCCGAGCAAGTCAAGGGGAAAGTTCAACGGCCCGAGTTCATAGAAGAAGAGGAATCGCTAAATTTCCTTGGATTATCATCGTGCTCCCACTCTAGATGAAGACAATCGCATGGATATTCTGCAGATCTACAAGGACAAGGAGAGAGAAAAGCAAGTGAAGAAGCGAAGCACGTGAAAAGGCAAGATCCGCCCTATCTCCCGCACCACGTAACACACACATCCTCTCCTTGATGTCTTCTCCGAAAGTGACGAGGAACAGGTGAGAATGAATGCCGCCACGTAGAAGAGTTGCGAGATGCAAGCATTGCATGAATCAAGAATCCTTCACGAGCAAAGATGATGGAGGACCCAGAGAGTCCTCCGAACACGGTGAAATCGATCCAATGGGAGTGGTTCAGAAATAGCCATTGATGTTGCCGCTACCACTTCCCCTGACTCACTCAAGAAGGCAATAAGGGAAATGGCGATGAACCGGGACAATGGGGACCTATCGAGCCAACCCCTATTGAAGGTGTGCTACCATTCCGCCCCAACTTTGAACAATCAATTGAAACAGGCCGGAGTCCGGGAGACGAGTGACCCCATTCAAGTCACTCGGTGGAGTGCCGGTGAGGGGGAAACTCCTCCACCGCAGCAAGGTCGGAGGATCCGCAGATGACTCGACAAAGAAGCAAGGAGGCGAAGAAGAGAAATTACAATCACTAGAAGAACAACAAGTTGCCATCAACGAAGCTCAGGACAGCTTGAGACTGCTCACTCGGTGAGGTGCCAACCGCCTCAGAAGGCTAATGACGTCGCCGATGCAGTCGAGGCAGGAAGGAATGTACTCGGGAGTTAACACTGGCGATGAAAGTGCAATCCATGGGGTTGAGACTCCAATGGATGCCATCTGTAGAAGACCCTAAGACATGACGACACTGTCGAAAGGGAGGACTATGCCTCGTAGCAAGAGAGACCGCTGGAGGAAATGAAGGCCCACGGGAGGTTGAGACTTCCCGGGGTAAAAGAGGTCAAGTAGAGAACATCCCTCCCGCAATCATCGACCCTTCCGAGAAGGAGATCGGCGCACTTCATGATTCCCAGGACAACCCCGATGTTACTTTTCCGGGATCGAAGGGCGAAGAAGAAGAAAGTCAAGTCCCCATGACAAATCCAAAAGACTGTGCGGATGTTCCAGGCACGAGCAAGTCTCGATCCCAAGACTACTCGTCAAACTTTTAACTTTGATGATGAGCCACCACTAGAAATCTCATCATCGTCCGATGACTTATTCTTTGAAAAGGCCGAGGACAAGTCTCATGAAATGGAAAAATCATTTGAGACCAACGGTGTTAAGACATTGAGGCTCAGCAAGCGGGTCCACCGCACAATGTAACCCGGTGAACAAGAGACTACCGCTCAGGCTCCTCAAGCCGCAGCAGATCGATTCCCAAAAAGAACTTCACGCGCACCGCTCATCATCGAACAGCATCCGGTTGGCGGTGATGATTCTTTTGTAGAATCTTTCCCTTTCTCACTGGAGATACGAGAACTCCACGAAGAGTCGAAAATGAACAAGCACGCTATCACAGACCACCTCCTGTTCTTCCAAAGACACCATTGTTCCACCAACTATGACTTCGATGTTTGATGGCCATCACCGCAACAAGAATCACCAAGCTCGAGAAGTGTTCAAGGCACTCTTTCTTTGAAATTGAAAGGATGGAGAGGCATCGCCTCTTTGGACATGCGATTGGATAACGAGAGATGCCACCCTTACAGCCCGATTTAAGAGGCATGATTCGAATAAAGGGAATGGTGGCAATAATAAAGAAACAATGCGTGTGGAACAGGTGAGATACTTCGAGACAATTGTTCAACAAGTCTTGGTGTGAGAGTCGAAAATACCGATGCCAAGACAAAGCCGAGAGAACATATTGAGCATATGCATGAAGCTCACACTCGAAATCAAGTCAGCCTGCGTGAGCAACATACACATGATCTCATGTGTTTGGAAGAACATATGACAAGAAAATTCAGCCTTCTCATACGGCCGAGATGAAGCCGATTTCCCGAGAATCCAACGCTTACTCGACCGCATTCCGGCCGCATACAACGCAGCAGACTTGAAGCGTAACTCAACCATCGAAGACTTCGACTTCATGCTTGCCAAAGATGTTCCCTGGGGTTCCTCTATCCTTTGATGATGCCAAAAAGGGGGAAGAGGAATACCTTAAAGCAAAGAAAATCAAGTTTAAAAAGAAAGGAGCAAACAGTCGGGAAAATCAATCGAGGAAGTCTTAAAAATGTAAGAAAAGGAAAACATGTTGAGGGGGAAGGATCGCCAGATGTAACATTGATGATTGCACAAACTCCTCAACAGGGTCCTCACGGTGACATTATAAGCGGCAAACTCCCATGGTGACTCGCTGCCACTCCAACACTCTTGTATCTATGGCCGAGAAGAGAAAAGCAATTGAAGCAGGGATGAAGGAAGTGGAAGGAAGAATGGATGCCGGGGTGATGAACATATTGAAAGAACATGGAGGCATTCCGATTTGACAGAGACACGTATGCCATTTCGGATGTCGGACAGAGCCAAGATCGATTGACGAATTCAAAACGCTCGAATCAAGGATATTTTGCAAACATGTCCATGGCTCAAGCTTGGGACTGCATCTTGGGAAAAGGGTCTCACATTATGTGAAGAAGGCGATGCATGACAGACTTCCTAGATCCTCTGCCTGGTCACTCTAGTCAATCACGGGAAGAAGAAGACCAAGACAAAGATACGCCCGCAGGTAGAGGAAGAAGCAGTGATGGAGGAAGAAGCTTCAGGACTCCAGGCCTCTGCCCAAGAATATTGAATACGTGGATCCGGGGAAAGAAAGGAGGGATCTACTGGGGGTGGGGCTTGACCAAGTGGCGAATTTGCGAGTGGCTAAAACTAACGCCGAGTATGTAAAGAGAATAGAGGAAGAAAACAAAAGACAAACTCGGCTATGGCGGAGAGACAGAAAGAACAAGGAAAGATGAAGTCGCCAGGAAGGCATATGAGAAGAAAAAGAAGGTGACGATTTAAAAAAAGAGGAAAAGAGAAGAAGATGATCTTGAACAAGATGAAAGAAGGAGACAATGAAGGAGATGAAGTGTTCTTTGCCCAACCCTTCGTGTATCTTATCATGTAAATACATACAATGTAAGTCTTCTGTAATAAAGCTATAAATTCTTTATTTTCAGTATAGACAAAATGTGCTCTGATACACCTTGTAAACAGTTGTGTTAAGTACAAGAATGATATGATCAATAAAAAGGATTGATTCTGCGCATACATTCTATGTCAATACACTATCTGTATGTATCTTTGTTATTTGCATCTTTGTATGATTTAAGTTTTGGCATCATCAAAAAGGGGGAAATTGTTAGGAATTTTATTGTTTAGATTTTGATGAATGCCATGTAAAACTTAGAATAGAAAGTTGGCTCCCAATTCTTGTTGTAAATTGTATTGTAACAATTAGAGTCGCTGCCAAAGTTAAGTCAGCCTACGCCCAACATGCAAGAAGACAATCAAGACTTGAAGGAAAACTCTGTGAGAGACAAGTGAGTACGGCAAAGAAGAGCAGACAGAACTCGATCAAGAAGCTGAGATGCAGTTTGAGTGGAACATCGGTCAAGTCAACTCAAGAGAAGCCAAGTCTCAAGGTCAAAGTGAGAAGAGTCATCCACGATTGGAAGGTGACTCTAAGTCACCTGGGGAAAGCAAGGAAACGCGATCAAGTCGAGATAATCTGTAAAAGAACCGTTACGTAAATCAAGAGATTTACTTAAACAAGTAATATCTCCATACCACCTTTTTTCGAGTGCTCGATCCTTAAGCGTGCAAAAGAATGAACCAATGGGAAGCACTACACCGTGTCGAACTCAAAAGGAGATAAAACAATTCATACGAGGAAATGGCAATTCCAAGAATCGCAAGCCAACGATCGCAAAGTGACTTTCAAAAATGAGCCTATCTCTTCAACGGGCAAATTTTTGAAAGTTCACTATAAAAAGGCCGAGGAGTTTGTTTGAGAAGAATGATGAATGACACACACGTGAGATATACAAGCTTATCAAAATCGAAACATTCTCAATCCTCAAGCCTACATTTCAAGTACATCAATCCAACACTTACCCGTGAAGGAAAGAGAACTTCAATCGGTTGAAGAGGAAAATACTAAAAATAAAGGGGTCTACATTCCGGAAGGATTGTAGAAAGGTTCAAGGTGAACCAAGTCTTAAGCTTTTGGAGGGCTTCGTGATCAAATCCAAAGTGCTTGAGCAAGTGAGTTTGTAGTAGCAAGGCAACCGCTGTGAAGAAGCCGAGTCGCACGAGAAGCTTGGTGAGTGATCAAGGCGTCTCATCGAGTCCCAAAGGATCAAGTCATTTTGTTGTGATCAAGACTTGTATCCGGATCATTACCACTTTGTAAACCGATCATTACCTAGTGGATTCCTCCGGGAGTTGGAGAAGAGAGGAGTAGAAGAATTACCCCATCTTCGAACCTCTATAAAAATTTTATTGTGTCATTTACATTTCAAAGATTTAAATTCTCGCACTTTTAATCGCTATATCTCACGATAAATTTGCTATCCATTTGATAATTTATAAGTACTAAATCAAGTGTTTAAAACTTGCTTAATCAAACTTAAGGGTGTTAAGTCTTTTTGAAAATAAAACCACAATTGAGTTAAATTATAGCCAACAATCGAGTTACTCCATCAACAAATTTCACCGAAGTGCATTGAGAAATTAACTCTCTTGAGTGACTAATTCGATTTGTCCATCAAGGACACGATTGTGTAGAATTAACTCTGAGATTTAAAAGGACTAAATCGAAAATTTGGTAAGGTTTATTCAACCCCCCTTCTAAACCTTACACTTACACCCTTGGGACCTACACTAGGTTCACGCTAGTAGACGACATCCTATACAAACGAGGATACTCCGTCCCACTCTGCAGATGCCTTTCCGAGACGGTCATGCGGATTATGCACTTCGAGAGGTTCACGAGGAATATGCGGAAACCACGGGGCAGGACATTAGCCAATAAATTAATACGGCAAGGATACTACCTGGCCATCCCTAAGAAAGGATGCAACCGATCTCGTCAAAAGATGCGAGAGGTGCCAAAGATTCGCGCCGCAGTCGATATCATCCCGAGCAACTTACCTCCGTATTTAGCCCATGGCGTTTGCCAAATGGGGAATGGACCTTATCGGACCACTCCCCACCGGGCAAAGGGAGCGTCAAATATGCTATTCTCGGCGGTGGATTATTTCACAAAATGGGCCGGAGCCTCTCGGCGAAAATAGATGAGGAAAAGATTGTGAGTTTTGTATGGAAGTCCATTATCCGTAGATTCGGGATACCGCATTCGATTGTTCTGAGATAATGGGAAACAATTCGATAACCGGAGGTTTCAAATTTTTGTGAAGGTTTCCACATTAAAAACCACTTCTCGACTCCATACCATCCCCAGTTGAATGGACAAGTTGAGGCCGTTAATAAAATACTCAAGTATACCTTGAAGGCGAGATTGAGGAGTCTAAAGGTAATTGGCCGCAGGAATTACCCGGTGTACTATAGTCGGATTTAACGACGACGCATCGAGCGGCCACTAGAGAAACACCTTTTCTTTGGCTTATGGAACCGAGGCGGTGATTCCTGTTGAGATTGAGCCCTACCTTGCAGAATTGCAAATTTTTCCAAAGACGGCAATGAGGTGCGCTCCGAGCCGAGCTAGATCTGCTTTCAAGAAAAAAGGTGCGATCTTTGAGATGAAAAACACCGTGTATAAACAAAGGAGCGAGAGGTACTACAATTCGAAAGTAAAGAAAGGAGATTCCGGTCGGCGATCTTGTGTTGAAAAAGATAACGGTGTTGAACCCGGCCCATTGAAGCCAACCGGGAGGGCCCATTTCGGTCACCACGTCTTATCTAGTGGGGCGTACCGGCTAGAATATTTGAGTGGAGAAAAATTTATGCATCCATGGAATGTAGCATACCGAAAGCAGTACTATCAATAAAAGATCTCGATTTATGATCCACATAGGATTCCAAGGAATTATCCTTTCATCATCGATATTTTGTGAGCTCTCTAAAGGGAGACGAAATTTTTACTCACTCGACTACGTGCCGAGGACAAGAAACATCGCCTCAAGAAGAAGTGAATGCCGACAAGTCCCTCTGCACGTCCTTTGCACGCTGAAAAAGGGCAACTCGCTCACAAGGCGGATCTATTCTTAAAAACAAAGACTCGATGTACACACCGAGCATAAAACAAAGACGTGGTTACGCACTGCAAGCACAAAACAAAGACTCGGTGTACACACCGAGCACAAAATGAAGACTTGGTTACGCACCGAGCACAAAACAAAGACTTGGTTACGCACCAAGCACAAAACAAAGACTTGGTTACGCACCGAGCACAAAACAAAGACTTGGTCACGCACCGAGCACAAAACAAAGACTTGGTTACGCACCAAGCACAAAACAAAGACTTGGTTACGCACCGAGCACAAAACAAAGACTCGATGTACACACCGAGCACAAAATGAAGACGGTGTTTATACACCAAGTACCAAATACAAAATAAAGATCAGGTTCATATACCGAGTACGAGAGTCAATTAAAGCGGGTAAAGTCCCTTATTCAGGAGCACTGGGAACCGAGCCCCATACTTGGGAGTATAAAAGGAAAAAGAAGACAGTGCAACAATCTTACAAAAAGGAGAAGAGCCAAGCATATACAAAAAGCTTAAAACACATACACAGGTGAGAGAAAGAAAAGTTCATTTCTACTTCAAAATTATTTACACAGGGCGGGCCGGAGCCCATTACATTCTAAGGCACGAAGCCAAGTAATCTACCTACGAAATCATGAAAAAGTTTATAAATGAAAAAGGGGCAAACAAAGACCAAGACTAAGACGGAGGTGGAATTTCAACCACCACCGGGAGGCAACTTCTTCGGCGTCCGGAGGAGGTGAGCCCGAACATTGGGGGCCTCGGCAAAGTTTGGGCGGAGAGCATCGAGATCACCTCCGAAGGGCCAAATCTTCTTCAAGCTAAGCAACGATCCGCTCGGCCTTAACCGAATCAAGGATTTCTTTGAGGATGGTCGCGTGGCCGCAGTTAACATAAATGCATACTCCTCAGAGTCCTTATAAGCTTCAACGGCCTGGGTACGGGCTTCCTCAACTTGCCGATGAGTAGCCTCTTCGGCCTCTCTCTGCGCACATCGGCTAGACGCTTTTCAATTTCCTCGGCCCGGGCAACGGCAAAGACGTTCGGCTCAAAGCAACCTTAGCCCTAAGATCCTCTTGACCTGCGGCCTCGATCACGTTCTGCCTCGGCCCTGGCGCAGACTTCTTTCTCGGAGTTGGCCCGAGCCGTAGCTTCATCTGCCTGGGTCTTTAACGATTCTTGTACCCCTTGAAGGGTAGCATAGGCCTCCTGCAGGTCGCCATGCCGCCTTTCCAGATCGGCGTATTTTTTCTCCAGCTCGCGAGTTCCCCCAATTGCATGCCATAGAGCCCAATGATCCGCCCGGACATTCCCATGGCGTCATCGAATTTGTTCCTCAAAGCCGAGTCCGAGCGAGCATTGCTCGATGCCTTTTGTCCAGGCACGAGCTGGGACACTCATTGCGGCCCGACCCGCCTCCGGTAAAACTCTCGACTGCTCCTCCATCGGCGTGGCGCATCGAACAAACTCCACAAACCATTGAGGGCGTATTCCAACCATTCCCTCGCAGTACTCGTCTCTCACCCGACTTGGAGGAATGAAGTGACCCTCCCGGCCGAGGTCGTCCGAGAAAGTTCGCGGACCTCCCCATTTGGGGCCTGTTCGGATGCTCGGCACCATCCGACCAGCTCTCCTTGGTCCGCCCGAGCTCTTCGATCACAATCCCTCCTCTTCTCCTTTGAAGGGGAGGTTCCACCGCCCTCAGGCACTCCATCGGCGAGACGCGTTTTCCGGCCGGATATCTCGCTCTCCGAGCCGCCTCCGCATTCGCGGGTTGGTCTGCAGTCGCCCGAGTTCGACGCGCGGCCGTGTTCCTCATGCTGCGAAGGCGTGCACGCAAATCCAAGCCACGCCCTACAAAAAGCAACCACCGTTAAAAGGTCAAAAGAAAACGAAAAACATTTCGAAAGGAAGAGAGTGTAAGAAATACTATGTTTACCTCGAACGGCAGCCCACACTGGCGGCTGCTCGAGTCCGCGTTTGCCCGGTGGGCACGGACGATCTACCCACGGGATCGGCCGCAGAGACGACGCAGCTCTCTCTGTTCGAGCATTTTGCTCCTCGGAGAGTGGGGCCATACTTCTTCATTTCCGGGAGGATTCTGCTGAGGCTCTCTCCCGGCCTCCCTCTCCGCTCGCCGCCTTGTCCCAAGCGGCCCCCCTCGGCCTCGAGGTCGCGGCGAGCAGCCTCAAGCCGGGCGGCCAAGTTGGCCTCGTGGCCAATCTCTCAATCCGCCTGTCTCGATGCCCCGGGCCGGATGTTTTCGGCCTTTGAATAAAGGTGGGCCGAGAGGCCCTTTGATGCCCGGTTCTCTATAAAGGTAAAAAGATCTAAAAAAAAAAAAGCAAAGTCAATCACAAAGGAAACAATAAAAAAAAAAGAGAAAGGAGTAAAGATAGACTTATCGTAACCAAAAACAAAATTTGATGGAGGATGAAGAAGCAGTTTCCTTGCTCCATCCTCCACGCGAGCTTGCCACTCGCCGCTCACCCGTGAGCCACTTATCTTTCCACTCCTTCAAAGATGAAGGAGACCTTCCACTAGCCGTCCGGATACCCCCGGTCCGTGCACGTAATACCACCCGGACGATCGACCTCGAGATCAAGGAGTCGCCGCGATAAAGAGCTCGTTCATCACTTTGAATTTGGGGGCGAGGATATTTTTAGGTGGAACATCACCGGGAGGCCGATGATCCTACCCCAAGAAATAGGGTGCACTGGGTCGGATGCATACCCCACTTGCAAAACCACCGCGTGAGGAAAGCCGGTGGAAATCGCAACCCATATTGGAGGTGGCGACAAATATGGCCAAGCAAATTTGGGGGTCTTGAGGAACCTCTGTGCCATCGGTGCACCCAAAAATTGATGCCACTTGGAATACGATACCTCCGCCGAACTCTTCCACCTCCGGATCATCGCATGCTAGGGATATCATTTATATCACACGCGCGTCCCACCGAGGCTCGACACGAAGGCGAGCCTCCTCCTGCGGCCGTCGCCATTACGATGGCCCATGGGCACTTGAGGCCTCTCCGACCTCGAATCTCCGGAGGGTTCTTCTACCCGCTCCACGTTATCACGCTCCGGCTCCGATGGGTCCATATTCTCTTCTTCCCGCCGATATCGTCTTTTGCGAGATCGGACTCGGGATCCTTCGTCGAGAACTCTCGTGCGGTCAAGGGGCCTGGGCCGATACACGCCTTCTCTAAAAATGGTCCTTTGGCGCTGGATCAAAAATAGTATGCGTCCGCTCTAAAGACGTTCCACCTCGAGAAGAATCGGAGAAGATATCTAAATGATGCTCGGACTATAAGGCGGAGATGGCCGTCTTTGGTAAGAAATAAATGTAGAAGGTTGAGAGAGGGATCTTCGATTTTAACCTCTACGCTATAACTACGACTCTACTATCCTCAAAAGAAGACATTTTATAGGTAAAAGGAGAATATTTTGAAAAAATACCTAAGATTGAAGTCTCTCGAACTTTGGAAGCCGAACCAAATTTCTCGCTCGGTTCAATCAGTCCCTAGCTCAAAGGATAATGGATGTGAAAGTGAATAATGGAGGGAAAAAGGGGTATTTATAGATGGAGTTCCTCGATAAACGAAATGTTTATTCGAAAAGACGCGCCTTTTCAACCTCAAAAGCCGTCGAAAATGTCGAAAAACGCCACGCCCACAACCATTTTGTAACCAATATGCCTTTTCAATTCTCGCACAAGCGTGGTCCAACCACAAGATGCCACGTGTCTGTCATTATGGCACCACAATTAATGCGCCGCTCGGCCATTAATCACTACGCGACGGATGTCGGGAATGAACAAAACCTTTGAGAATTCCGTTTCCCATTAAATGTTTATCATTAGCATTAAAGTTTAGCTCCGACTTGAAAATTCTTCTCTCGGAATTAAACTTGGGGGCCTTTGATGACGCCGAGCCGAGGAAGAAATTAATCCACGCCACGCCATCCCCAACACACATCCGAGTGGAGGGCCTACAGTGACGTCGATAAGCGGTGTGCGGTGACACGTCATGAATTAGGCTCGCCCGCTCACCGAGCCCAACCACAAAGATGAATGCCGAGCCCGACCCCCGAGCCCAAATTTTGGCGGGAACGCATGCTTGTGACAGATTCATAAAAATAACCATTTGCCCATGTTTGCCCATGCTTAGTGCTTTATTGGTATCGAAATTGCCACATGTCGAAAGTTATAGAGAGTAGTCACCAAGTGGCAAGAGTTAGCCGACATGCACGATTAGAGAGGACATGTGTCTTTTTTTTTTTAATTATTTTACTAATTAGTGATTGATTAGTGTAAAGATGACTGTTGAAAACCCACTTACTCGAGGGGTATAAAAATCCACGACTTTAAGAGGAAAAAGGAGAGAGGAAAAAAAGACAGAAAAGAAGACCAGAACGCGAGATTGTAAAAAAGACCGACCCCAATAATTCGGCTCGGCATTACGCGAGAAAAGGCGAATTAGCCATAAATAAACGCGTATTACGCATACTTATATTTCCACGTGTTAAATTTCTTATATATTTTGTTTGTTGACTAAAACGCACGTCAACAGATGATTGTTGTTTGTGAATTATTGTTGATGAATGATGATTAGCGCTTATTTGATATCTGATGTAAGAATTTCTTATGCATACTCAAAAAGAAAATAAATAATAAAGAAGAAGAGGAAGAAAGAGGAAAAGAATAGTAATCAAGAAAGAAAGCAAAAAAGAAAATTTACAGTTAAAAGTTGGGACTGACTATCAGCAAAAAGAAAGGAGTGAACACAAATTCTGGAAAGAAAAAAATCACACAACAGTTAGCCGGATATCATTACCTGCTACAGCCTACGCCTACAGGCAGTGACCAAACTAATTCTCTGGAAAAAACTCATTTATAGGACCAATTTTCAAAATTGAAAAACGTGGGGAACAAATATCCAAGTTGGTTCACTTAAAAGACTGAAAAAATAATTTTGCCATATGGAAAACTATTTGATTTCTTTGCATTTTATATTTTAGACATAGGACCGACTAGTTCAATCAATTCAGCCGCAATTCGGTGGTCAATCCGATTGGATTACCTACAAAAAAATTATTTTCAAAACCATCAATCGGTTTTATTTTAGATGGGGAAGAGGAGATTATTGAAACGATTGATTTAACTTTGAGATCATAAACCTAGAATAAGTTCCTTATATACTAGCTCAAATAGAAGCTCATCATGTGTAAATTGACTAGTATTGAGTTTCTACATATTTTAAAGTGATAATGGTACAAAATAGCCATTTAGAAAATATAAAGATTAAAAATAGCCATGTTTTGTAGACACATCCTTTTTAGTCATTTTGGGGTGTAAAATGACATACATCCCCTTCTATCGTGTTTGTTTGATATTTGAGTTATTTATCTCTCTTTCACTTATCTCTATGTATCTTCTTATTCTTTTTTTTAAAACTTTTTTTAGGAAATCGAACCTGTATTTTCATTTAAATATGGGTGTTGAATTATAGATATCAAAAGAGGATTAATTTGATATATTATACATGCAAAACGGATTTAAAACGAAAAAAATTATGTGAATTCAAAGTTTTTTGGAAAAAAATAATTGGGTATCTTTGTAATTCGAATTGATTACTATGACTCAATTCATAACTCGATTGTCGAGTCACTCAATGTATGATATATAAAATAAAGTTCGTTATTATAACCAAAAAGGTTTGTGTGGCATAGCGATTGCCATGACCTAATAATAGTGAGAAAACATGACAATCCGCTATGCCACACAAACCTTTTAGTTATAATAACGAACTTTATATTTTATATATCATACATCGAGCGACTTCAATTCGAAGTCATGTCACCGTAACTCGAATTCAAGTTACAACATACTAAGGTTATTTTTTTCCAAAAACTTTTTGAATTCACATAACTTTTCGTTTTAAATCGTTTTGCATGTATAATATATCAAATTAATCCTCATTTTGATATCTATAATTCAACACCCATATTGCATATTTAAAAATGAAAATACAGGTTCGATCTCTTAAAAAAGTTTGAAAAAAAAGAGTAAGAAGATACGTAGAGATAAGTAAAGAGAGAGAAATAACCCAAATATCAAACAAACACTTTAGAAGGGATTATAATATTATTTTACACCCCAAAATGGCTAAAAATGTGTTTAAAAAGATGGCTAAAAACATCTTGGTTTGTTGGGAATGGCTAAAAAAACCGACGTATTTTAAATCCTATACCCATTAGATATATCCGAAGCCTTTCGAGTAAGTCACTTATTTGGCTTTCTCAAATTAGATAGCTCTTAATATAATTATCTTTTATATATGATATCTAGTGACTAGCCAAATTTGAATAGTGCAATGACTTAGTTTGTAATAGAGGCGACAACTAAACTCTTTGTATATAAGATGAAATTGACCTATTCTTCAAAGGTCAAATGGGTCGGGGCCGATCGTCGAGATAAAATAAAAAATCGGGTCCTGGGCCAAAGAGTGATCGAGCCGCTATTTTGGGAGCCCAACCCCGACCCAATCCATGAAAATACACATAAAATATCGGGCCGTCGGACTGCCTGAAATATTTCGGCCTAATGGACTAGGCTAAATAAACCCGATTCATTTTTGGGCCTCTAAAAATGTAGTACATCCTAGAATTTTTGTCGGATCGGGCTCTTTGGGCGGACTCATTTTGACAACTATACTATTCTTAGTTCTTATGGTATATCGAAATCACCACCCTACACCGACTTATTTTCTTGTAATAGTAGCATTGCAAATCACAAACACATCGAACCGCTGACTAAGGTAAAATAAGAAGTCCTTATGAACTGGAGATAAATAAAGTAGGGTAAATCTGTCGGGACAGAATCTGCCCCCACAGAAAAGGATAAAACGTAATTTCCATAAAGTTACTTGGTTAAATGGCTATTAAGTCCTTTGGTTGAAAAGACAGGTTTTTATTTGCTAACTCTCTCTCTCTCCACTGCAATGTATTTTTTATATTCCTAAGATAGTAATAATTACTTGTATCAATATTTCTACTCATATCACATCATATCACATTAAATATATAACTTCTATGTCTCTCCTTTCCACAATTTTGTTTCAGAATTTATATTTCTCACTCATTAGCAATTTCTTCTACAAATCAAAATAATTATTCTTTGGAATAGTAAACAAAATTGTTATTCACTTACTAACAAATAATTATTCGACCATTAAGTCTTTTGGTTGAGAAGTCACGTTTTCATTTTGCATTACTCTCTCTCTCTCTCTCTATTGCAATATACTTTTTATGGTACAAAAATAGTAATAATTAATTGCATCTCTCTTTCTTCTCACATCAAATAAATATATAATTTGTATCTCTCTCTCTCTCTCCAATTTTGTATATCTCTCTCCATAATTTTGTTTCAAGATTTGTATTTCTCACTCATATGCAATTTCTTCTACGAATCCAAATAAGTATCCATTAAAATGTATTTCTCACTCATATATAGTATCACATTATACATTAATTAGAATGAGATAGATCATATTTAACCACCTAGAATATTAATTAGTCAAAATACAATGGGAATCATATTTATTTGTGACATATAAATATTTTTTTTATGTGGTGAATACTTATTTTCAACTATGTTGTGAGCGTTATAAATATTTTTTCAATATGTGTTGAATATATGACTTATTTCCATTTGTTATTTATTTAATTTTATTATTCCACATATTAGAATAAACTAGTATACATAAACTGTAGTGTAAAATATTATATATATATATATATATATTAGTATAGGAAGAGTTAAGTAACATATATTATAGTATATCAAATGTATTCATAATAGTATATGTTACATCACACCCAAACGGGGCCATGACATGATCGATAACTTAAATAGAAAATAAGCCAAATAAGTCGAGTAAATCATCAAATGTAACCCAAATAGAATTTAACATCGCAACGAAATTTAAGTTACAACCCGACAACATGACAAAGTAGTTCCAAAAGTACACCCAAATACAAACTTAACATTGTTCAATGGTCCTACGCCCTTACGTTACAAGCTTAAAAATAAAAGAGTCCAAAGATAAGCTAGAAGCAAAGGAATCCTCAAAAGTCGGGATGGGACACATATATGAATCACTCCGTGGTCGGATCTTCCTCGCCCACGTCATTCACGTATGGACCGTCACCATCCGGTCATTAGAAAATGCCGAGGTGAGACAAAAATTCGCATAGATGTATGTTCGTGTGTAAGTGTGGCTTATATAGATGTAGAAAAATAGTTATTTGAAGAATGCATAGTTTATGATGCGTAAGCGTCACACACGATTCAAGCAAACATGATATTCAAAATAATACAATTTTATATAATTTGATGAAACCGGTTCGTGAACACTCGGGCATCATGAACGGTCGGTGGGGTTACTAGACACAAGAGACTCATTTGTTGTTCCTTTGAGTGATCGGTTAGAACGGGCGGTCGTCTCAACAACTATCTCGGGGTTGGCTCACTAAGTTGCCATCTACTTCTCCATTCTAAGCTTCACCGCCACTATCCCGGTAGGTCCTTTGAGTCTTGTTGGTGAGGTTGAAGCATCAATAGTCTCCACCATTTCTAGGTTGTCGGGGTAGGAGAGATTTGCATGGATGATGACTCTCCGGGCCCCTTCGCACTAATTGCTCATGCAACTCCTTAGACTATTTCAAGGCTTGTTTCACTCGGCCTTCTCAATCGGTTCAGCGACCTCCGGCTCTTCTATATCACTTTCACCACTTTGGTGGTGGCTGTAAGGCACTTTCGGGAGCTTCGTGAATGGACAAGAATAAGGTTTTAGAGATTCCTCAATCGCCTTGGCCTTCTATATCGCTTCATCTTCTCCTCATCCTTCTTCTCATAAAGGATGGTTGTGCGTAACTTTTCATCAAGAGCGGAGCGAATAACAATGTTTCCCAAAAATTCCAGGAGGTATTCTTTCTCCTCAATGAATTCACGCCTTTCGAGTTGAATATCGGGCCACACTTAGCTTCCGAGGCCCTCCATATGCGTAGCCTCTCTTGAATGTTAGGGTAAGCAAGAGATAGCATAATTAGATCATCATCATCCTCCTGCCGCAATGGCTCTTGGTAGCATTGCCTTCCTCAACCACAATTGCATGTCTCAAGAGATCTTGCAGCTAATCTTCTTTCTGTTCTCGGTTGTGTCGAGGTTTGGATTCCGAGTTGTTGGCCTAACAATCTGTCTCCGATGTTCTTTGAGCAACAACGATTGATTCTTTCTCGGTGTCCATCACATCATCATCTTCTTTCGAACTTTGTTGTTCACCAACAATGCCTACTTCCTTCTCAATCGTTTGTTCGACTCGGTGGCTCGGCCTAAGTCGGACTTCTTTATCAACCGTCTCCTCGTCTTTCTTTCCGGTGGAACATCGGGTTCCACATGTTATGGCTCCATGACTATAAAAACTGTCTCTCCTTGCCTCAAATTTTTGGCTACAATCGGCTTGCGAGAAAGAATCGACCTTTTATTCCTCACTACCGAGAGGGAGCGGGGGCTTTCTTAGGTGCAGAGGTTGGAGAGCAGCTTAGGGGGGGCTTTGCAAAAGCAAATTTGTGTCCACTAGGACATGTTCAAGCGATTCCCCCTCACTAGTTCCGATCTCTTGGCATGTGCTTAAGGCACTAGACAAGTTTACCTTGAACATCTTCTTGTTAGCATGAAAGGTGTTCTATTGCGAGAGGGACAACTTTCTTCTCCATCAAGTGGCCTAAGATCGGCCATAACCCAACGAACTTCCAAACTTGCCATCGTCTCCAACAGACATGTTCATCACATTTGGCATAGCTTGCCAAATACGAACTCCACCAAGTTGACTTGCTTCTCCTCCATGATAGCCACCATAATAATCAGCTTGGTCTGAGAGAGCTGATTGAACGACCCAAACTTCATATCCACGCATTTTTCTACCACATCCATCAACTTGTGGTAGTCTTTCTTAATGACTTTCTTGGATCGAGAAGTACATTTTCCTGACCTCGGCTTGGCTATCTCCTTCAAGCCGCAGATTATCTCATTCAGCCCTTGGTAGGGAGATAATGATGTTCAACAAGGTCAACATCAATCAACTTGAACTCTTTTTTGTTGACCGATGAGTGGATCTCATCATCGTGAACTTGCATTCACGTAATACATAGCTACCTCCTCAAGGTAGGTCCGGGAAAATTCCATGCATAGAAATTTCTTGAGATCCGCCTTCTCAAGTTTTTCGGCTATCTTCCTTGCCGAACCTTGTCCACGCCCCTTGACAAGGCCTTCAAAATCCACACATCAGACCGATGTGGATCTTCTCAGCGAGCTTTGCATAGTCGTATGAGGGTGCCATTTTAGTCTTGAACTTGAGATTCGACGAAGAGAAAACTAAGGTTTGAACTTTTTTTTTTTGTAGAGAGAAAAGCGAGTATTCTTCAAGAGCTAGAGTGTAAGTATGAGGAAACAGAAAATTGAAATTCTCTTTATGTGGGACATGAAATGACAGTTTTTAGAATTCAAAAAGGTAAAACCGATCGATGGTTGAGATCACGTTTGAATGCATCAATATTTATATCCAATCATGGGTAAAGCGAAGCGCAGCTTATTTTTCGACATCATTAATTATTACCGGCGTCAAACCTAATAACATTCACGCTCGCAGAGAAAATGACGCATTTTGTCACTTAACTCATAAATGACTCTACAATCTTCATTTATGACCGACTCTGCTTCTCTCTCGATGAATAACCACTCGGCTATGCAGCCTAACTCAATACATCCGACTAACCATCTAATTTTGTTTTTACTTGGTACATTAAGTGAAACTCTTCAATTCCATTTCTCTCTTCATTAACCCTTTGAATGAGTCTTCTAAGCTTCCTAACTCAGCTCAAACAATCCATGCTCATTCTTAAGCTCTTTAAATCTTGATTCACATAATGGCTTTGTGAATATTCCGATTAATCGCTTATCGGTTGAAATGTATTCCAATGTAATGTCTTTATTTTCAACATGATCTCTTATAAAATGATATCGACATCAATGTGTTTGGTTCTTGAGTGCAATCTTGGTTTTCGAGTAATTGCAATGGTACTTGTGTTATCGTACATAATTGGAATCTCTTTTTCTTCAATGTTATAATATCTAAGTTGTTGCCTCATCCATAAAACTTTGGCACAACAATCGCTGCATCAATGTACTCTGCTTTAGCTGTGGATGTAGCTATTGAATTTTGTTTCTTCTTTGAACCTAGAAACCAACCTATTTCAAGCATTTCACAGTGTACCGATGTACTTTTTCTCATCAACTCTACATCCATCATAGTTTGAACTCGAGTAGCCAACTAACTTAAATCCTCCTTCCTATGGATACCATAAGCCAACTTTCTAGCATCCCTTCAAATACCTTAGAATTGTCTTGGCTGCAGGTTAGCACATACACCTACAACAAAGGTGATGTACGCTAATCGCTTTGTTAAATAAGCAAAGATCCAATGAGGGCTCTATACCTTGTTTGATCAACAACTTTGGCTTCTCGCATCCATATCCATCTTGATTTGTATTCATGGGAATCTTCACAGATGACTTCTCTTCCATCCCAAATTTCTTCGTTAAATCTCTTGTTTATTTGATTTGACTTATGAATGTTCCATCCTTCATTTGCTTAACTTGGAAGACTTAGGAAGAAAGTCACTCTCCCATCATGGTCATCTCAAATTTCCTTGCATAAATATTTTATAATTTGTCTCACAGACTCTGTGTTTGTAGATCTAAAGATGATGTCATCCACATAGATTTGAACAAGAAGTATACTTTTCCCATCTTGAATTATGAAGAGTATCCTATCAACCTTGCCTTTGGTGAATCCATTGTCTATTAAAAACTGAGACAATGTGTCATACCAGGCTTTTGGTGCTTGTTTCAAACCATACAAAACCTTCTTGAGCTTGTAGACTTTGTCTCTATTAGTTTTCTACTCAAACCTGGAGGTTGTTCCACATAGACTTCTTCTTCCAAAAGTCCATTAAAAACGCATTCTTCACATCCATTTGATAGACAGTGAAGTTCTTGTGTGTAGCATAAACAAGAAACATCTTAATTGCTTCCAATCTTGCAATAGGTGCATGGTGTCATCAATATCCTGGAAATATCTTTTAGCTACCAATCTTTCATTGTTTCTTACAACAGATCCCTCTTCATTCATCTTGTTTCTAAATACCCACTTAGTACCAATAATATTTTGGTGGGTAGGCCTTTGAACTAATTCCCAAACTTTATTTCTCTCAAATTGATTCAGCTCCTCTTGCATAAATAGAATCCAATGTGTGTCATCCAATGCTTGTGACACATATTTTGGCTCAATCTGGAAAATAAAACAAGTGAACATGGTTTCATGTTGAGTCAAGGATTTGGTTCTTAATCCTTCTCTAACATCTCCAATGACAAGCTCTGGAGGATGGTCTCTCAGCCATCTCACATCTGGTTGGAGTAAGTCTGCTGATTCGGATTGGTTCTTGCAGCTAAGTTGTTTTGAACAACTTCCTCAACATTCCGTTGAAAGTCTTCCAGCTATCTTTGAGATTTAGCTATCTCATCTTCATCCGGGTTGAGTCTTCAAATCTTCCTCAACATAGGGACTCTTCGGGCAGTTGGTGATTCATCTTGTCGCCTAACTCATCAATGTCTTCTCCATTAACATTAGGTTCACGAAAAACCATATGGGTAGACTCTTCGTGACCATAGTCCTCTTGTTCAAGACTGATAGCTTTACTCTCGATTGAATATCCTAAAAAGATACCTTTATCAACTTTAGCATCAAAAGCTTTCAAGTTGTCCTTGCCATTGTTGTGAATGAAGCACTACATCCAAAGATATGAAAATATCCAACATTTGGCTTCCTCCCTATCCAAATTTCATAAGGGGTTTGTGATAGCGCTATTGATCATACACCTATTCTCGAGTGGAGCGGGCGTATTAATGGCTTCAACCCAAAATCTCTTAGGCGGTTCAACTTGACTAACATGGTCCTTTGTTTGTTTCCTTGAGAGTATTGTCCTTTCTTTCGGCTACTCCATTATCTTTGTGGAGTTCTTGCCCGACAACTCATGAGCAATACCATTCTCTATACAATATTGAGCTATAATCCCATTGACAAACTCGGTTCCTCTATCGGATCTTATCTTGATAATGGTTTGACTCTTCTCATTTTGAACTCTTCTCATTTGAGGAAGCTTTCGCAAAGTTTCATTCTTTTAACACATAAAAATGGTCAATGTATTTCTTGAATAAGCATCCACCACCACTAGGGTGTAGTTCTTTCCATTGATCCGATTGGTTCAACAGACCAAATAAATCCCTATGCAATAAGTGCAATATCCTGGTTGAAGAAGGACTTAGCTTGTCCTTAAATGAAGACTTGATTTGTTTTCCCATCCGCATGCATCACAAATGCTTTCCTTCTTGTATATTGAGTTTGGTAATCCTTCCACAAGATAACTCCTTGCAAGCTTGTTTATTGTCTTGAAATTCGGGTGACTCGGCTTCTTGTCTCACAACCAACTTGATTTGGTTGTACTCTTGGCTAACAGATATGTGCTTGTGTAGTGATTGACCAATCCACTACATACATGTTTTTTGTCTTGATCCTAAAAGACGACTTCATTAAGTTCAACATCCTTGATTTGGCATACTCCCATGTTGAATCCTACATTGTAGCCCTTATCACGAGTTGGTGATGGTCACAGATTGCAATTGACCCTTCAACATAGGCTACATCTATGATTTCTAGTCCATTTTTCCTTATGGATCCTATGCCTTTGATCTCTGAAGCTTCATTTCTTCCAAATATAACTTTGGCTCTTTTTGATTCCTTGAAGTTTGATAAATTCTTTTTATTCCCTGTCATATGTCTTGAACAACCACTATCCATGTACCAGGTTCCTTGGCACTTAGTCATTCCTTGAACCCGCATCATGGAAATCGATTTAGGTACCCAAATCTGTTTGGGTCTGAGGGGTTAGCACTATAAGGCAATCCAACCAACCTATAGCCAAATTGTCGAATCAAGAGGTTGCCACCATCGGTTCCATAATCATTGTGAATATTTGCAAATTGCTTGGGAGCTTTGTGCTCATACTTTTGTCTCTTTTGTCTATATGCCTATGTATGAGCTTGTGTTTTGCTTTCTTAGGATAGTAACGAAACTTTTGTGCATATTGGGAATTGTGCTTTGGTGCATATGTGTGCCGATAATGGTTCATTTTCCTTGAGAATGACCTATTTTAAGTCTAAGGTCTTTGCCACTTGGGCTTGTATCCCTTAGGACTTGGATGATATCTTGTTCCAATCAAACTTAGCTAGGATAATATCTACCATTCCTATCATATGGATTTCTCTGTTGAAACCTCTGTGCGTTTGGTAGTTCTGTTTTGATTTCACGAGAATATTTTGTTTGAAGTTGATGGACTCTTTCAATTTAGTTTCAATCGTCCTCTCAAAGATACTCGCTAGCTTTTTTCCCTTGCCCTTATATCCTAGGCCAACATGGTTGTGATTGTGTTTGTGAGTGGGTGTGTGTGCAACATATGGTGCTTTTGATTTTTGGACTCCCTCATTACTTGAGGATCTTTTTGCATAACTGATCTTAGAGTTTGAGCATGCACAAAGGAATAAAATAATATGCCCGTTTTATCTCCACTTTCCTTTTGTATCATTATCAATTCATCCAATGATTTGGATGCCTTGGTAAATGATACCACAATTTTCAATTCTTTTTCCCTCTTTTCTTTTTCACTAAGTCAGCTTGGATCTTAGCTATCTCAACCTTTAGCTCGGTGTTCTCGGCTATGTGACTTAGAGTACTCGGCTCCTTAGTCGCTATGAGTTTTGGCTTTTGAGTGGTTGTTTTCCTCATTTAAAAGTGTGAGGTTTTTACGTGCTCAAAATCTTTCATCATTTTGCCTAATGAATTATAAAGATCTGTGGGTGATGAAGTGTTTGTGTCACTATCACTATCATCGAATTAGAATGAGATGAGTTAGAGTATACTTCATCTTCCTGTTCTTTTGCCATGAGGCATATCAAAGCCTCTTCTTCAAGATTCAAGAGTAATCAGCCCCTCTTCGACTCGACTCAAATTTGGTTCTTTGCACTTGGTTGTGTCACTTCAACAGATTAATATGGCTTTCTTCTTCTTTTCTTGTCTTCTCTCCTTGAAGACTTTTCATTCCTCCTATTTTTCGTACTTGTTGATTGGTGGATCGGGCGATCAACAACAAAATGTCTTGGTTGTTGCAATTCCAAAGATAGGTTCTCAACTTTCTCGGGAAGTCACCCGACTCTTTGATTATCGCCTCTCTAATATTCAGTCCCGATGGTCGGCTTTCTTAGGTGGTCTGTCTTCCATTGCTTTGGAAGGTGTTGAGTGTCTCTGAATGATTCACCCTTGTTTCTTTTGTAGTTCTTATTGAAACTTGTTGAATCTTTTTTTACCATAAAGGCAATCTCTTCTTGGTCAATGGCTTCCTCAGATTCAACTCTTTTGGATTCTCCAAAGATGAGTGTCTTGGGTACGATTGTCTCTTCTTGCTCTTTTCTTTGGACCTCGAATTCATAAGCTTTCAAATATGAGAATAGCTCATGGTTGGATGTTCTTGTTAGTCCATTGTATATCTCAAGGCCATCACCTTCATTTCCCACTTAGATGGGAGCGACCTCGATATCTTTATACACATTTCTTTTTGAGTGTATTCTTTGCCTAGAGTCGAGAGCTCATTTGTTATCTCTATGAATCTACCATCTAGTCAACGGACTTTCACCGCAAGCATTTTGAAATTTTCAAATTCTTTGTACATCAACATGATTAGTTTGTTTTATTTAATTTGTTCCGATCCTTCACAAATTGAAGTAAGTTTTTCCCAAATTTCTTTAGCCGTTCTACAAGATTTCACTTTGTTGAACATGGCTTTATCGAGGGTTTTATACAAAATGTCATTGGCAACATTATCAAAGTTGCATCTTATTACCCTTGTTAGTTCACTCGCATCGATCGAGGCTTTTCGACCATACCGGTCTTGGTGCAAGAGGTATAGCCGGGACAATAGTAGCAAAGACGTGCACCACATGCACAGAGCGGGAGTCAGAATAACCTCTCCCTCGGTGCAAAGGGTGCAAAGAACAAAGAAAGCCCCGAGGAGCAGGAGCCCTAATAATCGTGTTCACTTTCATTATTTGTAGTGGCCCATCCTCAATGACGAACCTGTTAGGAAATTTATTTGTTAGATTTTGATGATACCATGTAAAACTTAAACTAGGAAGTTGGCACACCATTTTTCTTGTAATTTGCATTGTAATAGATAGGACTAAAAGAGTGAGCCAAGTCGGCTATGCCAAGGATTACAAGAAGTTAACTACTGATGTGAGAAGACTCACGTGTGTCACCGAGTAATTCCATGAGGGAAGACAAGGACTCAATCAAGGAGAGTCACCGGGAACATCTCGTAAGAAGTGTCGGTCAAGTCAACTCAAGAAGCCAAGTCTACAAGTTAAAGTGACGGTTGAGTCAATCCAATGATTGGAGCGACTCAAATCACTGGCGTAAAGCGCAAAAGCTAGTCAAGACAATCGACTTAGATCCGCCGATTAAAGTCAAGAATATTACTCAATATAGTAATATGTCAAGAGTCGCTGTGTCTAAAGTATTTGTCCCCGAATTATGCAAAAGGCATGAACCAATGGGAAACATCGCACCTTGTGTCGACGCCGCAAATCCGAAATGCCATTAATACGAGGATAAGTCAACATCACCCGGCCGCAGACCAAGACAAGACAAGCCAACGAACACAAAGTGACATTTGAAATCGCCTATCTCTTCAATGGGCAAAATTTCAAATGTGCACTATAAAAGGCCGAGGAAGTTATTGAGAAAAGGTTACCCGAACAACGAACAAGCAAGCAATATTCAAGCATTTAATGCAATACTCTCAAAGCTTATCAAGATATTCCTCAAGCCTAAAACTCAAAGGAAATCAATCCAACATAAGTTGTTATGGAAAGACAACTCCAAATCTGTTGAAGAGGAAACTTTGAAGAAACCAAAGGGTCTACTTTCCAAGCCAGGATTGAAGAAAGGTTCAAGGTCGAACCATTATCAAGTTTGTTGGAGGGCTTCGTGATAAAATCCAAGAACTTGAGAAGGGAGCTAAAGTAGCAAGGCAAATGCCCCCGTGAAGAAGCCGAGTAGCAAGATAAGCCAATTGTGTGATCAAGGTTGTCTCAGATGTTCACCGCTTTGTAAACCGATCTGTTACATAGTGGATTCCTCCGAAGTTGGAGAAGAGAGGATTAGAAGAATTACCCCATCTTCGAACCTCTATAAAATATTTGTGTCATTTATTTTCAACAAACTTACTTTCTTACATATTTACTTTATATCTCGCTTTTTGTATTATATTTTCTATCCAATCGATAAATAACCATGTGCTAAAAATCTTGTTTTAAAACAAGTTTAACTAAACAAAGGGTGTTAAGTCTTCCGCTATTAAATACCAATCAGCCAAGTTAAGAATTTGGCTTGAGCGAAAGTTATACTATCAACAAACTCTATCGAAAGTCCGCTGAGGGGTAACTTAGAAAAAAGCCAACTTAGCCGTCTATCAAGGACACAACTATTTGAGTCAACTCGTTGAATAATTTCTAAAGGACTAAAATCGAAAATTTGGTAAGGTTTATTCAACCCCCTTCTAAACCTTACTTCACACCCCTTGGGACCTACAAGTGGTATTAGAGCGGTTGGTTCATTGAGCCTTCCGTGACCGTTTTGAACTAGATCTCCGTCTGCTTAAAAAATTTAAACACTTGCATTTCAAAGTCTTTCACTTTTCAAGTAAAGTTATCATCATGGAAGCAAATCTAACACGCATTCATATGTTCACTGTTGAAGAATTTGATGATTGGAAAATTCGTATGTAGGCTCATCTATCCGCATTCCATGATGAAATGCGTCTTATGATAGAGGATGGGCCACTGCAAACACTCAAAGTGAACCCAGCTGTACGCAGAGCAACTTCAAAGATAGGGAGAAGAAGTAGTTGCATTGTCAGCAAGACCAGCCATGGTTGAAAAACCAAGAACTAAATGGACTAATGAGGATAGAAAGAGATACAACCTAGACAATGTAGCTAATGACATTCTCTATAAAATATTGGACAAATCCATGTTCAATAAAGTCAAATCTTGCAAATCTGCAAAAGAGATTTGGGAAAAGCTGACCTTAATTTGTGAAGGATCAGAACAAATTAAGGAAAATAAATTAACTATTGTTGTACAAAAATGATGAGATGAGTTAGAATGTACCTCATCTTCTTAATTTGAACACATAAAATCCTCACACACAATTCTAAATGAGGTAAATAGCTAGCTTAAAAGCCAAAACTCACATCGACTAAAGAGCCGAGTACTCTAAGTCAAATAGCCGATGAGAACACTAAGTCAAGGCCGAAAATGCCAAGATCATAACATAGTTAGTCACACGTAAAAGAGGGAAAAAGATCTTAAAAATGTGATTGCCTCATTTACAAAAGCATCCAAATCATTGGATGATCTTATTATGAGTCAAAAAGAATGTGGAGATAAGACATGCATATGATTTAATTCTTTTGTGCATAGTCAAACTCAAGAGTGATTTTGGAGAAATGATCTTCAAGTAATGAAGCATCCTCAAATCTAAAACACCAAATGCTGCACCCACATTCACTCCTAAGCACAATCACAATCATATCGGCCTTGAATATAAAGGGAAAGGAAAACAACCGATTGAGTATGCCGAGAGGACAACTCGAAGAAATCCAAAGCAGAGTTCCTCAAAGAAACTCCAAAGCGAGTAAAATATTCGTGAAAAGCAAACAGAGCTACCGTAAAAACCCCGTAAATTTCATCAGAAATACATATGATGGAAATGGTAGAAACTATCCAAACTATCTTTGATTAGAATAATGTGAAACACCAAAGAAAGACCTATGGAATACAAGCCAAGATAGCAAAGACCTAAACCTCAACAAAGGTCATTGCAAAGGCAAAAGAGCTATTATCGCACACATACGCACCCAAGCACTACACTCGTAAATACCACAACTACCTGGAAAAAGCAATTGCTAAAACACACATACATGCATACAGACAAAAAAGACAGCTGTATGATCCTAAAACCCCCAAGCAATTTGCTAAAGTGCACTATGATTATGGCACTGATAGATGGCAACCTCTTAGAGTCAAATCATTTGGCTATAGGTTGGTTGGATCATCTTACATCACTAACCCTCGGGACCGGAAGGTATGGGTACCTAAAAACTGATTTCTTTGATTGTGAGTTCAAGGAACAGCTGAGTGCCAAGGAACCTGGTACATGGATAGTGGTTGTTCCAGACATACGATAGGAAAAAAGGGAAACCTGTCAAGATTCAAAGAGATTAGATGTGTAAAAGTCATATTTGGAGGAAATGAAGCTCGGGGAGATCAAAGGCACACGATCTATCAAGAAAAATGGATTGGAAATCACAGATGTTGCTTATGTTGAAGGCCTCAACTTCAACTTTGTTAAGCATCACCAACTTTGTGATAAAGGCTATAATGTGGGATTCAACATGGGGAGTGTGCCGGATCAAAGATGTCAATCAAATGAAATAGTCTTTGCAAGTGGTCAAGAGAAGAATATGTATGTGGTAGATTGGTCATTGCTACACCAAACACTTGTCGTCATATAAAAGAGCACAACCGAATCAAGTTGGTTGTGGCACAAGAAGTTGAGTCATCTAAAATTCAAGACAATCAACAAGCTTGCAAGGAGTCATCTTGTAGAAGGATTGCGGACTCAATGTACAAGAAAGAAAGTGTATGTGATGCATGCCGGATGGGAAAGCGATCAAGTCTTCATTCAAGGATAAGCCAAGTCCTTCTTCAACAAGAATATTACATCATTGCATATGTATTTATTTGGTCTAGTTGAGCCACTAGCATAAGTGGAAAGAAATACACCTTAGTAGTGGTTGATGATTATTCAAGATATACATGGACAATTTTCATGTGTAAAAAGAAGGAAACTTTGCAAAAATTACCTCGGTGATGAAGAGAGTTTAAAATGAGAAGAGCCAAACCATTATAAAAATAAGATCGACAGGAACCGAGTTTGTCAATGGGATAATAACTCGATATTGTGTTGAAAATGGTATAGCTCATGAGTTGTCGATTGCAAGGACTCCATAGCGAATGGAGTAGCCGAAAGAAGGAACAAAACTCTCAAGGAAGCTGCATGGACAATGTTAGTCAAGCCGGGTCGCGTAAGAGATTTTGGGTCGGGTTATAAACACCGCATGCTATACTCAAAATAGATGCATGATTAGTGCAATTGACCAAGATCGCCTATGAGATTTGGACAGGAGAAAGCCAAATGTTGGATATTTCAAGATATTTGGATGCAAATGTTTCATCCATAATAATGGCAAAGATAATTTGAAGGCTTTTGATGCTAAAGCCGATGAAGGTATCTTTTTGGGATACTCGGTGAGAGTAAAGCCTATAGAGTCTTGAACAAGAGGACTATTACGTAAGAGTCTATCCATGTGGTTTTTGATGTACCTAATGTGAGTGGAGAAGACATTAAAGAGTTAGGCGACAAGTCGAATCAGCCAACTATGCAGAAAAGTCCTTATGTTGAAGTAGAAGTAAGAGCACTCAACCCGAGGATGAAGATGAGATAGATGAATCTCAAAAGAGAGTTTGGAAGGTCTACAATTTGAATGAAGATGAAAGAGTTGTTCAAGATAACTTAGCAAGCGAGATGGCTAAATCCAGCAGACTTACTCCAACCCGATGTGAGATGGCCGAGAGACCATTCACCGAGTTAGTCATTGGAGATGTTAGAGATGGCATAAGAACCAGATCCGAGCACATCATGAAGCTATGTTCACTTGTTTTATTTCCCGGATAGAGCCTCTGATTTGTCTCAAGCATTGGATGACACACATTGGATTCGTGCCATGCAAGAAGAGCTGAATCAGTTTGAAAGAAACAAAGTATGGGAATTAGTTCAAAGGCCAACTCATCAAAATGTTATTGGCACAAAATGGGTTTTCAAAACAAGATGAATGAGGAAGGATCTATTGTAAGGAACAATGCAAGATTGGTAGCCAAAGGGTATAGATTTTGATAAAATCTTTGCTTCGCATTTGCAAGATTGGAAGCAATAAGGACGTTTCTTGCCTATGCTGCACATAAGAACTTCACTGTGTATCAAATGGATGTGAAGAGTGCATTTCTAAATGGACTATTAGAGGAAGAAGTCTATGTTGAACAATCTCCAGGTTTTGAGCAGAAAACTATTGGAGATAAGATCTACAACCTCAAGAAAGCATTGTATGGATTGAAGAAAGCACCAAGAGCATGGTATGATATATTGTCTCAATTTTAAACTGACAATGGATTCCCCAAAGACAAAGTTGATAGAACACTCTTTAGAATTCAAGATGGATAGAGTATCTCGCTTGTTCAAATATATGTGGATGACATCATTTTTGGTTCCACAAATAAAGAGTCTGTGTGACAAGTTCTCAAACCTCATGCAAAGGCAAATTTGAGATGAGCATGATGGGAGAGAGCCGACTTTCTTCCTAAGGCTTCAAGTCATACAATTGAAGGATGGAACCTTCATAAGTCAAACAAAATATACCAGAGATTTAATGAAGAAATTTGGTATGGAAGAGAAGTCTTCTGTGAAAATTCCAATGAATACTTCAGTCAAGATGGACATGGATGAAGATGGAAAAGTCAGATCAAACCGGATATAGAGCCTTCATTGGATCTTTGCTCTATCTAACAAAAGCAAGCGGCCGTACATCACCTTTGATGTAGGTGTATGTGCAAGATTTCAATCGCACCAAAGGAGAGCCACATGAGCGCAACCAAGAGAATCCTAAGATATTTAAAAGGATGCCAGGAAGTCGGCTTATAGTATCCAAAGGAAGGTGGATTCAAGCTGATTGGTTACTTAGACTCGACTATCTTTGGATGTAGAGTTGCGGGGAAGAGTACCTCAGGTACATGTCAAATGCTTGAAATAGATTGGTTTCTTGGTTCAAAGAAGAAACAAAATTCAATAGCTACATTCACAAATGGGCAGAGTACATATTGCTGCGGCTTTGTTGTACCCAAGTCTTATGGATGAGACAATAGCCGAGAGATTATGATATTGAAGAAAAAGAGATTCCAATTATGTGTGATGACACTAGTGCTATTGTAATCACTCGAGAATCTTGTGTTGCATTCAAGAACAAAGCACATTGATGTCGATATCATTTTATAAGAGATCATGTTGAAAAGAAAGACATCACCTTGGAATATATCTCAACCGATAATTAGTTAGCCGATATATTCACAAAGCCCTTATGTGAATCAAGATTTGAAGAGCTCAAGAATGAGTTACGATTAATTGAGTTGAGTTGATACTCGAGAAGACTCAATCACAGAGATAGGAGATGAGAAAATAGAAGTAGAGCAAATTTCACATTTTAGCCAAATGAAACAAATTTTTCGGGAAGTCGATGTATCGAGTTAGGCGACAACCGAGTTACTTCATGAGTAGAGAGATGCGGAGTTGAGTCACTTTGGATATAAGATGAATCATTTATGAGCTAAGTGACTAAAACGTAGTCATTTTAATTAAGCGGGAATATTTTTAAGGATGACGTCAGGGTAATTATGATAGTCACGAAAAAGTCGCACAAGAAACTATATGATTGGATATAAATTTGCATTTAATGCGGGAATTAAATGTGGTTTTGAAGTTCCAATCTCGGCCGTTGATCTCGATCAAAAATTTCAAAATCCGAAATATGTCCTTTCACGTTCCTTATATACGAACTTCATCTCTCTCTCTCTCTCTCTCTCTCTCCTCACGCGAACTATTCATCTTCAAGCAAAGAAAGTGCATTCTCTCGAAACTTAGTGCAAACCCTAGTTCTTTCAAGCAAGATTCCTCGTGTTCTAATCGATAAAAACTTCTAAAAATGGCTCTTAAACATGATTTCGTGAAGCTCTCAAAGCAAATCCACACCGGTGCTTCGTGGATATTGAAGGGATGATCAAATAGGGCGTGGATGAGGCCCTGGTCATGAAGATAGTGAAAAGTTGGAGAAGTTGGGCCAAGGACTTTTCGACGATGGAGTTCCCTCATACGTGCCTTGAAGAGGTCGCTATGTTTTATGTGAACGCTGAAGTGCTGGACGATGGAATCCGATCATCGGTCCACAACAAGGTCATCAAACTCAATGCCAAAGATCTTGCTGAGATCTGTTTGTTGCCCGCGGAGGGTTTGAAGGACATATCTGAGCAGGATGTCAACTTAGCTGCGGCTTCGAAAGAAGTTGCCAAGCCCGAGTGTGCTGTAAAAGTGGTTTATACAACAAAAAAAGAATCCTTGAAGGACTACTATCACAAGCTGATGGATGTCGCCTGGAAGTGCGTTGACATGAAATTTGGAAGCTTCAATCGCTTGTCAAGAATAAGCCGATCGTGATGGCCGCGATCATGCAAGAGAAGAAAGTAAATGGATCGAGTTTGTTTACAAAGCAGATTCGCCAAAATGTGATGAACAGGACCTACAAGGAGGATGGGTCCTTTGGTTGTTCCCCGGGTTATGGCCTGGTAATTGGCCATCTAATGGATATGAAGCGGTATTGCTCTCCTCCATGGCAAGCCCTTCCATGTCAACAAAAAGATGTTCAAGGCGAACCTCTCGGCGACCCCAGGAAAGCTCATGCCAAAAAGGTTATACCAACTGAGGGGGAATCGGTGATCCCGAAGACACAACTGAGACCCTCCACCCAAGAAGAAAGTGCGGTATCCAAGCCCCGCCCCTACCCCAGCCCAAAACAAAGAAAGCCCGCTCTCCCGCCCAAGTCCAAAGCTTATGCCCATGCAGCCGAAGTCACCCGCCCATGTAGCCGAGACTTCGCCTCAAAGAACAAGATAGAGGGGAACCCCATATCCCCTCCCGTATCGTAAAGAAAAAGAGGACTACCAAGTCAAGAAAGGCAATCGCTCTAAGAAAAGTCCAAAGGCTTTCACGTTTGATGAGCCTCAAGAGGTAGAACTCGAGATTCAAGTGGTTCCCACCAAGAGAAGATGGGGACAGAGAAGCATGCAGCCAAAAAGATAGCTAATCTGGCACTCGCCGAGAAAGAAATCGAGATCACGATGCTCGGGAAGAGCAGCGATCTCCGAAGTAGTTGATGTCCTCGAGAAGACAACTCGATGGTGATCAAGAGAGAACTCAAGAAGACTCAGTGTGAGGCAAACAATCGAGGAAGTTGACGCCTTGGTGAGACAACAAAACCTATGCCGAACACGTTGGCTCACCTCCCCGGACAGACGCCGAGTTTGAGGAGGAGCAAGGTCCCTTAGCCCCCATTCAGAAACCGGAGATGAAGGCGATGATGATGATGATTTGATCATGTACTCTTCGGTTTACCCCGACATTTAAAGGCGATTGAGAGAATGGAGGGCATGGAAGTTGGATCATTCAAGGGTGCGCTTCACTCACCCCGAGTTCATCGAGGAAGAAAAAGAGCTTCTCCAATTCCTTGGTGTTTTCGGATGTCAAATCCGCCCCTAAATGAAGAGAATCGCTTGGACATCCTTTTCATTCTAAAGGAAGAAGAGAAGGAGAGAGCTAAGGAGCAAGCTCGAGCCGTGGAGAAATCCAAGATATGTTAGCAGATCGGGACTAATGAGCATATCCATGAGTCTACCGACAGTGATGAATACATGGATCCTGGCCTGCTGCATGTGAGAGGTTGGAAATGCAACAAGCTTTGAAGGAATCCAGAGTTATGCACGAGCAAAGTCTATTAGAAGGTCCAAGAGAGTCCTCTCAAACTCTTCTTCGATGGATCCTTTGGGAGTGGCACAACATATTGCATCAACCATAGCTTCCACCACGTCCCGTGCACTTGATCGATGGCTCCCCAAGGGTAATGGCGATGAAGTCGGGACTTTGGGCCCCCAAGCTAAGCCTACCCCCCCGAAGAAGGTGTTAACACACCCGCCCTTGCCGCCGTACACTCGGAGGGGAAAAGCCACGGCTCGGAGCAGAGTGACCCCACTCTCATTCACTCGGTTGGTGCGCCACCAGGGGAAAACTCTCTCCACCACACCGGGTTGGAGGTTCTTTGTGGGAGACAAACAATTGAAGTTAGGAGGCGAAGTTCGAAGGAACTTACCGAAGAATAGAGTGACATTAATGACGCTCAAACAACTAAATCTGCTTTTTTTGAGATGTCACCGTATTGAAGGCCGATGACGACGCCGTAGTAGCCGAGGCAAAGGATGGTAAAGCCCCGGGATTTAACACTGGGCTCAAAGTGCAATCCGAGGTTTGAGACTCCTATGGATGCCAATGTCCAAGACCCTAAGACAATTTGTGTCTGTCGAAGGGATAATTGAAGACCCTAAGACAGTTGAGACCGCGAAAGGAGTGTCGAAGGCCCCGTAGCAAAGGGAGACCGCCGAGGCTATAGAAGGCCCAAGGGAGGTTGATACTTCCCCGGTAAGGGTAAAGATGATCGAACATTCCTCCGATTGAAGGAGTGATGTAGAAAAAGAGATAAGCACTCTTCATGACTCCCAAGAGAATATTGATACATTATTTTTGGGATCGGAAGATGAAGTCGTGTCCACTCCACATAACAATCCTACGACGGACACACGGTGAGGATGTTCTCAAATCTCGAGCCAAGTCGGTGAGAAGATGGCTCTTATGAGATTCAATTTCAATGATGAGCCAACACCACAGTCTCATCATCCTCCGATGACGCTGATGATACAAATTGAGGACAAGGTTACTCAATTGGCAAAACACACCGAGACCGAGGAAGTCATGCATACCGGGCTCACTAACCGGGCAAACCATCACAATCGCCATTAAATGAAATCGAGTCATCTGCGTGTAGCTCCACAAACCGCAATAAGAACGACTCCTACAGATTCCGTCATAGGCTCCCACAGTGTGACCAATGCCGATGAAGCCGCCGAATCGAGGCACAGAGCCGCATCTACTCATCAAAAATAATCGAAGGCTCCACAAGCAAAAGATTCGGAGATCCCAATTTGTTCGAGATGATGTTTTTGAGGAAGAATTTCCATTTACCATTGAATTACAGAATTACAAGCTGAATCTATCGTGAGAATTAAGGAAATATACGGTCTGCAAGAGCACCATCCCCTCGATACGATTGTTCCCATGGACTTTGATTTTGATGCGAGAATAGCCATCACCGAGTTAACATCCACAGATGAGTTCCGTAAAGCTATCAAGACTATCTCGAAGAAATTGAGAAGATGGAACACCATCAAGCATCTCTCGACCTCGATTGGACAATCGTGATGCGACCTCACATCCGATGTGAGAGGGATTGTAGTGCGCGATCGAGAGAATGGGATGCGCAATGCACAACTATAAGACCGAGCAAGTCCGCCACTCCAAGGCCTTATTTGCAAAAATGCTATTGTGGAGTGCGGACAATTCCATGTATTAACAATGGATAAAGGAGTATATTGCGAGGATTGACAAGTCCCATAAGTCGGATATGGAGTCGCTACCACACTTTCACAAGAATGAGATTGCGGACTCAAGAACAACATGACCGAGAAATTCTTTCTTCTCATAGTTGAAATGAAGATAGTGTCACCGAGTCTAAGGCCACTCGCTCGGAGTTTTGCAAGGCATACGATGCAAACAGACTCTAAGAAAAACTCCACCAATAGCCGATGGACTTTATCCTCGGGTTGTTCCTAAAGCTAACCCCGAATTTTGGTGATGATGCCAAAAAGGGGGAAGATGAGGCCCTAAAGGGAGTGAAGGAGAAAAATGAAGAAAGGAGATGACATAGCCGAGGGGAAGGAAGTTCCAAGGATTTGAAGTTGATGTTTTTTCGAAACCCTACAACCTAGTGATGTCACTACCTCAAGAAACTTCCTATGACCTTACCTATCGAAAAAGTCGCTGCGGTGGCGGCGTATAAAAGAAAGGTCATTGAAGTCGAATTTGAGGAGTTAGCCGAGAAACAAAAAGCTCGCGTTCAAGAGATAAGGAAGCAATATGGTGGTCCTCCGGTAGGAAAGGACTACGTTGCGATTCAACCCCAAGAGAACTTAATATGCTCGATGATGGATCTCGAGCCGGATCCATGGAGGAGTTCAAGACTTTGGAATCGAAGGCTATTTTCAAGGAATGACTCGCCGCAAGCCTTGGATTTGTCTTGGGAGAAAGGATTGACGTGTGCAAAGAAGCTAGAAATCAAGAAACTTCCAATACCACTCAATTTGGAAAACAAGACTCCCATACAAGATACTCCCGCAGGTGGAAGAGTCGAGTCAAGAAGCGGGGGGTACGTAGTGGAGGAAGGGTTCTTAACCTCACCAAAGCCCAAAGACATGTCGTACATAGATCCATGTAGAAGAAGGGTCTAATTTATGGTGGGGATATGATCACCTTACAAATCTCAAAGTTCAACAAAAGAACGCCGAGGCGAAGAAGTGGCAAGAAGAAGAAAATAAGAGGCAAACGAGAGAATGGCTCGAGAGGAAGCAAAGGGATGACCCCGCCGCAAACGGGCCTATGAAAAGAAGAAAAAGAAGAAGAAGAAAGAAACAGGAAGAGAGCCGATCTTGTGAAGAAGAGTCAAGAAGAGAGAGGAATAAAGCAAAGAAAGACATTGAAGTGTTTTTCGCAAACCTCTACATGTATTTTGTTGTAAATACATTTGTGTAAGTCTTCTGTAATAAGCTCAGTGTATTTCCCTGTAATTTTCACTCTATATGTATCTAAGCTTAAATTTGTGTATTGATATGTACAATAATATAGCTCGATACTTGTTGTAAAAAATTGTGTAAAGGACAAGAATGATATGACCAATAAAATGATTCATTCAAAGCATACATTCTTTGTTATTCTTGCATTATCTCGTATTTTCCTTGCTATTTACTTATTTAATTTAAGTTTTGGCATCATCAAAAAGGGGGAAATTGTTAGGAAATTTATTTGTTAGATTTTGATGATACCATGTAAAACTTAAACTAGGAAGTTGGCACCCCATTTTCCTTGTAATTTGCATTGTAATAGATAGATTGAAAGAGTGAGCCAAGTCACTTATGCCAAGGATTACAAGAAGTCAATCATGGATCGTGAGAAGACTCGTTGTGTGTCACCGAGTAGTGCCATGATGGAAGACAAGGACTCGATGAAGGAGAGTCACCGGGAACAATTGTTAGAAGTGTCGGTCAAGTCAACACAAGAAGCCAAGTCTACAAGTTGAAGTGACGATTGAGTCAATCTAATGATTGGAGAGCACTCAAGTCACCTGGGGTAAAGTCGTGATCTAGTCAAGACAACTTACTTAGATCCGTTGATTAAAGTCAAGAATATTACTCAATATAAGCATATGTCAAGAGTCGCTGTGTCTAAAGTGTTTGTCCTTGAATTATGCAAAAGGAATGAATCAATGGGAAACACGCACTTGTCAGGTCGATGCCCGCAAATGCCGAAATGCCATTAATACGAGGAAAGGTCAACATCACCAAGGCCGCAGACCAAGACAAGACAATCCAACGAACACAAAGTGACATTTGAAATCGCTTATCTCTTCAACGGGCAAATTATCAAATGTGCACTATAAAAGGCCGAGGAAGTTATTAAGAAAAGGTTACTCCGAACCACGAACAAGCAAGCAATATTCAAGTATTTAACCCGCAATACTCTCAAATCTTATCAAGATATTCCTCAAGCCCGAAACTCAAAGGAAATCGATCCAACACAAGATGTGAAGGAAAGACAACTTCAAACTGTTGAAGAGGAAACTTTTGAAGAAACCAAAGGTGTCTACTTTCCAAGCCAGGATTGTAGAAAGGTTCAAGGTCGAACAATTATCAAGTTTGTTGGAGGGCTTCGTGATCAAATCCAAGAACTTGAGAAGTTGGAAGTAGCAAGGCAATCGCCTGTGAAGAAGCTCGAGTCACAAGAAAAACCATTTTGTGTGATGAAGGTCGCTCTCCGCATCGTTCACCGCTTTGTAAACCGATCTATTACATAGTGGATTCCTCAGAAGTTGGAGAAGAGAGGATTAGAAGAATTACCCCATCTTCGAACCTCAATAAAATATTTGTGTCATTTATTTTCAAAGAAACTTACTTTCCGTATACTTACTTTATATCTAATGCTTGTATTATATTTGCTATCAAACCGATAAATAACCAAGTGCTAAAAATCAAATTTTAAAACAAGTTTAAAACTAAACAAAGGGTGTAAAGTCTTCCATTGTTAAAAACCAATGTTAATAATTTGGCTTGAGCAATCGAAAGTTATACTATCAACAACTCTATCGAGTCCGTTGAGTGGGTAACTTAGCCGAAAAAGCCAACTTAGCTATCCATCAAGGACACATCTGTTTGAGTCCACTCTGTTGAATAATTTCTAAAGGACTAAAATAAAAAATTTGGTAAAGTTTATTCAACCCCTTCTAAACCTTACTTCACACCTTGGGACCTACAGTAACCACATCTCATCGTGTAAGGCCGAAAGATGTGCCTCGCATGTGTATTTTCCAATCATCAAATTCCTTGACAATAAACATAGGAATGCGAGTTAGATTTGCTTCCATGATAATAACTTGTTTTGCAAGAAAAGCTTTAAAATTGCAAGTGTTGTATCCTTTGAAAAAGAATGAGATCTAGTTCAAGAACCAAAGTGCAGAAAGCTCAATGAACCAACTACTCTAATACCGCTTGTAGGTCCCAAAGGGGTGATAAAGTAAAGTCTAGAAGGGAGGGTTGAATAGATTTTACCAACTTTCGATTTACTCATTTTAAAGTCGAGCTTAGCCACAAGTCAACTAGGTCTTTGGAGGACATTTTAATTAGTTTACCTACATAGCGAGTTAGCCACTCAACATACTTCTTTGAGCTATTAATAAGATAACTTAGCGATTTAGTTAACTCTTTAAAAATTCAGACTTGGCTTTTTTACAACAAAGACTTTCACCCTTTGTTTGAAATACGTTTTTCAACACTTAATTTAAGCTTGGTTATTATCGGTTGAATTAGCAAATAAAACAAACAACAATATAGATATGCAAGAATTAAAGTCTTTGAATGTAAATGACACAGAGCAATTTTTGGTGGTTCGAGGATGGGGTAATTCCTCTAATCCACTCTTCTCCAATCCCTAGAGGAATCCACTAATGTAATGGTGACTTTGTAACAAAATGGTGATACCAAGCTAGGCCTCGATCACACAAATGCTTTGCTTGCTTCGTGACTTAGCTTCTTCACAAAACAGCTTGTCTTGCCACTTCACCTCCTTCAAACTCTTGGATTTGTTCACACAGCCCTCCAACGAATCTAAAGATTCTCGGTTCAAACTGGAACCTCACTACACTTCCTTCAATCCTCGGATGTGTATACCCCTTGTTCTTTAAACAAGTTTTTCCTCTTCAACAGTTTGAAGTTGTCTTTCCTTCACCGAGTGTGTTGGATTGATTTTCTTCGAGTTTAAGGCTTGAGAATTTGAATAGAATGCTTGAGAGATTTTTGCTCTTGCTTTGCGGTGTTAGTGCTATTGCTTTGCTTGCATTTGTAACCTTCTCTAAATGAATTCCTCCACTTTTTATAGTGCTTGTTTGAAAAATATATCCATTGAAGAGATAGATGTATTTTTCAAACTACACTTTGAGGTCATTGGCTTGTCTTGTCTTGCAGCTTTGATGTAGACTCGATCCTTGAATTTAATACTCTACAACCTTTCCCTAAACTCCGTAGGTTTTCGTGTACATCTCAATGATTCCTTGCCTTTTGCACTCTTTCAAAGAAGAAACAACTTTAAGGATGGCAATGTGACACATGCTTATTTTTAGCAAACAATTGACTTTGCTTTGACAATTGATCTCTTGACTTTCTTCGATCCTTTTTATGTTGCATAGCCCTTTGATATCAACTCCACTTATCTAGAGTGACTCGGCTATCATTCTCGATGACCGAGACATGACTTTTCGCCACTTGATTGAGACTTGTCTTCACTTCACCATTGTCACACACCTAATCCTTCATCTTGGTCTTGATCGAGTCCTCATTCTTCAACTGGTCGCTTCCACTCGTTTATAGAACAATATCTATTATAATTTGATTTACAATGGAATTGGGTACCAACTTCTTAATCTATATTTTAAATGGTATTATCAAAATCTATTACATAAATTTCCCAACACTTTGTTAATTTGTTATGTTCCCAACAAGAATAAGATTGAGATACAATGTGAGATTAAGGATTACCTTGTCCGGTGATGCCTCTTTTTATCGATTCATCTTCATGTACAAGAGAATCCACAAGTTGGTCGAAATAGTCCATCTCACTCGCCACGATCCTACACACCTTATATGGCCACCATATCGAATTCTTCAACCTCATTAGCATGAATATTTATCATAGACTCCTCAATATCAAAGCCCAAAACACAGAATGTTGATTCCAAACGAAGAACTCGACTCCTCGAGTATCAAAAGAAGTAGATTCCACATTCCCAAAAGCCGAAACACATAGTGTAACACAAATTTTTATTGTCCGCAAATAAACAAACAAGAAAATAGTACAAATTGAATATATTTGAATCAAAATATCAAAGGGTTACAATCTCTAGAAATCCTCCGATACTTTTCTTCAAGGATATAATATCTAGAAATTGAGAATTTGGAGATGAACTCTCCGCTTGATCTTCTCCAAACTTGAATTTGAACTTCAATAACATTAATTCGAGGGCTTGACAAAGCTTGATCCCGAATCAAACGTGATATATTTGACGATATTTGACTTGGATATGAGAACTTCTTGGTGGAATTGTCTCTTTGATCTTCCTCCAAGATGGATTTGACTTTAATAATGTTAACTCGAGGGCTTGAAAGTTTATTCCCAAATCAAATGTCGTGATTTGAGCGAGACTTCGCGCGATGAACGCCTTGAATTTCGCCTTGAACACCGTGGATCTCCTTGAATTTATTCTTCTTGACTTGAGAGAATTTTTTCAACCGCTTTCTTGCTTGTTTCTTCTCTTTGAATTGTCATTTAATTCTTGAGAATGACCCCTATTTATACTTGTAGGAGAGGGTCTTTGGATAACTCATATGGTGAAGACTCTAATTTGATTGGTCCTTCAAGATTTAATATTATTTCTTTACTAAAAATTGTGATAATTATCAAAAGAAATAATAATAAATCAAGATAAATCTTGATTTATAAGAATTTGACATTTGATAATCTTTAATTGGCCAAGTAAAATATATATGAAAATATCAATTAATTAACTATTTAATTTAGGAATTAAATTTAATTAATTTCCTAAACATAAATAGGAAATATAAAATTGATATTTAATATAGAATTTCATTGTGTCACCATTTGATTGTTGCAAATTTAATTTGTCTACACACAGAGTGCCACTTCCAATCGAAGAACTAGACTCCTCCGTATTCAAAGAACTAGACTTATTAATATCAAAATGAAATACACAAAGTGCCATTAGTCACAGAGGGGTTTTTATAAACTGTTAAAAATAAAAGCTGATAAATACATAATTAAGTTTTGTAACACCCCAATACGATATTTATTGATGAAAATTTTCTTAACAAAAAAGAAATATTAAATAAAAATTCTCATGCTTGCATAAATAATTGTCAAAAAACTAAATCTCAAGGTTAGACGAGATAAAAATTTTAAATAAACTAGTTTGACTCCTTAAACAAAACATTTGACTCTAAATATATGAAAAAAACCAAAAAAATAACTTCTCGATATCCACATCTACCGCCTCATGCCTTCGCCAAGCTCCTTAAGCTAACAAATATTAATAAACGTGTGATGAGCTTTTAACTCACTCAGTGGGAAAACAATTCCTCTAAAATAAATATGCATGTAAAATATCAATACATCAATCACACACATATAATATTAGGTTCGGAGTACCATAAGATACGTGGCCCGAAGGCTATTCTGCTTTCTCTTTCGAAGCCCGTAGGTCATTACGATTCTAGTATCCCGAGGGCCATTTTGGTAGCCCGAAGGACATTCTATTTCTAGGACATGCATCATGCTTCACTAGTAATTTAACATACAATTTATAAAAGATAAATACAAATTCGCACCTCAAAATATAATCTGTAAATAAACGTGGAATATAATGTCTTAATCCAGCCTAGCCTTGTATTTACCCTCAAATTGTTAATTAAATAAATTCAAACCCCTCTATTCAATCCTCAAACAAAAAAAAAAAAAAAATCAAATCTCCACTTAAAGAGTCAAAACCCAATAGTGGCAATTTGGCCCTCCTCTCTTGGTCTCTCTCTACTCTCGCAATATCTTCTCATTTTTTTTGCGGTGTTGTTGGATGGTTGATGGGTTGGCTACTAGAGAAATTGGAAAAGCTGGTAAAACTTTGATGTGAAAATTGGTAATAGTGAGAGTCTATTTATAATGTATACTAAAACTCCTAAAATACTCTAAATTCTAATCTAATCTTGTATTTTCATCAATCTAAATATGAATTTCTGGTATAAGGAGACCCGTTGGGCCTAGAATTCTAATACACATAGAATTGTGAATGCTAATTTATACTAAATCATGATAAATAATACTTGTAATAAAATATTATTATTGATACTAATATCTCGAAAAAAAAATATGGGATATTCGTCCTCAAAATTCAGATTATAAGATATGATATTATTCTCGTGTAATCTAAAATATCATATAAGCATGTTTCTATTTCTAACATGAGAAATAATCATGAATCTATTTGCATTTGTAACATGATATATAAGTATAATATTATGAAATAGCATATTTTGGATAAAGTAAAATGCATACCTTATCGGAGTTGGTTCGACATGGCGGAGGTAGACAGTGGGCGACATATTTTCTTGTAAATAAATTTTTGACTATCTTTTTTTTTAAAAAAAAAATTGATACTATACTAGCAAGTCTACGTAACCGCAGTAGACCGTAGCCTCTAACCACCGTAACGCCCTAATTTTCCGACTTTAAGAGAAATATATAATACAATATAAACTGATGAAAATTTTCTTAAAATAAATGAAATATTAAATAAAAATTCTCATGCTTGCATAAATGAATGTCAAAAATCTAAATCTCAAGGTTCGACGAGATAAAATTTTAAATAAACTAGTTTGACTCCTTAAACAAAATATTTGAATCTAAAAATATGAAATAAACAATAAAAATAACTTCTGGCATCCACATCCACCACCTCAAGCTTTCGCCAATCTCATTAACCTGGAAAATATTAATTAACGTGAGATGAGCTTTCAACTCGCCGCCAATATTAACCTGGAAAATAACTTCTCGCATCCACATCCACCACCTCAAAATATAATCTATAAATAAACGTGGAATGTAATCTGTCTTAATCCAAATTTTTGCCTCATATTCACCTCAAATTGTTAATTAACTAAATTCAAACCCTCTATTTAATCCTCAAACAAAAAAATCAAATCTCCACTTAAAGAGCCAAAACCCAATAGAGCAATTTGGCCCCTCCTCTCTCGGCCTCTCTTTGCTCTCGCAATCTCTTCTCAATTTTTTTTTTGTGGTGTTGTTGGATGGTTGATGGGTTGGATACCGAAGAAATCTGAAAAGCTTGTAAAATTTTGATGTGAAAATTGGTAATAGTGAGAATCTATTTATAATGTATATTAAGACTCCTAAAATACTCTAAATTCTAATCTAATCGTGTATTTTCATCAAAATCTAAATATGAATTCTCTTGGTACAAGGAGACCTGTGGGGCCTAGAATTCTAATACACATAGAATTGTGAATGCTAAATTATTCTAAAATCAAGATAAATAATACTTATAATAAAATATTATTATTGATACTAATATCTCATAAAACAATATGGGATATTCGTTTCTAAATTCGATTATAAAATATTATTCTCGTGTAATCTAAAATATCATATAAGCATATTTCTATTTCTAACATGAGAAATAAGCATGAATCATTTCATTTGTAACATAACATATAAGTATAATATTATGAAATAACATATTTTGGATAAAATAAATGCATACCTTATCGGAGTTGGCTCGACATGGCGGAGGTGGACAGTTGCTCACATATTTTCTTGTAAATAAATTTTTGACTATCTTTTATTTAAAAAAAAATTCATACTATACTAGCAAGTCTGAGAACCGTAGACCAGACTCATTTCGACCACCGTAACTCCCTAATTTTCCGACTTTAAGAGAAATATATAATACAATATAAATTGATGAAATTTTTCCTAAAAAATAGAAATATTAAATGAAAATTCTCATGTTTGCATAAATAAATGTCAAAATTCTAAATCTCAAGGTTCGACGAGATAACATTCAATATAAACTAGTTCGACTCCTTAAACAAAATATTTGACTCTAAAAATATGAAATAAACAATAAAAATAACTTTTGACATCCACATCCACTACCTCATGCCTTCGCTAATCTCATTAACCTGGAAAATATTAATAAATGTGTGATGAGCTTTTAACTCGCTCGTGAGAAAAACAATTCGCCTAAAATAAATATACATGTAAATTATCAATGCATCACTCACACAAATGTAATATTCTGTTCGTAAGTACCGTAAGGCACGTATCCCTGGGCTATTCTCGCTTCGCTTTTGGAAGCCCATAGGCCAATCGATTCTAGTAGCCCGAGGTCATTGTGGTTGCCCGAGGGCCATTCTGCTTTTTTTCGGGACTTGCATCATGTTTCACTAACAATTTAACATACAATTTATAAAAGACAAATATAAATTCCCACCTCAATATGTAATCTATAAATAAACGTGGAATGTAATGCTCAATCCGGCTGGCCTCGTATTCACCCTCAAATCGTTAATTAAAAAAATTGAAACCGTCAATTCAATCCTTAAACAAAAAAGTTAAATCTTCACTTAAAGAGTCAAAACCCAATAGTAGCAATTTGACCCCTCCTCTCTCGTCCTTTCTTTGCTCTCGCAATCTCTTTATTTTTTTTTTTTTTTTTTGTGGTGGTGTTGGATGGTTGATGGGTTTCATACCCGAAAAATTTGAAAACTTGTAAAAGTTTGATGTAGAAATTGGTAATATTGAGGGTTTATTATAAATATATATTGAGACTACTAAAATACCTAAATTCTAATCTAATCGTGAATCTTAATCAAAATCAATATGAATTCTTTTGGTACAAGGAGACTCATGAGGCCTAAAATTCTAATACACATAGAATTGTGAATGCTAAATTATACTGAAAATCATGATAAATAAAATATTATTATTGATACTAATATCTCATAAAAAATACGGGATATTACAAGTTTGAACCACAGTATATGCAAAATTACACATTCAACGGAAAGGTGGAGTACAATGTACAAGCCACCAGATTGTATGTTCATCTGTGTATAAACATCTTCAGAGAAGGAATTTCCGTTAGGCACCAAAAGATTCCATCCGTGTTTCAAAGTTAAAGGGCATAACATGAAATTTTAGAGTCAACATCAATACAATAATGATCATATTCACAAATGGAAATAGAAAACTCTCTGAATCCTTCATATATTTCAGAAGTGAAGACTTCTTGTTGCAATTGAAGCCCTATAAGTGAAAATTCAAGCATAAACAATTGAAATTCTAATTTCGCACCCCAAAATATTAATTATATATCACATTTTTGATTAAATTCATTCGCACAAAAACACTTCCTTAAAACTTACAAAATGTTTTTCTAGTATGTTAATGGAATATTAACAATAATAAAATAAAGTAGGCTAAATTGTAATTTTGATACACTAACTACACTACACTTGCAATCGAGGTACTCTACACTTGCAATCGAGATACACAGAACCTGCGAATAATTTGAAAAAAAAAAATTATATAATGGCATAAAAAAATTATTTAAATAATAAAATAAAGATTCTCTTGGGCACCCCACATGTTCCACAAAAACAAGACAAGACCAGACAATAATAAGCTCATTAAAGGTAACAAAATAAGATTCTCTTGGGTCCATATGCCCTTTTATAAACCCTACATATTAAACATGGGGGACCATATCAAAAACTGATTCTCTTCGGTCCATATACCCTTCTCTTGGTATTCGAAAATCTTCTTTTTTTGTACTCTACATGATTTAACTACAACACACAAACCAAAACACAAACCAAAAACCAAAACAACAAAAAAAAAACTTATCTGTAACGTGGTGGAGGTAGGCCCAGATGCCGTTCGGTTTGAACAAACACCATCTCTCTGAATCTTGTGAATTATTGTCCTAAAAAACGCAACTCCTTTGGAGATTTTTGGTGGATTTATTTTGGCTTAGTTTAGAACGAGTTTTGGGAGTTAAGAAAGTGGGATTTAGGGTTTTTAACGATTTGAATGAATTAAATGTGATTCCCCCTCCATTTGTCCTTGTCGGCATTGACCAGGTTTGATTGTTTTTGCTATGTCGGCAAATTTTGGTGGTTATTTAGCCATGTCGGCAAAGTGGTAGGAAATTGGCCAAATCCCCAATTTAAGAGCATCACGTGACTCGCACGTGACAATTGTGATGACTTTTGAAATTCCGGGGGGCGAAATTTGTGTGCAATGTGCAAAACATTAAGAATTTCTATATTAAATGTGCCATAGCCATAAATGGCGTACCTCGGTGCAAGTGTAGTATAGTTAGTGTATCAAAATTGTAATTTAGCCTTATTAACACGAGATTCAATATAATAGGAGCTCACCACGGAAACAAGCGATTGGGATTGAATGGAAAGATACATAGAACCACCACCATGTCCAATAGGACCGCATGCGATTGCTTGCGATTTGCGAACTCAAGATGGTGGCGGTGATTGCAAGGGCGAGAAGCGGCAATGGCGCGGCATGGACGATCGCTTTTGAATCGGAGAGCGTCGACGAGGGCGGGCAACTTGTGAGGCTAGACGACGATGGCTACGGAGGAAATAAAAGTAGTAGTTAAGGTAGCAATTGAATATGATTTCATTTTGAAAATTTTCTTTTGATAGAGAACAATGGTAAAAACATTTGGAAGAAAAAATGAATATTGAGAATGTGATTGGATATGAGATGAAAAAGTAATGATGAAAGTTCATTTGATATAAAAATCGTAATATAATGATTAGATATGATTAGTAGTTAGAAATGTGTGAGCGGTGTAGGTCCCGGGGGTGTGAGTAAGGTTTAGAAGGGGGTGTTGAATAAATCTTACCAAATTTTTGATTTAGTCCTTTTAAAGAAATTACAGAGTTAACACAAACAACTAAGTCATTGAGGACAACTAAGTTGGTTATTCGTGAGTTAGCCACTCAACATACTCGATCTTGTTGATAGAATAACTCGGTTGTTTAACCGAAACTTAACTTGGGCGTATTGGTTTTATCGGCGGAAGACTTAACACTTTGATTTGTTTTAAACTTGTTATAACACTTGATTTTAGCACTTGGTTATTAATCGGTTTGGATAGCAAATCAGCAGATATAAAGTAGATATGCGAAATATAAATATCTTTGAAAAAAATTGACACGATTAATTTTTATAGAGGTTCGAAGATGGGGTAATTCTTCTAATCCTCTCTTCTCCAACTCTTGGAGGAATCCACTAAGTAATGTGATCGGTTTACAAAGTGGTGAATAGTCTAGAGACAGCCTTGGTCACACAAATGGCTTCTCGTCCGACTAATCTTCTTCACAGGGCAACCGCTTTACTACTTGACTCACTTTCTCAAGCTCTTGGATTTGATCACGAAGCCCTCCAATAACTTGATAGTGGTTCGACCTTGAACCTTTCTACAATCCTCCTTGGAAAGTAGACCCTTTTGATTCTTCAAAAGTTTTCTCTTCAACAGGTTTGAAGTTGTCTTTCCTTCACATGACTTTGTGTTGGATCGATTTCCTTCGAGTTTGTGCTTGAGGATTTGCTTAAATATCTTTGAGAATATTTGCGAGTTCTGATTTAAATATTGCTTGTTTGTTCGTGGTTAGTACCATTTTCTCAATCAATTTTCTTAGCCTTTTATAGTTAACTTTCAAAAATCAGCCTGTTGAAGAGATAGGTTGATTTTCAAAAGACACTTGTGTTTGTTGGCTTGTCTTTTCTTGATCTTCAATCTTGAGATATAGACCTTTCCTCGTATTAATTGAATGTGCAACTTTTCGGTTCGACATGAGGTGCGGTGCTTCCCATTGGTTTATTCCTTTGCACGCTTCGGGATGAGCACTTTAAGACTGGCAAAGCATGGAAGTATTACTTATTTAAGTAATGTTCTTGACTTACGTAACGGATTCATTTGATCAACTCCTCTTGTCACATTGCCTATTTCCCAGGTGACTTGAGTGCTCCAATCATTTAAAGACTCATCTGTCACTTTCAACTTATGACTTGGCTTCTTGAGATGAATTTGACTAATACTTCACACGAGATGTACCTTAGTGATACATCTTGATCAAGTTCTCGATCTCCTTTCTTGGCCATACTCGGATGTTCCACAAATGTGAGTCTTCACTTTAGTCTTGATTGACTTCTTGTATTTCCAGGCATAGGTGACTTGACTCGGCTTTTCCATTTTATCTATTACAATGAAATTTACAAGGAAAATGGGGTGCCAATTTTCTAGTTTAAGTTTTACATGGCATTCATCAAAATCTATAAAATAAATTTCCCAACATTTTCCTCCTTTTTGATGATGTCAAACCTAAAAACATTAAACAATATGTAAACAACAAAGATACATACAGACAATGCATTAACAAAGAATGTATGCGTTGAATAGATCATTTTATTGATCATAACATTCTTGTCCTTTACACAATTTTGTTTACATTTAGTATCAAAGCATTCTATATTAAAGTAAAATACGACGCGTCTATGCTAGGATACAAGTACAAAGTGAAAAATTACGTAAAAACTTCACTAAGTATACAGATGACTTACAAAAATGTATTTTCATAAGTAAAATACATGAAGGGTTCACAACAACACTCCATCGCCTTTGCTTCCTTATTTCCTCTTGACTCTATCGAAGTCATCAACTCTTCTTTCTTTCTTTCTTCTTCTTTTGCTTTCTTCTTTTCATAAGCTCTTTTGGAAGCATCATCCTTTCGCTTCCCTCTTGGGTCTTGACGACGTTGAAAGCCTCTTCATCCACCACTTCTTTCCTCCTCCTGGGGTGTATATCAGACAGAGTCTTACCTTACAAATTTGAATGGCTGGTAGTCTTGTTTATCCGCTTCTTCGCACAATTTAAGACCCTTCTCCCGATCTGGATCCAGGCTTGGGCTCAGAACACGGACATCTTTTGGAAATAGCCTTCGGATTCGAGCGTCTTGAATTTTTCAACCGATCTTGGCTCGATCCGTTATGCGGAATAGCATCTTGATCCTTCCTGCTAGAATGCCACCGTATTGTTTCATCACTTCTTTGACACGGGCATCCGTCTTCTTGTCGAACTCTTCCATCCCTACTTCTACGATTCGCCTTTTCTCCGGCATTGGCACAATAGAGTGTTCGATCAGCAGAGTCACTCGAAGTTTGCTGATAATTGAGGCCGTAACATGACCCTGCTGAGGGGTTTCAACTATCATTAACGTCAAATCCTTTGATCGTTCCCCTTCAGCAGCTTTTCCCTTCTTTTTCTCATTCTTTGTCATCTTGACTTCCGATTCTTTCATCAAAAACCACATGAATAGACTCTTCGTGACCATAGTCCTCTTGTTCAAGACTCTATAGGCTTTGCTCTCACGGTGAGTATCCCAAAAAGATACCTTCATCGCCTTTAGCATCGAAAGCCTTTAGATTATCTTTGCCATTGTTGTGGATGAAGCATTTACATCCAAATATTCTGAAATATGCAACATTTGGCTTTCTCCCTGTCCATATCTCATAGGGAGTCTTGGTCAATTGCCTGTTTATCATGCATCTATTTTGAGTATAGCATGCGGTGTTGATGGCTTTGACCCCAAAATCTCTTAGTAATCCAACTTCAAACTAACATGGTTCTTGTAGCTTCCTTTAGAGTTCGTTTCTTCTTTCGGCTACTCCATTCTACCGTGAAGTTCTTGTTGCAGATAACTCATGAGCTATACCATTTTCATCACAATATCGATTGATTATCCCATTGACAAACTCGGTTCCTCTATCGACCTTATTTTTATAATGGTTTGGCTCTTTTCATTTTGAACTCTTTTCATCGATTGTAGTAACTTTCGCAAGGTTTCCTTCTCTTTGCACATGAAGATTGTCCATGTATATCTTGAATAATCATCTACCACCACTAAGGATTATTTCTTTCCACTTATCTTTGTTTGGTTCAACGAGGACCAAATAAATCCATATGCAACAAATGCAATATCCTTGTTGAAGAAAGACTAAAGGCTTCTCCTTGAATGAAGATTTGATCTGTTTTCCCATCGACATGCATCACATACACTTTCCTTCTTGTATACCGAGTCCGGCAATCCTTCCACAAGATGACTCCTTGCAAGCTTATTGATTGTCTTGAAGTTCGATGACTCGCTTCTTCTTGTGCCCACGCCAACTTGATTAATTTGTGCTCTTTGCTATAGACAGTGCTTGGTGTGGCGAAAGAGACCAGTCTACCACATATATATTCTTCTCTGTCTTGATCCTTGCAAAGACTATTTCATTTGATTCGAGTATCTTTAATCGGCACACTCCCATATTGAATCCAACATTGTAGCCTTTGTCACGAGTTGGTTGATGCTTAACGAGTTGAAGTTGAGGCCTTCAACATATGCAACATCCGTGATTTCTAATACATTCTTTTTGATGGATCTAATGCCTTTTATTTCCCGAGCTTCATTTCCTCCAAATATGACTTTTGCACCTCTAATCTCCTTGAATTTTTGAGATGTTTCTTGTTTCTGTCATATATGTCCGGAATGTACCACTATCCATGTACCAGGTTCCTTGGCACTCAATTTCCTTGAACTTGCAATCAAGGAAATTAGTTTTTAGGTACCCATACTTGCCAGGTCTGAGGGGTTAGTCTTTGTAAGATGATCTAACCAACCTATAGCCAAATGACTTGACTCTAAGAGGTTGCCATCTATCCGTGCCATAATCATAATTCACTTTGGCAAATTGCTTTGGGGCTTTAGGTTCATACAACTGTCTCGTTTGTCGTATGCTGTGTGTGTGTTTTAGCAATTGCCTTCTTTGTGTAGTTGTGATATTTCGAGTGTAGTGCCTGGGTGCATATGTGTCGATAGTAGCTCTTTTGCCTTTGGAATGACCTTTGTTGAGGTTTAGGTCTTTGCCATCTGGCTTGTATTCCATTGGTCTTTGCTAATATTTCACATTGTTCTAATAAGCTTGGTTTGGATAGTTTTTACCATTCCCATCATATGTGTTTCTTTGATGAAACTTAAGGGGTTTTGGTAGCTCTATTTATTCTTCACATAGTATTTTTGTTTGGAGTTTCTTTGAGGAACTCGGTGGATTTCTTTCTTGCCCTCTCTCAAAGATACTCAATGGTTGTTTTCCTTTCCTTTTATATCCAAGGCCAGTTTGTTGGTGATTGTGCTTTGGGATGAATGTGGGTCCAATATTTGGTGTTTTAGATTTCGAGATGCTTCATTTCTTGAAGATCTTTTTCCAAAATCACTCTAGGAGTTTGATTTGTGCACAAAGGAATTAAATCCTATGACCATGTCATATCTCCACATTCTTTTGGCTCATGATAAGGTCATCCAATGATTTGGATGTCTTTGTAAATGAGTCAATTACATTTTTAAGATCGTTTTCTCTCTTTTCTATAGCACTATCTCTGCTTATCGGTTTGGCATTCTCGGCCTTGACTCTTTGTTCTCATCGGCTATGTGACTTAGAGTACTCGGCTCCTTAGTCATTTGTGAGTTATGACTTTGAAATGATTGTTTTCCTCATTTAAAAGTGTATGTGAGGATTTTATGTGCTCAAAGTCTTTCATCATTTTGCCTAATGAATCATAAAGATCGAGTGGGTGATGAAGTGTGTGTATCACAATCACTATCACTTGAATCGGATGAGATGAGTCGAGTATACCCCATCTTCTTGGCCTGGTTGATCTTGTTCTTTAGCCATAAGATAGATCATTGCTTCTTCTTGAGAATCACTTGAGTAGTCGGGTTCACTACTCTCAAGAGTCTCGGCGACCAACATGGCTTTCTTGTTTTCTGTCTTCTTTCTATGAAGACTTTTCTTTCTTCATTCATTCTGTATTTATTGGTGGTGGATAGGAACAATCAATTGCAAAATGTCCTGGTTGTCTGCAATTCCAACACGGGTTCTCGGCTCTTTGATCGGCTCTTTGTCCTTGGGTTATCGGCTCTACGATACTCAACTCTTTGATGCTCACTATCTTGGGTGGCCTGTCTTCCTTGACATAGAGGGAGGCTGAATGTCTCTGGAGGTTTCACTCTTGTTTCTTTTATAGTTCATATTGAAGAACTTGTTGAATCGTTTAACCATTAGGGCAATTTTCTCCTGGTTTATGGCTTCCTTTACTTGACTCTCTTTCCATCCTTGACTATAAGTGCAAATTTGTCTTAGGTACAACTATCTCCTCTTGCTCTTTTCTTCTCGGCTCAAACTCATAAGCTTTGAAATCGAGAATAGCTCTTGATTGGATGTTGTTGTGAGGTTCATTGAATGTCTCGGGGCCATGACCTTCATTTCCTATTCATTTGGGAGGCTTCTCGAATCTTCGTACACATTTCCTTTTGTGTATATTTTTTCCCAAGTCTTTGATAGCTCATTTGTGATTTCATGAAACGGCATCCGGTGATCCAAGGTTTCACGCAAGCATTTTAAAATTTTCAAATTTTTGTACAGCAACAAACATTTTATTTTCTTTAATTTGCTCAGATCCTTCACAAATTAAAGTTAATTTATCCTGATTTCTTTTGCAGATTTGCAAGATTTGACTTTATTGAACATTGCTTTGTCCAATGTCTTGTAGAGTATGTCCTTGGCCACATTGTCCAAGTTATATCTCTTTCTGTCATCGTTAGTCCACTCAGTCCTCGGCTTTTCAACCATGGCTGGTCTTTCTTCATCTCGCTTCGCTACTACAAATTTTGCTATTCTTACATTGTTGTGTTCACCTTAAGTATTTGCATGGCCCATCCTCTATCACTAGCCACATTTCATCATGTAAAGCAGATAGATGAGCCTGCATACGAATTTTCCAGTCATCAAATTCCTCAACAGTGAACATAGGAATGCGTGTCAAATTTGCTTCCATGATAATAACTTTGCTAAGAATGAAAGGTTTTGAAAAAGCAAGTGTTAAAAATCTTTTAGAAAAGATAGAGATCTAGTTCAAGAACGGTGCGGAAGGCTCAATGAACCAACCGCTCCGGTACCACTTGTAGGTCCCAAGGGTGTGTGTAAGGTTTAGAAGGGGGTTGAATAAACCTTACCAAATTTTTGATTTAGTCCTTTTAAAGAAATTACAGAGTTAACACAAACAGCTAAGTCCTTGAGGGACAACTAAGTTGGTTATTCAGCAGAGTTAGCCACTCAACAGACTCGATAGAGCTGTTGATAGAATAACTCAGTTGTTTAACCTGAAACTTAACTTGGTTGTATTGGTTTTATCAGCGGAAGACTTAACACCCTTTGATTTGTTTTAAACTTGTTTTAACACTTGATTTTAGCACTTGGTTATTAATCAGTTTGGATAGCAAATCAGCAGATATAAAGTAGATATGCAGAAATATAAATGTGCTGAAAAATAAATGACACGATTAATTTTTTATAGAGGTTCAAGATGGGGTAATTCTTCTAATCCTCTCTTCTCCAACTCTTGGAGGAATCCACTAAGTAACATATCGGTTTACAAAGTGGTGAATCTAGAGAACGACCTTGGTCACACGGTGGCTTCTCGTCCGACTCGACTTCTTCACGGGGCACCCGCTTTACTACTTGACTCTCTTTCTCAAGCTCTTGGATTTGATCACGAAGCCCTCCAATAACTTGATAGTGGTTCGACCTTGAACCTTTCTACAATCCTCCTTGGAAAGTAGACCCCTTTGGATTCTTTAAAAGTTTTCTCTTCAACGGTTTGAAGTTGTCTTTCCTTCATGACTTTGTGTTGGATTGATTTCCTTCGAGTTTCGAGGCTTGAGGATTTGCTTAAATATCTTTGAGAATATTTGTAGGTTCTGATTTAAATATTGCTTGTTTGTTCGTGGTTCGAGTTACCTTTTCTCAATCAATTTCCTCGGCCTTTTATAGTGAACTTTCAAAAATCGCTCGTTGAAGAGATAGATCGATTTTCAAAAGACACTTGTGTCCGTTGGCTTGTCTTTTCTTGATCTTCAATCTTGAGATGTAGACCTTTCCTCGTATTAATTGAATGTGCAGCTTTTCGAGGTCCGACATGAGGTGCATCGCTTCCCATTGGTTTATTCCTTTTGCACGCTAAGGATGAGCACTTTAAGACTGGCAAAGATGGAAGTATTACTTATTTAAGTAATGTTCTTGACTTCAGGCAACGGATTCATTTCGATCAACTCCTCTTGGTCGATGCCTATTTCCCAGGTGACTTGAGTCCGCTCCAATCATTTAAAGACTCATCTGTCACTTTCAACTTATGACTTGGCTTCTTGAGATGAATTTGATCGACTCTTCACACAGATGTACCTCAACCGATACATCTTGATCAAGTTCTCGATCTCCTTTCTTGGCCATACTCGGTTGTTCCACAATGAGTCTTCACTTCGATCTTGATTGACTTCTTGTATTTCAGCGTAGTGAGGCTTGACTTGAATCAGCTTTTCCAGCCCTATCTATTACAATGAAATTTATAAGGAAAATGGGGTGCCAATTTTCTAGTTTAAGTTCTACATGGCATTCATCAAAATCTATAACATAAATTTCCCAACAAGTGGTGAATAGTGAAATTTGTGGGATAATCTATAATAATGATTAGTTGTTTTTGAAAAATTATGTAGATGTGATTGATAAGAGAAAGCGATAGGATCTGAATAATGTATTTTTGAAAATTTTCATAAACAATTTGCATGTTGGGTTACAAAAATTTCTCTAGCGGAACGGAATGAAATTTTTTTCATATCCAATCGCTACCTAATGGAAACAGGGAAAACTTATAGGTGTCGGTTAGTCCTAAACAACCGAGGCCTAAAGTGTAATTAAAGGCATTAGTTTTCTTTATAAACCGATACACAAAATTTTATTTCAATTATAAAAAAAGAGTTTATAGGCATTATTTTTTATTAACAACCGATGTCTAGCACCCAAAATTTGATCTTTGTTATACTAACTTCTAATAAATAAAAATGATTAGAATACTATTGTCTATAAATTGTTTTTTTATTTTTGTAGCAAATATTGCGGTACCTTTAATTAGACAACCCTACTAATGTCACTATCTCTATTTGTACAAGTTATTTAGGGTTGTAAACTATTCGAGCCGAGCCAAGCTTTAATTTCTTTGCCGTATATTCGTTTAATTTTGTACATGTTCAAGCTTGTTCGAGCTTGATTCACATTTTAAAAAACTTGTTAGTGTTCGGCTTGATAAATTTTTTTAATGCTTGAATGTGTTTGTGAACATGTTCGTGAACGTGTTCGTTCCAAGTTTGTGTTCATTATGTTCACAAACAATTAATAATTTTGTTTGCGAACAATAAATAAAAAAAAAAATAATTTTTTCCGTGAATAGTAAGCAAACAAATATTTTTCCAAAACTATAGATGAGAATACAGAAATTATCGTAAAAAAATAAACACACATAAATCTGGCCAAACAAGTGACAATCCGCCAAACTAGATTAGAAATAGGTGAAAAAAGTATTCCAAAAACAAATACTTGATAAATAGTACTACTACTCATTGCAAGGTTGGATCATATCAAGAAATCATATTTTTCAACATATGTATAAGAATTTAAAATTAAAATAGACAAAGAAAAATCGAAAAACATTCAATATGATGTAATCACATAAGTCATGACCAAATCTAGGAAAATACTCAAACTAAGCTTAGTTAGATTATTCCAAAATATAAGTTGTGAAGTGCACATGATAAAGTTTTTTATGATAGATGTTTTCTTTTTCTATGATACCCATGAAACTACAAGATAAAAATTTTCTTTTTGTGTCTAACATCAATGAAATTTAGGTGTTCTCGAGCCCCGTAGCTCCAAATGTATGACCCAATTGTAGGGTCTCTAAGTCTTTTTAATTTTATTCGAACAAGATCTTTTTAATTTTATTTTATTCAAATAATCGAGCTATTTGTCGAGCCCTTAACGAGCTTGTTCATGAACAAGTCTAAATTTTTTTATTCGAGGTTGTTCATGAACATTTATAAATGAACAATAAACAATCTTGTTCACAAGCTTTTAGTAAACGAGTTTAGAATTGTTCAAGCTCGGTTTGTTTATTAAATGAGCCCTAAAATGTATTCATTTATGCTCTTTTAACTAAATAAACGAACATAAACAAATGTTGTGCGAGTATATTCACGAGCATTTGTTTGTCGAACGTTATGTTCACTTACTTACCCTAAAATTATTATCCCCACTTTAATCCACTTTAGGCCACTTTTGCCAACTAATATCCACTTATCCATGTTTTCAGCAAACTTTAAGTAAAACATTTCTGTTTCTCAAACCCACTTCTTCTATAATCCAAGAAATCTCCAATTTCTTTTATTCTCATAATCTTTTATCAGAAAACAAACACAAACAAATCTTTTTCTTTGCAAATTTTGTAACTTCCCATGACCACAGTTGAGAAACTCGTAACGGTAAGTAAATTTTGTCATTCACGTCACTGTCAATCGGAGATTTGGGGAGATGCTGTATTGTATAATAATGTGTGCGTGTCTAGTTTAGACTGTGTTTGTGTGTGTGGGCGTGGTGTATTTGTATGTGTGAATCTAGATGTGTGTGTATCATACTGTATATTGTGTGTGTGTGCATTTGTGTGTGTCGTACAAAAGGTGTGTGTGTGTAAAGTTTTGTGTAATTGTGTGTATTTGTGTGTGTGCGTGCGTTAGTTGTGTGTTTGTGTGGTAATGAGTGTGTGATTTGTAGAGTGGCAATGGGCGGGCGCCCATCAGGCTTTTGCAAAATTTTCGGTCGGGTCGATTTTTGTCGGGCTTAAAAATCATCGCCAAACCAAACCCATACATACACCTTATGCACAAAACATTCGGGCCATTAAGTCGTAGGGCCAAGTAGGCCCGGCGGGGCCTAAAAATCCCGCCAACAAGTAATCAAACCCAAAATTTGTTTGGCTGGCCACCATGAGTCGATCGACTTAATTTTGCCACCTCTAGTGATTTGAGAGAGACAAGGGATGGGAGTTGGGTATATATTTGGGGTAGGGCCTAATTTGGGGAATTTGATAGAAAATTGGGCTTTGTTGTAACTTTTGGTTTTTTTAAATTAAACCACTAAATTTTCAATTAAGTCTTATTCCTTAATTAAAGTTTCGAATATTCCAATTTAGTCCTGCACAGTTTCGATTTAGTCCTTAATTTTAAATCTATTTTAAGAAATTCCAATTCAACCCCCAAGACTTAATTAGACTTTCGAATTTTTCAATTTAACCCCAAAATTTTTCAATTTAGTCTAGATCTCAAATTGACTTATAATTTCATTCAATTAGGTCCCAAAACTTATATTTTTAGTCAATTTTTACCTATTAAAAAGCCCTAGGCTATTTTATAAGTATAATTATTTTAATTAGAAGTTACTACTTAATCTCTAGCCCTACATCATGGTAAATTATATTGTATGTGACAAAGAACCGTACAATTCAGGCTTTTACTTTCGAGCAATTTGTCCATCTGTTTTATTTGGTGATTGAGATAGGGATTCTTATCACAATTTATGTGTATAATTCATTGTCCTTATTAAACGTCTAAACTGTTCAATTATGTTAATTACGCATTTTCTAGGTGTTAGATGATATGCATAATTATGTGAATTATATGCGTTTAATGATTAAAATGATATGCAATGTAAATTGTTCAATTATATACTTTCTATGTGAATTATGTACTTTAATTGTTCAATTATGTGAATTATGTAAATTATATACTTTAAATGTATCACATGATATGATTAATTTTTATGAATTACATGTTTTCATTGCAATGTATGATATGTATATTTATGTAAGGAAAGAAAAATATGGCATTCGTGCAACGGAAAGGAATTTTTTTGGCTTCGTACCATGAGAAAGGAAAATATGACATTTGTGTCACGGTAAAGGAAATATTTTGGCTTCGTGCCATGGGAAATAAAAATATGAAATTCGTGCCATGGGAAATGAATTTTTGGCTTCGTGCAGGGGAAAAGACAATTTTTAGCCTCGTGCCACGGGAAAAAATATGGCATTCGTACCACGGGGAAAGGAGATTTTGGCCTCGTACACGACAAAGGAAAATATGGCATTTTTCGTATTTAGCTTGGACAATTCTTATCCCTACCGAGTATGTAATTACCCACCCCGAATTCAAATTCTTTTCGATTATATGATGGATGAGTTGCGAGATGTGGGGAATAGTCGACGACTTTACTTTTTAATTATTCTAATTTCAAGAACTACGAACTCGTTGTCAATTTCGACGATTGTGATGTACTCTCTTTTAATTTATTTTAAAATAATTTGAATGGATTTCCAATTTCGGTAAATACTTTAGAATTGCTTTTTGCAAGACTTAAAGTATTCTCATTATCGCTTCCGCTAAATTGTTCATTTATCTATTTATTTAAAAAAAATTATATCACATTTTTCTTTAAATTTAGTAAAGCTAAAAATGCATTTCAAAAGTAGGGCATTACAAGATGGTATCGAGCGGTCTACTTTTCCGTAGACTTGCGATTTAATTTTTATTTATATCAAAAAGAAAAAATAGTTATCCCTTTCCATCGCGCTCTCCGTCCAACCATGTAACATTTATTTAATGTCCACATCATAAGAAATTGGGAAAGTATGATATGCTATGTAAATCATGAAAGTTTATATGAACCTTTATGTGACTTGTTAGAATTTATGCATGTGTTCTTTGATTCGTTACATGGTTTAAAATTTCTTGCATGCCACGTTAGATGTAGAGAACAATGTAAAATAGCGATTCATAATGAACCTGGAAGTACAACGTGTATTTTCTTTATAATATGTCATAAATTTGAACGACTTACATGATTAATTTACGACTTTAGATTGCTCCGACATTTAAAAACGCTAGAAAGTGACACATGTAGTATCATACTGCGGAAGAGACTTAATTTTGGAATTGAAGTAGGGTGGCATGACCGTCATTGAATATGAACGCAAGTTAAACCGGTGGCGAGATTCACCACATACTTGGTGGACAGAGACAAAAGGAGGGCAATGAGGTTTCGTAGAGGACTTGCCCGATATTGGATGTATTGGCTTGTTTGGGGACAACAACATATGAAGAACTTCTTTTCACGAGCTTAAGAAGTAGCTTCTTGTCTCAAATTGTCTAGTCCGACTCAAAAGATTGGCGATGTTTCAGGGAAAAGAAAATGGATTCGGCCGAATCGGAGAAAATATCTTGAAATCGTGGTAACCAAATCGAATCGAGCAAATATTATTTGGTGGCACTTAAAGAGAAACCAACATGTATATCATGCGGAAAGAATCATTTTGGTGAGTGCCTTTTAGGGAAATGAGTGTGTTTTCGGTGTTACCAACTAGGTCACAATCTTCGCATTTTGCACCACCTACACCGACAAGAAGGGAAAGGCACATCCGGATAGGTGCGTGTATATGATATGACGCAACAAGAGGCTCACAGAGCAGGAACACTAACAAGTATGCTACATATTCTTTTATTTCTATTGAATTCCATACTAAAACCCAACTCAAGAGCTACATTATTAGATACACACTAGAAATAAGCCTCCCATCGGAAAAATAATACGTCTCGATTTATTGATTAATAATGTGGAGTTGGATTTTTACGGGAAGGGTTTAGAAGTGGATTTGCATATTATTAGGATGAGGGATTTTGATATCATCTTAAGAATGGATGGTTGATTAAGTACAAGCCTAACATCAAATATCATGAGAGAGAAATAAAATTGCGACTTTAAACGGAGATGAATTCACATCTTTCGGAGCGAGAGTGAAAGAAATGCCCCGAATGATATTAGCAATGAAGACAGTCAAAATGTTGAAGAAGTGAAATTGTCAGGGGTATCTGGTGAATGTAATGGCTACTCCAATTGTCGAGAAGACCCTCATAGAAGTCCCAGTTGTACGTGAGTATGCTAACGTCTTTCCAGAAGATTTGTCGAGAGTACCTCCAAATTGACCAATAGAGTTTATAATTGATTTGATTCGGAGTTGCCTCAGACGAAAGCACCATACGAATGGCACCTAAGGAGCTTTAGGAGCTAAAAGTTCATCTACAAGAACTTTTGGATATTCGCTTCACCCGATCGAGCGTATTGCCTTGGGGAGTGCCAGTCTTATCTGTAAAGAAGAAATACAGGACAATGAGAATGTGATAGATTATAGGGAGTTGAATAAGTTCACCACAAAGAACAAATATAATTTACCTAGGATTGAGGATCTTTTTGATCAATTAAATGGGGCAAGTGTGTTTTCTAAAATTGAACCGAGGTCCGGATATCATCAACTAAAAGTTTAGGAAGAAGATATACCCAAGACGACTTTTAGGACTGGTATGGGCACTATGAGTTCACAGTGAATGCCCTTTTTCGACTTAGTAATGCTCCGGCAGTATTTATGGATTTGATGAATCAGGTTTTCATCCGTACATGGATCAATTTGTGATTATATTCATAGATGATATATTGGTATACTCCAAGGATAGATAACAACACGATAAACACCTCGACATAGTGTTGGAGACTCTCTCAGAAAGAGAAAGCGTACGTAAAATTCAAGAAGTGCGAGTTTTGGCTCGATCGAGTAGTCTTTTTTGGGACATGTTGTTACAACAAAATGTATTGAAGTCGACCCAACAAAAAGTTAAAGTGTGAAAATGGTTGGCTCCTACGAATACCATTGAAGTGCGTCTTCCTTAGGCCTTGTGGGGATACTACAAAAGGTTTATCGAAGGATTTTCTAAAATATCATGTCCGATGACCCGAATCATTAGGAAGGGTGTAGGTCCGGGGGTGTGAGTAAGGTTTAGAAGGGGGAGGTTGAATAAACCTTACAAACTTTTTGATTTTTGTCCTTTTAAAATATTACGAGTTAAATACATAGCTAAGTCCTGGAGGACAACTAAGTTAGTTAACCAACAGAGTTAGCCACTCACCGACTCGATTGAGTTGTTGATAGAATAACTCATTTGTTTAGTCTAAATTTTAACTTGGCCGTGATGATATTTTCATTGGAAGACTTAACACCCTTTAATTTGATTTGATATGTTTTAAACACTTGATTTTATCACTTAGTTACTTATCGGTTGGATAGCAAATTATCGTGAGATATAAAGTGATATGCGAGAAATAAAAAGTTGAAATGTAAATGACACAATAATTTTTATAGAGGTTCAAGATGGGGTAATTCTTCGACTCCTCTCTTCTCCAACTCCTGGGAGGAATCCACTAGGTAATGATCGAGTACAAAGTGGTTATCACCCGATACAAGTCTTGATCACACAAACTGACTTGCTCCTTTGGGACTCGACCGAGATGCCTTGGTCACACGGTGGCTTCTCGTCCAACTCGGCTACTTCATTGGCTACTGTCTTGCTACTTCAGATTCACTTTCTCAAGCTTCTTGGATTTGATCACGAAGACCTCCAATAACTTGAGATTGGTTTAACCTTGAACCTTTCTACAATCCTCCTTGGAAAATAGACCCTTTTGCTTCTTCAAAAGTTTTCTCTTCAACAGTTTGAAGTTGTCTTTCCTTCACAAACTTAGTGTTGGATCGATTTCCTTCGAGATTTAGGCTTGAGGATTTTGCTTGAATAACTTGAGAATGTTTTGCAGGTTACGGTATGAATAATTCTTGTTGTCTCGGGTATGCAAGGTAATCAAGGTAACCTTTTCTCAAAGTGATTCCTCACCTTTTATAGTGCACTTTCAAAAATCGCCCGTTGAAGAGTTAGGTGATTTTCAAAAATCCCTTGTGTTCATTGGATTGTATTTTCTTGGTCTTCAATCTTGAGATGTAGACCTTTCCTCATATTAAATGGATGACCCGACTTTTGAGAACCGACACGAGGTGAGTGCTTCCCATTGGTTTATTCCTTTTGCACGCTTTCGGGACTGAGCACTTTAAGACATGGCATCATGGAAGTATTACTTGTTTAAGTAATATTCTTGACTTTTTGTGCAAATGATTCTTTTTAGTTAACTCCTCTTTGCAGTACCGCTTTTCCCCAGGTGACTTGAGTCGCTCCAATGATTGAAGGACTCATTTGTCACTTCAACTTGACTTGGCTTCTTGAGTTGACTTGACTCGACTCTTCTCACACTTTGTCTCACAACCGATACTCCTTGATCGAGTTCTTGATCTTCTTTCTTGGCCATACTCATTGTTCCTTAGCGGAGTCTTCATTCTAGTCTTCAGTTGACTTCTTGTATTCCTAGGCATAGCTGACTTGACTCAGCTCATACAGCCCTATCTATTACAATACAAATTACAAGGAAAATGGGGTGCCAACTTTCTAGTTTAAGTTTTACATGGCATTCATCAAAATCTAAACAATAAATTTCCCAACAATTTCCCCCTTTTGATGATGCCAAAACTTAAATACATACAAACAATATGCAAACAACAAAGATACATACAGACAATGCAGTAACAAGGAATGTATGCGTAGAATCAATCTTTTTATTGATCATAACATTCTTGTCCTTTACGACGCTTGTTTACAAAGTGTATCATGGCAATCGAGCATACTTATATCTACGGAAAATACAGATTTTTCATTAAAAGTGTATGCTTACATACATATGTATTTACAAAGGTAAAATACATGAAGGGTTGGCGAAGAACACTTCATCGCCTTCGCCGCCTCTCTTCTTTCTTCTTCTCTGTCTTCGTCGGCTCTCTTTCTTTTCTTTTCCTCTTCAATTTGCTTTCTTCTTCTCGTAAGCTCTCTTCGCAGCCTTCATCTCTCCTTTTTCTTTCTTGTCTTTCTTGCCACCGGTGATCTTGCCTTTTGTTTTCCTCTTCACTTCCAGATTGGCTAAAGATCATATCCACCCAAGAGATCCTTCCTTTCTTGCCTGGATCTACATATTAAATATTTTTGGGTAGAGGTCCAGGTTTAAAACCTCCACCTCCACCACTTCTTCCTTCTCTTTCGGCGTATATTGTACGGAGTCTTATTCTTACCCAGAGTGATCGCTAGTAGTCTCGCCCTATCGCCTTCTTCGCACAACTTCGGACCTTTCTCCCAAGACAAGTCCCAGGCTTGGGCTATGGACATGTTTTTGAAATATCCTTCGACTCGAGCGTTTTGAATTCTTCAATAGATCTTCGCTCTTGTCCGTCATCCGGAATGGCATCAGATCTTTTCTGCAGGAATGCCTTCAATTGTTTTAACATCTCTTCAACACGGACATCCGTTCTTTTGTCAAAATCCTCCATCTCTCGCTTCTACAATTTTCTTCTTATGAGACATAGGCACCGCAGAGTGAGTGATAGAGCGCAGAGTCACGGAAGTTTGCTAATTATTCGGCCGTGACATGACCTTTGCCGAGGGGTTTCAAGCAAGCATTAAGGTCACATCCTTTGACCTTTCCCCTCAACAACTTTTCCTTTTTCTTTCCTCTTCTCAACAACAGATCTTTCTTCTCTACAACAATCTGTCTCCTTCAAATTCTTGGTGTTCCTCTTCCCCTTTTTGGCATCATCAAAGGAGAGAGGAACCCCCGAAACATCCCAAAGCATGAAGTCCGATCGGTTGATGGTTGAATTTCGCTTGGAATCGGCCGCGGCATAAGTCGACGAAATTGAGAATGGGTGGCATTCAACTCACCAGAATTGAGTTTCATTTCGGCCATGAGGAGAGGTGAATTTGGCATTCATAGTCTCCTCAAGTCGCAAAATTTCTTTCTTCAAACTCCTACAAAGACAGCTCCATGTCGGTTTTGTGAGAGGCATGCAACCTCTCAATGTACTCCGCATTATCTCGCTTCATGTCGATTGCATTGTCGCGCTCCAAACAAGCATCTTGTTATAGAGTGCCTTGAAGTAACGAACTTGTTCGAGACGCATGGCGGATTGCCGCCGACACCACTCCTCGATTTTTATCACTATCCCTCTCAAGTCTTTTGTGAGGGTAGCATCTCGATTGTCCACCGAATGTCCAATGAGGCCTCGATGCCGTTCGATCCTCTCAATCTCTCCATGATTTTCTTGAAGACTTCATGGATTTTTTGTCACTTCCGATTTCACCCGTGGCGGCCATTCAACGTCGAAATAGAATCTCTCACGGCACAATGGAGTCAAGAGGGATGATGGGTTCTTCGCGTGCGCAGTACTTCTTCTTTTCTTTAGCGTTTCTTCTCCTAGTGCGGGTAGCTCGATTGAAAATGGGAAGGTTTCTTCAAATGCATCGTCTCGTACATGTGAAATCGTATGAGAGGTCGTTTTCTGCGACTCACCTGAAGCTCTGCTTGTGATTGATAATGATTCAAATTTGAGGCCTTTGATGGTATTGACCGGTGGCCGAGCCTCATTATCTTAACGGCCTTCTTCGGTCTCAAATTTGGTTTGTCCTTTTGAGTTTGTTGTTCCTCGGCCGTATCGAGCGTCATAGGAAGATGATGAGACTTGAGGGCTTGGCTCATCATCAAAATTGAACGTTTGATGAGCAAACTTTGAAATCCGGCTTACTCGACTTGGAAGAACATCCTCGGTGAGTCTTTTTGATGTGCGCAGAGGTGGACTCGGCTTTATCTTGAGATCCCATAAATGATATGTCAAGGTTGTCTTGGGAATCATGAAGAGCACTAATCTCCTTCTCGATTCTTCAATATGAATGGGAGGGATGTTCGCAAATCTGTCTCTTTACCTAGGGAAGTCTTAACCTCCTCGGGCCTTCATTACCTTTAGCAGTCTCAGCTTGCGAAAGGCCTTGTACATTTCCTTCGACAGCACGCATTGTCTTAGGATCTTCTCGCATTGGCATCCACAAGAGTCTCAACTCCCTGGATTGCACTTTCATTTCCCATAGTGTTAACTCCAGGGCAAATCCATCATGTGCCTCGATCGCATCAGCGGCGTCCTCACCGCAAAGTGTTGGCACTTCAAACTAAGACAAACTTAACTATCCGAGCCGTTAGTGACAACTTGTTGTTGTTCTTTTTCTTTTTCTTTCTCCACTTCGCCTCCTTTCTTCATCGTGGATTCATCTACAAACATCCTCCGACCTAGCTGCAGGTGGAGTGAGTTTCCCCTCGGTTGGGCCACGAGTGAGCGATCGATAGTGGGGTCACTCGCTCCGGACTCCCATTTGTTTCCATTGAGTGTATAGCCGTGAGGCGGGTGGTAAGACACCGTCAACGGGGTTGGCTCAACTTGGGTGCCCAAGTTCCCAGTGTCATCGCTAGTTCCCTTAAATCCATCCTCCGAGTGAATCGGGAAGTGGTTGCGGCAACAATCGTGGCAACTGCTATACCACCGCCAACGGATCAATCTCGGATGTGATTTGGAAGACTCTCCTGGTCCTTCCATTAGTCGTTGCTCATGCATCGAGTGTGGATTCCGCATGGCTTCTTTGCATGTCCAACTTTTCTTGTGCAAAGAATAGGGTCCATGTCCTCATCATGCCGAGAGCATGTCAAGGTGAGGATGAATATGGTCGCCGGTTCCGGTGAGAGGACAAATGTGGCTTTTTCAAGAGCTTGACTTCCTCTCGTTAATCTCTCCTTTTCTTTTTCCTTGTAGATATGCGGGATAACCAGCAGTGATTATCTTCATCAAGTGCCGAACCACGGTGGTAAATCCTAGGAAATTTAGCAATGCTTCCTCTTCCTCAATGAATTGTATGCGTTCAAACTGTACCCTCGAGTGACTCCTTCCATGCTCGCCATTCACGCAGGACGACGCTGAATATCCGGGTGCACAGGAGAAACAATTATCACATCATCATCTTCATCCTCTTCTTGTTTCCCTTCCTTTTCGGGAATGGAAGGCAACATACTCTTTGCTCGGCTCCTTCAAAGAAAGATCGGGGTAGGTGGAGACACAACTCTTTCATCGAAGATTTTCTTTGTCTCTGCTGCCTTCTTCTTCCTCGATTGTTCTATCCACACTGGTCTTCTATTTGCCTCTGGCCGATCGACCTCGCAGACTTGGTTGTTTCAACAACTTCCGAGACCGCACTTCTTCAAATATCTCGAGAGAGATTTTCTCGGTGAGTGGCAGACTCATTTGTCTTTCTCAAGCTCCAAGAGCTTGGTGATTCTTTTTCTTCTTTTTGTCCTTACCAAAGGAAGTTAAGTTCGGATATTTCTTTGACTTCCTTGGCGGTGGGGGCCAGTGCATCTTTCTTTGATCGAGGAGTGTCTTTTTGGCCTGGCGATCCTCTTCTTTTTGATGGTCGGAGAAGGTATTTGGGGTTCCTTCTCCACCTCTACTGTGTGGGCGGGAGACACGGTTGCTCGGGCGGGTGACTCGGCTGCAGGGCAGGTGCATCTTTTGTCTTTCTTTCAGTGCAGGCAGCTATCTTCTTCGCAATTTGCATGGGTAGCTTTCTTCTTCGGAGGGGAGGCAACAACTGTTGTTTCCTCAGGGTCGACTTATTCCCCCGGTGTTCGCCCTCTAAGCATGGGCTCTCTTCGGGCTCCGAGAGGTTAGCCCTAAACATCTTCTTGTTTACATGGAAGGACTTTCCATTTGAAGGGAATGCCCTTCACTTCCATCAAGTGGCCAATAACTAGGCCATAGCCGAGTGATCCTCCAAAGGATCCATCCTTCTTGAATGACTTATTCGCAACTTTCGGTAGAGTCTTTGTATACGAACGAACTCGGCCGAGTTGACTTTGTTCCCTTGCATGATCGTAGCCATGATGATTAGTTTAGTCTTTGACAATTGATTGAAATGTCAAACTTCATATCCACGCATTTTGAGATGACATCCATCATCTTATGATAATCGTCCTTCAACAGCCTTCTTCTCACCTATGTAGATCACTTTTGCAAAGACACTCGGGTTTGGCTACTTCTTTCCAAGCAAAGCACTAAGTCCACATCGCCTTCATATATCTCCGGCATGCCTTCCGACGGCGAGAAACAAATTGTTCTCGCGAGGTCCTTAGCAGATGATTAATATGTCCTTGCGGTGGACGGAGGACTTAATCCCTTCGTCCCGCACCTCGGCGTTAACATAGAACTACGCCACCTCTTCAACGTATGTCATTTGATATTCCATCGTGAGGAAGGGTTTTAGTCCGGATTTCGATTTTATCCATAATCTTCTTCACAAGGGTTTCATCGGAACTCTGTTTTATCATCCCTTCAAAATCCATAGTTGATCCTGTGTGGATTTGCTTTGATAACTTGATGAAATCAGTCTTTGGTGCCATTTATAGAGGATTTTACCGATTAAATCTTGATGAACTTGCTTTGAAAATAGGTAGGGTTTTCGAGAGAAAAGAGACTTACTTTCGTATTTTTGAAGACTAACGAGTTTTGGTGTGAGAGAAAAGCGAAAGAATGAGTATATAATGGTTATGAAAGGGCGTGTTTTTGGTTTTGAATTTTGATCGAGATCAATGGCTCATTTAGCACGTCTCATTGCATTTAATTGCTCGCATTTAATACGGCAAAGCATTCATATCCAATCATATGCTTGTTGTGCGACTTTTGATTGCACCCGTCATAATTACGCTGACGTCATCCTTAAAAACATTCCCGCTCATTAAAAACATTTGCATTTTTGTCACTTAGCTCATAAATGACTCAAACTTACTCCTTAAATGACTCAGCTCTTCTTCTCTCTATTCGTATAGTGACTCAAAATTGTCGCCTAACTCGATCTGACAAACTTTCCGATACAATGGTTCACTCGGCCGATTCATGAGATCTGCTCATTTTTCATCTTTTCACGTTCCATCTCTTCTCATTGAGTTTTCGAGTATCAACTCAACTCAATTAACTCCTAGCTCATGCTTAAGTTCTTCAAATTTTGATTCACATAAGGGTTTGGTGAATATGTCGTCCTAATCTTTGTTTATCGGTTGAGATATATTCCAAAGTGATGTCTTTCTTTTCAACGTGATCTCTTATAAAATGATATCGACATCAATGTGCTTTGTTCTCGAATGCACACAGATTTTGAGTGATTGCAATAGCACTTGTGTTATCACACATAATTGGAATCTATTTTTCTTCAATTTCATAATCTCTCGGTTGTTGTCTCATCCACAAGACTTGGGCACAACAATCGCGCGCATGCTATGTACTCGCTTCACATGTGGATGTGGCTATTGAGTTTTGCTTCTTGCTAAACCAGGAAACCAATCTGTTTCCAAGCATTTGACAAGTTCTGAAGTACTTTTCTGTCAACTCTACATCCAAAGATAGTCGAGTCGAATAACCAATAAGCTTGAATCCACCTTCCTTTGGATACCATAAACCAACTTCTTGGCATCCCTTCAAATATCTTAGGATTCTCTTAGTCATAGTCATATGACTCTCCTTTGGAGCAGATTGGAATCTTGCACATACACCTACCGCAAAGGTGATGTCTTGCCGCTTGTTGTTAGATAGAGCAGAGATCCAATGAGTGCTCAGTATCTTGTTTGATCTCTGACTTTACCATCCGCATCCATGTCCATCTTGGTGATGTATTCATTGGTATTTTCACAGAAGACTTCTCTTCCATACCAAATTTCTTCATTAAATCTGGTGTACATTGTTTGACTTATAAAGGTTCTATCCTTCAATTTGTTTAACTTGGAGTCCTAAGAAGAATATCAGCCCTCCCATCATGCTCATTTCAAATTTGCCTTGTATAGGGTTTGAGAATTTATCACACGACTCTTTGTTTGTGGATCCAAAAATGATGTCATCCACATATATTTGAACAAGCAATATACTCTCCCCATCTTGAATTCTCAAGAGTGTTATGTCCACTTTGCCTTTGGTGAATCCATTATCTGTCGAGAAATTGAGATAATGTATCATACCATGCTCTAGTTGCTTGTTTCAATCCATATAGAGCTTTCTTGAGCTTGTACACCTTATCTCCAATAGTCTTCTGCTCAAAACCTGGAGGTTGCTCAACATAGACTTCTTCTTCCAACAATTCATTTAAAAAGCACTTTTCACATCCATTTGATATACAATAAAGTTCTTGTGTAAAGATAGGCAAGAAACATCCTTATTACTTCTAATCTTGCAACAGAGCAAATGTTTCATCAAAATCTATTCCTTCTTCTTGGCAATATCCTTTGGCTACCAATCTTGCTTTGTTTCTTACCACATAACCTTCTTCATTCATCTTGTTTCGAAAACCCATTTTGTGCCAATAACATTTTGATGGGTTGGTCTTTGCACTAATTCCCATACCTTGTTTCTTTCAAACCGATTCAACTCTTCTTGCATGGCTTGAATCCAATGTGTGTCATCCAATGCTTGTGACACATCTTTTGGCTCTATTTGGGAAATAAAACAAGTGAACATTGCTTCTTGTTGAGCTCGGATCTGGTTCTTACACCATCTCTCACATTTCCAATGACTAACTCACGGTTGATGGTTTCTCGGCCATCTCACATCAGGTTGAAGTAAATCGGTGAGTTTAGTGGTCTTGCTTGTTGTGTTGTCTTCTTGACTCTTTCATCATCATTTAGCCGCAGATTCTCCGGCCCGTCTTTGAGATTGATGAGTCTTATCTTTATCTTGATTGATTGCTCCGACTTCCGGCTTCAACATAGGGACTCTTCTCGCATAGTTGGTTGATTGATTTTATCGCCTAACTCTTCAATATCTTCTCCATTTACATTAGGTTCATCAAAAACCACATGGATAGACTCTTCGTGACCATAGTCCTCTTGTTCAAGACTCTATAGGCTTTACTTTCAAATTTGAGTATCCCAAAAAGATACCTTCATCATCTTTAGCATCAAAAGCCTTTAGATTATCCTTGCCATTGTTGTGAATGAAGCATTTACATCCAAATATTCTAAAATACCCAACATTTAGCTTTCTCTCTGTCCAAATTTTATAAGGGTCTTTGTTAACTGTCTATTAATCATGCATCTATTTTGAGTATAACATGGAGTGTTGATGGCTTGACCCAAAATCTTTTGGCAATCCGGCTTGACTAACATGGTTCTTGCAGCTTCTTTGAGAGTTTGTTTCTTCTTTCTCGCCACTCCATTATCTTTGTGGAGTCCTTGTCGAGATAATTCATGAGCAATATCATTTTCAACACAATCTCGAGTTATTATCTCATTGACAAACTCAATTCCTCTATCGGACCTTATCTTGATAATGGTTTGACTCTTCTCATTTTGAACTCTTCTCATCGGTTGGGTAACTTCTGCAAAGTTTCCTTCTTTTTACACATGAAGATTGTCCATGTATATATTGAATAATCATCCACCACTACTAAACTGTATCTCTTTCCACTTATGCTAGCTGGCTCAACTGGACCAAATAGATCCATATGCAAATGGATGCAATATCCTTGTTGAAGATGGACTAGACTTCTCTTTGAATGATGATTTGACCGCTTTCCCATCCGCATGCATCACAAACACTTTCTTCTCTTGTACTCGAGTCCGCGGTCCTTCCACTAGATGACTCCTTGCAAGCTTGTTAAATGTCTTGATATTCGGATGACTCGAACTTCTTGTGCAAATGTACCCAACTTGATTCGGCTGTACTCTTTGCTAACATACAAGTGCTTGGTGTGGCAGTCGACCAGTCTACCACATACATGTTCTTCTATCTGGATCCTTGCAACACTATTTCATTTGATTCAAGATCTTTAACTGAACACTCCCATATTGAATCCAACATTATAGCCTTTGTCACAAAGTTGGTCGATGCTTTAAAGTTGAAGTTGAGACCTTCAACATATGCAACATCTGTGATTTCTAATCCATTTTTCTTGATGGATCCGAGTGCCTCTTATTTCCCCCGGAGCTTCATTTCCTCCAAATATGACTTTTGCGCCTCTAATCTCCTTTAATTTTGACAGATTTTTCTTATTTCCTATCATGTGTTCGGAATGACCACTATCCATGTACCAGGTTCCTTGGCGGTCGGTTGTTCCTTGAACCGCAATCAAGGAAATTAGTTTTTAGGTACCCATGCTTGTGCGGGTCCCGAGGGGTTAGTGTTGTAAGATGTTCCAACCAACATATAGCCAAATGACTTGACTCTAAGAGGTTGCCATCTATTTGTGCCATAATCATAACTCACTTTAGCAAATTGCTTGGGGGCATTAGGTTCATATAATTTGTCTTTTGTTTGTATGCATGTGTGTGTGTTTTAGCGATTGCGCTCTTTGGGTATTTGTGATATTTCGAGTGTAGTGCCTAGGTGCATATGTGTGTTTGTTGATAGCTCTTTTGCCTTTGGAATGGCCTTTCTTGAGTTCTAGGCCTTTGCCATTTAGGCTTATATTCCATTGGTCTTTCTTTGATATTTCACATTATTCCAATCGGCTTGGCAGGTAATTACTACCATTCCCATCATATGTGTTTCTTTGATAAAACTTCGGGGTTTACGGTAGCTCTATTTTCTTCTTTCTGAGTACTTCCTATTTGGAGTTTGAGGTACTACTTTGGATTTCTTCTCATCTATCCTCTCAAAGATACTCATTTGGTCATTTTCCTTTTTCTTTATATCCAAGGCCAGTTTGTTTGTGATTATGCTTTGGGTGAATGTGGGTGCAACATTTGGTGTCTTGGATTTTTGAGATGCTTCATTACTTGAAGATCCTTTTTCGTAAGTACTCCGGGAGTTTGACTATGCACAAAGGAATTGAATCATATGCTGTCTTATCTCCACACTCTTTTTGGCTCATAATAAGGTCATCCAATGATTTAGATGCCTTTGTAAATGATGCAATCACATTTTTGAGATCATTTTCCCTCTTTTCTATAGCAGCTATTTCTCGCTTATTAGTTTTGCATTTTCAGGCTCCGACTCTTTGTTCTCATCGGCTATAGGACTTAGAGTACTCGGCTCCTTAGTCATTTGTGAGTTTTGGCTTTTGAGTCATTTGTTTTCCTCATTTAATAGTGTGTGTGAGGATTTAATGTGCTCAAAGTCTTTCATCATTTTGCCTAATGAATCATAAAGATCGAGTGGGTGATGATGTGTGTGTGTCACAATCACTATCACTAGAATGCGAGTGAGATGAGTTAGAGTGTACCTCATCTTCTTGGTCAGGTTGATCTTGTTCTTTAGCCATTAGACAGATCATTGTTTCTTAATCAGCTTCACTACTCTCTGAGTCTGCTGCTTCTTTTGACTTAGCTGTCTCAGCAGTCTCTGCAGCCAACATGGCCTTTTTTCTATTCCTGTCTTCTTTCTCTGAAGACTCTTCTTTCTTCTTCATTCTGTATTTATTGACTACGAGGATATGGACAATTAATAGCAAAGTGTCCTGGTTGTCTACAAGTTCCAACACGGGTTCGCAGCTCTTTGATCAGCTTTTTCCGTTCTTGTGTTATCGGCTCTTGGATATTCAACTTTATGATGCTCGGCTCTCTTGGGTGGCTATCTTCTCTTGACTTGGAGGGAAGTGAATGTCTCTGGAGGATTCACCCTTGTTTCTTTTATAGTTCTTGTTGAAGAACTTGTTGAATCTCTTAACCATCATGGCAATTTCCTCCGCTCAATGGCTTCCTTGACTTGACTCTCTTCCCATCCTTGACTATAAGTGCAAATTGTTTTGGGGTACAAATTGTCTCCTCTTGATCCTTTCTTCTCGGCTCAAATTCATAAGCTTTGAGTTTTGAGAATAGTTCATGATTGGATGTTTTTGATAGGTCCATCGAGTGCCTTAGAGCCATGGTCTTCATTTCCCATTAATTTGGGAGACTCCTTAGAATCTTCATACACATCTCCTTTTGTGTGTATTCCTTTCCAATCTTTGACTCATTTGTAATTTCGGTGAATCTAGCATCCGGCTAATCCGTTGTCTCACCGCAAGCATTTTAAAGTTTTCAAACTTTTGAACAACAACAGAGATAATTTGTTTTCTTTAATTTGCTCGATCCTTCACAAATTAAAGTTAATTTATCCCATTTCTTTTGTTGTTTTGCATGACTTGACTTTATTGAACATTGCTTTGTCAGTCTTGTAGAGAATATCCTTGGCCACATTGTCCAAGTTGTATCTCTTTCTGTCATCGTTGGTCCATTCGATCCTTGGTTTTTCAACTAAAATTTGGTCTTGCTTCAACCATAGCTTCTTCTCCTTGAATTTGCTTGCTCTCCTTGCGATTGTGTTCACTTTCAATATTTGCGGTGGCCCATCCTCTATCACTAGCCACATTTCATCATGTAAAGCAAATAGATGAGCACGAATACGAATTTTCCAGTCATCAAATTCCTCAATAGTGAACATAGGAATGCGTGTCAAATTTGCTTCCATGATAATAACTTTCTTTGAATAAAAATAGCTTTTGAAAGAGCAAGTGTTAAAAACTTCATTGAAAGATTGGAGATCTAGTTCAAGTAACGATGCGGAAGGCTCAATGAACCAACCGCTCCGATACCACTTGTAGGTCCAGGGGGTGTGAGTAAGGTTTAGAAGGGGGAGGTTGAATAAACCTTACCAACTTTTCGATTTTAGTCCTTTTAAAGTATTACGAGTTAAATACACGACTAAGTCCTTGGGGGACGGCTAAGTTAGTTAACCAAATAGAGTTAGCCACTCACGACTAGATTAGATTGAGTTGTTGATAGAATAACTCATTTGTTTAGTCTAAATCTTAACTTGGTTTGTGATGAGATTTTCAAAGGAAGACTTAACAAACACCCTTTAATTTGATTTAATATGTTTTAAACATTTGATTTTAGCACTTAGTTACTTATCGGTTGGATAGCAAATTATCGTGAGATATAAAGTGATTTGCGAGAAATAAAAAGCTGAAATGTAAATGACATAATAATTTTTATAGAGGTTCGAAGATGGGGTAATTCTTCTACTCCTCTATTCTCCAACTCTGGAGGAATCCACTAAGTAATGATCGCAGTACAAAGTGGTTATCAGTCCATATACGATCTTGATCACACTGGTGACTTGCTCCTTTGGGACTCGGTCTGGAGATGCCTTGGTCACACAGGTGGCTTCTCGTCCGACTCGGCTACTTCACGGGCGGCGCTTGCTACTTGATTCACTTTCTCAAGCTTCTTGGATTTGATCACGAAGCCCTCCAATAACTTGAGATTGGTTCGACCTTGAACCTTTCTACAATCCTCCTTGGAAAGTAGACCCCTTTTGCTTCTTCAAAAGTTTTCTCTTCAACAGTTTGAAGTTGTCTTTCCTTCACGGCTTAGTGTTGGATCGATTTCCTTCGAGATTTAGGCTCGAGGATTTTGCTTGAATAACTTGAGAATGTTTTGCGGGTTACAAAGTATGAATAATTCTTGTTGTCTCGGGTATGCAAGGTAATCAAGGTAACCTTTTCTCAAAGTGATTCCTCGGCCTTTATAGTGCACTTTCAAAAATCGCCCGTTGAAGAGTTAGGCTGATTTTCAAAAATCACTTGTGTTCGTTGGCTTGTCTTTTCTTGGTCTTCAATCTTGAGATGTAGACCTTTCCTCGTATTAAATGGATGACCAGCTTTTGAGAATCGACACGAGGTGCGAGTCTTCCCATTGGTTTATTCCTTTTGCACGCTTCTCGGGGTCGAGCACTTTAAGACATGGCAGCATGGAAGTATTACTTGTTTAAGTAATATTCTTGACTTTTTGTGCAACAGATTCTTTGATTAACTCCTCTTTGCAGTTGACTTTTCCCCAGGTGACTTGAGTCTGCTCCAATGGTTGAAGGACTCATCTGTCACTTCAACTTGACTTGGCTTCTTGAGTTGACTTGACTGACTCTTCTCACAGCTGTCTCACAGCCGATACTCCTTGATCGGGTTCTTGATCTTCTTTCTTGGCCATACTCAATTTGTTCTTTAGTGGAGTCATCATTCTAGTATTCAATTGTCTTCTTATATTCCCAAGCATAATCGACTTGACTCACTCATACAAATGCCCTATCTATTATAATACAAATTACAAGGAAAATGGGGTGCCAACTTTCTAGTCTAAGTTTTACATGACATTCATCAAAATCTAAAGAATAAATTTCCCAACAATGGGTGAGAAGTTTATTTGGTGAGAGGTTCGAGCAAAGCTTCCAATAACGCAGACGGCATCTAATCTCAGTCTTTGGTTTTGACAATTCCCAATATTACGAGATGGTTTGTAATCTCGGTGATGCCTCAAAATAGGGGTTAGGTTGTGTTTTGATGCCGAATGGTAAGGTGGTTGCTTATGGTTTAAGACAACTAAAATGTCCCGAGCTCAATTACCCTACAGACGACTTGGAGTTAGCGATGTAGTCGTGCATGCCTTTAAGATATGGGGGAAAATACGAGATTTATATTGATCACCAAAGTTTGAAGTACTTATTCACACAAAAAGAGTTGAACATGAGACAAATCAGTTGTTGGAACTTGTGAAAGATTACGATTATACGATACATTATCATCCTGGTAAAGCTAACATTGTTAAAGAAAGTTTGTTAGATTGATTTGTTTAGCCTTCATGATTTCATTTCCGTGATGTTGTGAATCAATTGGGCTTAGTTTTCTTTCTTATAGAATCAATTGTAATTAATTTTTAATTGCTTTCACATTGTAATAGGTGTATATATATACTATTGTATTCTATCCTTTAATACACACAAAAATATTTCCCAAACACCTCTATTCTCTTTTCTTTGTTGCCATAGTCATTTTCTTATATGGTATCGGAGAGCTAAAGGTTACGAAAAAAATGCTGCAATGGGAGATAACACCAAATCGAGAGAATACAACCAACCAATCGGATCCACTCACCTTGCATCTTTCCGATCACCGGGTTTGGTTCTCATCTCCAAATTATTTGACGGAAATAACTATGTACAATGGAGTCGCGCTATGCGCATAGATCCGTGCAAAGAATAAAATTGGCTTTATTGATGGGACGATTACCATGCCAGTAAAAGACGACGACAAGTTCACAAGTAGCTAAGAATTAAGAGATCGTCAAGCAAAACAGAGTACAAAACACACAAATTATTTAAGCTTAAAATACTTAGTTGATTTTCTTATTGTAACCTATAAAATCGACATTCTTCAAAACATCAAAATAATTTATAGTGGCTTATGTCAAACTATTTGTAATGATCTCAGCATTTGACACAATCATATTAATAAATGATCGAAATCTTATTATGGCTTTTGAAATGAAATTGAAGATAAGAAATGAAATGAAATTTTCGATATACGGTGTTGCCAACAAATCAAACATACAATAAGTGAAGATGTTTTGTGACCCGGCCCAGGGCCCCAGCGATGGAGGGGCCATTGATGGCGGCGCGCGTGTGGAGGGTGTTGACGGCGGTGCGCTGTGGGAGTGGATGGATGACCCGGCGGTAGAGGGCGATGGAAACGATGGTGGCGGTGGAGGGACGATGAATAGGGTTTTGGGCTTTTTGAATTTGTTGTTTAGTTTAAACTTAGGGTGATATTATTATTATTATTATTTTTAAATTTTAATTTATTTTAATTTTATCAATTAAAATTATTTTTTTTTGAATAATTAAGATTAACTTTCTAGTACAGCTATTTTGTTAGTTTTTCTTTTTTTCCCGAAATATTATTATTAGTTTTTTTAAATATGTTATTAAAAAAATAAATCTAAATATATGGTAAATGTTCTCTTTTAAACTGTTGTATTTGACACAAATAAGATGTTGTGGTAGATGTCCATTACAACATATGTAAAAATGAGTTGTCTTTTGACATAAAAATGTTAACAGACAACGGATTTCTGAAAAACTGTTGTGAATGCTTCAAATGACAACTAATTAGTGAAACACTGTTGTCCTTTTAGTGTTGTTGTTTTGATTTTTCTTGTAGTGGCATGTGCGGTCTTCAACCCATATAAGGCTTTTGTCATTTTTTTTTCAATTTTTAGTGAGAAATTGAGGAGTGCATCATAAAGAAAAACAATCAATGTGATGAAAATTATGTGATAAAAAAATTCCATTTTTTCTTTCTACTGAAAATGTAAACGATTTAACATACTGTTCTCTCTCTCACTTTTTTTTTTTTTTTTGGGGAGGGGGGAGGGGTGGTTGGACATCTTTTTCTTAATTATTTCAATTTTTATCTTTGCTCCGTCCTAGTTGATTATGTCAATTAAGCCGCCTGAGAATTTGGACAAACTTTTGTTGATCACGAAACCACGAAAGTGATTTAGTTAATATATATTGTCAATGAAGTGTTAGGAATAATTTACCCTTCATAGTTCATAACTTGTATCACAAGTACTTAATCATTGGACGCAATCGATGATTAATGCATGGATGTTAAAGCATCCTTTTCGATGCTCCTTTTCTTATTTTCATAACTTTTTCTTGCAAAAATGAAGAGTCCTGCAAATATATATAAATATGACACGAAGATGAGCCATGAATATCATTTGTCTCAAGAGTCTACTTGACTACCCCACAGGTTGAAATATTCCAATATTATGAACGGGTACTCTCTCCCTTATGCGTTTAATTTTTATGTGCATGTTATTTGCATTAAATTAATAGCAGTCTAAATATTTTTTACGAGTTAATATCATGTATTTTGTTCTTTACAACATAAATCTATGTCAAGGACTCAAGTGTATGGTTTTCTATAAATACATGTATTTGTATTTGTATTTACTCATGATCATCAAGTGGAATGCGATATGAATATCATATCAAAACAAAAGTTTCAATTTGATACATTTAGTGTGTGTGTGTGTGTGTGTGAGAGAGAGATTGAGAGCTTGTGTACCTAGCTTATAAATGTGCTTTGCAGTGGAAGCATATGCATGCTGTTCTTTGTTTTAATTGATTTAGGGAATAAATGAAAAAAATACCTAATAAGATAGTAATTGTTTGAAGTACTTTCATATTTAGTACAACATGCATGCACTGAAAATTGGCAGTCGCCTTGAGCTTCGAATATGGTACAATCTTGTAGAATTCTAATAATGGGGTGATTGGTTTATATAACATTTTTTTACAAAATGTTTTGAATTCTATAAAATATCAAGACTTATTTAAAAATACTATAAGTACCATAACCGCTAGCTAATTAATTTACTTCACAATTACTCAATGAAACACCATAGAGAATGAAAGATTCATGTGCTTTTTGCTGAATGACTATCTCATTCAAAAGTTTAGTTTAAGTTGTTACATGTGTGAGTCTTTTAATATTTAATAATTCTAACACTTCCGAGGTGAGCATGTCTCCTCATGATGTGCAGACAATATTTTGTGATGAAGCCTTGAAATGAAATATTTCTAATGGGTAACGGTGAGCTTCAAACTCAAGAGTACATTTGATTTGGCTTGGCTTTGATACAATGTTGAATGACCACCTCATCCAAAAACTTAAATTGTTAAATAGGTGAGTCATTTCATATTTAATCATTATAACACTTATACACATTACACATGGAAATTCCATGCTATTCTACAAATACTTCTCCAAATTATTAGGATACCTAGGAATGGAAATGGGTGGGGATCGACGGGGTTGATATTTGACATATTATTCCCATTCTTGAAGCACATCCCAAATACCATTCATGCACTATTTCCCATGTTAGGTATCTTGGACTGATATGGGGATTCTTCATTCGGGAATGGGTTCCCATGGGGAATCTTATTTTCCATTTTGTAAGTATTAATAAAAAATATGTAAAATAAATTCCTTCAAATAACCAAAAATAAAAATAAATAAAAATAACATAAATCCCTAATTTGTAAAGAAATAATGATAACAAGTAAAATTACAAAAACTTACAGGTTTATATAGTTTTAGGATTTATAAAATATAATAATATAAAGAGAATTAATATTAGTAATAACTAATATATATGTATATATTCGGGAATGAGGATTGGGATGATCGGGATAGGGATGTGATTGGACGGGAATATAAATATCATCCCCGTCCCATCCTCGATTTTAGAGAAGTGAAAAATCCCATCTCCGTCCCATCTGAACTAACCCTAGATACGTATATGAGTTATTTTCTTTTTAGAAAAAAAGATAAAGAATACAAATTATGGGATTTATATCAGTGTGATAGATGATACCAATAGCGGAGATAGGGACCCCCCTTCCTTTTTGTTTTTTACTTGATATTATTAACAAAATAATAATGTAAAAAATTTAAGTTATATTCATATGATTTGCTTTTAATTTTTAATTCAGACCTACTCTATTTTCGTTTGCCGGCTCATGCTCCTTTTGTGGACTGCCGACGCTACTGGATGATAAATATTAATTGTATCATGCAATTAATCCAATGAAGTAGGAACATGTTTTTACTAGTCGAGTTTGGTCGTATTGAAATCGGTCATCTAATAAATAAACTTATATATTTCTCATGTAACTAATTATTTAGTAAAATAAAATTACATCTATAATATTATTAATTTGTTTATTTGTTCAAATTACAACACCACAATGTAATAATTCAGCATTTTCGTGCATTAATTGTGTAACAGAAATAAACCACAACCAAAGTCTCTTCCGATGAGCCAACACGACGCAACCACCGCATCACCACCCTCCACCACCATCACGGCGGCCGTTCAAAAACAAGCGTCCACATAACAGCCCTGGACGGCATAGTGAACGTGAACTCCCTCTTCACCATGGCACTCTTCATCGGCTTCTCCCTCACCGTCCCTGCAGCTGGCGGCGCCGGCAACAAACCGTCATGCACCGCCAGCGTCGAAATAGTTCGACAAGTCATCGTTTAAGTTATTTCCTTCAGTTTCTTCCTCTTCTCTTCTCTGATAGCTCAGAGCCTCAAGCTAGCCATCAACTTGGTGAATAGCTTGGACCCGAACGACCCGCATAAGGCGGATATGGATTCATTTTGCATGAAATACGGGTTGCTTGGGTCCGCCATAGGATCTCTTTTGGGATGCACGTTCTTGATGTTTTCCATTGTGGATTTTATTCAGGTGAAGTTAGGAGTGTTCTCTTGCGGAGGGAAATCGGCTTACGCCATTGTTACAATGGTTGTGTTTGTGGGCACTTCTCTTCTGGTTTATATTCTGACCGCTGTGTATGCGTTTTGCTTTATGTGATCAATACTGATCATTGTCTGATAAAGATCTATGGATGAAATATAGGCTCCCGTAAAATCTCATTATTGTGTATGCATGTGAAATATTATTGTATTTCTTCTTGTTGGAAAAGGCAAATCAAAAGCCTAGAAATTTCTGATGACTCTTTGGAAAAATATTTTGACCGAATTAATTGTCATAGGAGAAACAAATGGATGGTTTGGAAATGTTAAACTAATTATTTCGTGTATCCTCTTTTAAGTATAAATATGTGAATACATTTGTAATGTATGCAGAAAAAAACAGAGAAAATTTTGAGAAATAAAAGTCAGTGTTCCAGCAAACACTACAACATAAATGATATTAGGTGAACACTCAAAAAATGTTATCTAATGACCATAAAATGTTACTATAGATAATAGGTAGCACTTTTATGGTGTTGCACTTCGCCCGTGCTACCTATAGTCTAAGGTATCACTTTTATTAGCTTTTAGTAACACTTTTTCTAAGTGTTACATTAAGATTTCTATTGGTAACACTTTGAAGTAATATTTCTAAAGTGTTACATATGAATCTTATGTAACACTTTTTGTAACACTTTAAAAGAAAATACTTCTACGGTGTTAGATATGAATCTTATGTAACACTTTTTTTGTAACACTTCGTAGAAATAATATTTTTGCCACCAAGTAGATTCGAACCCACTAATTGTTATGTATAGAAGTGACAATTTGCCACTAAGTTAAGTTGATTCTTATTACAACTTTTGCTTTGTTTTATATTTACACATACACACACACACACATATATATATATATAAAATATATTATACGTATATATACTATATTTTATATGATAAAGATTATATTATATAATATATGTAGTAAATTATATTATACAATGTATATATTAAATTTTATATTTTATAGTATAGAGTTTGAAAATCATATTATGTTATATATTAAAGGACAAAAAAAATTAAAAATATCAAAAATATATAAAATAAATTTATTGACTGATAAATATTCAATCGGTAAAAATAAAAAATATATAAATATATAAAATTAATTTACCGACATATAAAAAAGTTCTAACAGTAAAAAAAATTAAATAATAAAATAAATAATGAAAAAATAATTTACCGCCAGAAAAAATTCCTAAGTAATTACCGACAACATTAATTTTTATTGGTAATTGTTTTTTAAAAGAGTAAAAAAAAATAAAAAAAAAGGTTAACGATGAAATTGGTCTCCGTTAGTAAAAATTAAAAAATAAATAAATAATAATAATAATAATAATAAAATATATACATGCGCATTTTCCGTCGGTATTACGACGGAATTAATTACCTCTGTAAAAAATAAAAAAATAAAAGCAAAACTAAAATACTTTGTAAAAAGAAAACAAAAATCCAGTTTAAAAAAAAAAACAGAGTACGTCTACAATTTTTAGGTTTGGTGATTTTTTTTTTGTCTTCACCTATTTGTGACATCAATTAATTAAATAAATCATTGACATGATTTAATGATAGTTATATAATTTTGTGTTACTAAAATATAGCCTAAAAAGTGTTACAATCAATAAAATATAGTGTTGTCAAGACCACTTCTTAAATAAAGTGATACCTATTTGCGTTACAAAAGAAATAACAAAAAAAAAAAGTGATACTTAAAAGTGTTATTTATATAAAAGTGTTACATATAAGCGTTACATATTGATAAAAGTGTTACCTATTTGCGTTACAAAAAAAATAAAAAAAAAGTGATACTTAAAAAGTGTTACTTATATAAAAGTGTTACATATAAGCGTTACATATTGATAAAGTGAAGTGTTACATATATACCTTATGTAAAAAGTCTACAAAATTTGTGTTTACCTAACGTCATTTATGTTGTAGTGAAATAAGTTTGTTGTCAATTTGTACAGAGCTCTGCGAGCTCAACTCAGTTTTTCCTTCTAAATCATTTTCTTCCAACATAGTTGTATCAGAGCCAGGATGGCTTACAATTTGATACAACCCCAAATTCCTACACTCACGACAAACAACTATGAATACTTGAATATTAAAATGAAGGCTTTATTTGGATCTCAAGATCTTTGGGAAATAATTACAGAAGGTTATCATGAACCAACAATAGCACAAGAGGCAACATACAACAATGAGTAGAAAATTTCCTTACGAGAGACAAGGAAGAAAGACAAGAAAGCTTCAATTATACTTTATCAAGGAGTTGGTGAATTAATGTTCGAGAAAATGGCAGAAGCAAAAACCAGCAAAGAAGCATGGGATAAACTTGCAATGACGTTCAAAGGAGTCAAACGAGTAAGAAAAGTTCATGTACAAACATTGCGAGGAGAGTTCGAAAGCACACACATGAAAAAGGTGAATCTATTTCTGATTTTCTTTTCGCTTATTATCGATTGTTAATCAATTGAAAAGAAATAGAGAAATGATGAAAGAAGTAAGAGTAGTTGAAAAATGTTAAGATCACTCACAAAGAATTTTGAGCATGTTGTTGTTGTGATAGAAGAATCAAAAAAGTTGGAAACATTCACAATAGAAGAGTTAACTGGTTGACTCCAAGTTCATAAGCAAAGAATGAAAAAGGGTTCAAGTTCAACCCCAATTGAACAAGCTTTAGATTCAAAACTATGTCTGCATGATCAAAAGCCAAAAGGTGGTGGATCCGAACATGGAAGCGGACGTGGCAATAATTATCAAGGTCGAGACCGCGGTAGAAGTAATGTTCAAAACCAATTTCAACATAAAAACACACGTAATTTTAATGTAGATGGCAAAGGAAGAGGACGAGGAATAACAAATCGTGGACGAGGAAAATTCAGAAGTAAAAAAATATCGAATGCTTTAATTTTCATAGAACTGGACATTATGCATCAGAGTGCTGGAACAATAATGGAGATCATGAAGAACAATCAAATCTTGCACAAACATCAAAGGAAGAGACGGATAATGAAGCAGTGCTACTTGTCCAGGAAGGAGTGAATAATCATGGAGATATATGGTATCTTGATTCAGGAGCAAGCAATCACATGTCCAGGAGAAATGAATTATTTGAAGAATTGGAGGATAATATTAATGAAAATGTGAGCTTGGGCTATCAAATGAAATTACCGGTAAAAGACAAAGGTAGAATGAAAATCTATCAAAAAGACAGTGCTCGAACTACATCTCTAATGTATATTATGTACCTGGCATGAAAAGCAATATTTTGAGCATTGGTCAATTACTTGAAAAAGGCTATATAATACACATGAAGAATATGTTATTTTTCATAAAGAATGCCAATGAACAACTTCTCATGAAAGTCAAATGGCGAAAAATCGAATGTTTCCTTTGAAAATCAATATTCGAAAAATGCATGCAAGTAATGATGAATGATGATTCATAGAGGTGGCACTTGCGATTTGGTCACCTATACATTGAAGGACTCAAATTATTGTAGAATGCGAACATGGTACATGGATTACCACATATCGAGAAGCCAGAAACTGTGTGTGAAGCATGCACTCTTGGAAAGCAACAAAGGGGAAATTTACAATGTGGAAATTCATGGAGAGCTCATAATCCATTACATCTAGTGCACATGGATATTTGTGGACCTTTTGAGATACCTTCTCGTAGAGGTAACAAATATTTTATTTTATTCATTGATGATTATAGTAGAAAGTTATGGGTGTATTTCATAAAAGAGAAATTTTGCCGCATTTATCATTTTAAGAATTTTAAAGCATCTGTTGAAAAAGATGTCCAACCAAGACGGTGAAAAACATGACATCGCAATAAACATGGAGTGGACATAAGCCAACTATTCGAGACTTCAAGATATTTTTGTGTGTATCATATGCTCGTGTGCCAGAGAAAAGAAAAAAGTTGGATGACAGGGTGAAAATGCATATTTGTCGACTATATCGAGCATTCAAAGGAATACAAATTTTACAATCCAATCACAAAAAAATGGTGATAAGTAGGGATGTTGTGTTTAGTGAAGATGGAGCATGGAGTTGGAATAACATTTCAAGCAAGGAGACGTTTTTTGATTTGGAAGAAGAAAAAGAAGATTCGCCTAGACAAGTGTAAGACAAACATGGAGTTTCAACTCCCGCTCATTTGAGAACTCCTCAATCACCACTATCCGGATCGTCTCAAAGTTCGGAAGTTCATCTTCACGAGTGCCCAATCAAAATGCGAAATTTGAGAGAAATTTACGAGGAGACAGAGGTGACCAACTTATATTGTCTTTACAGTATTTCTGAACCCGTGACATTTGGAGAAGCAATGCAAGAAAAATGTTGGCAAGAGGCGATGATTGAAGAAATTCAAGCCATTGAAAAAAATGATATTTGGGAATTAATGTCACTTCCCAAAGGTCAGCAAGCCATTGGACTTAAATAGGTCTATAAAATCAAGAGGAATGTCGATGGTAAAATTGATCGATACAAGGCGAGGCTCGTGGAAAAAGAATACAAGCAAATATATAGAATTGATTATGAAGAAGTTTTTGCACCTACCACGCGGCTTGACACTGTGAGAATATGGTGATCACTCTTGCTGCTCATCATAACTGGAGAATCTATCAATTAGATGTAAAATAGGCATTTTTGAATGGGATTCTTGAAGAAGAGGTCTATGTTGATCAGCTTGAAGTATTTATTGTGGAAGGATAAGCAAAACAAGTTTATCAATTGAAAAAAAGCCTTGTACTGCTTAAAACAAGCACCCCGAGCTTGGAATTCTTGAATTAATAAATATTTTCAAGAGAATGGATTTATAAAATGCCCATATGAGCATGCAGTCTATACGAAGAAAAATACACAAGGTTTTGTGCTAATTGCATGTGTTTATGTGGATGACTTATTATTCACAGTAAATAATGAGAAGATGTTCGAGGAATTCAAGCAAGCCATCTTCAAAAAGTTCGAGATGACTGATGTTGGAACAATGTCTTATTTTTTAGACATTGAGATGAGACAAGAGAATGAAGGTATATTTATTTCGCAAAAGAAATATGCTGGTGAATTGTTAAAAAAATTTCGGATGGAGAACTGTAAATCAGTGGAAATTCCTATATCTCCTAGTACACATTTGACAAAGGATGGAGAAGGCAAAACTGTGGATGCAACTTTCTTCAAGAGTCTAATTGGGAGTTTGCAGTACCTCATTATTATGAGGCCTGATATTGTATATAGTGTTAGATTGCTTAGCAATATATGAAAAATCCAAAGGAATCTCATTGGATTGATGCGAAAAGAATTCTACGATACATCAATGGTACCTTGGATTTCGTCTTATTTTATCGATGCCACGATGAAGCAATTTTATATGGATATTCCGATAGTGATTGGGGAGGTGGTCAAGATCAAAGGAAAAGTACATTTGGCAATGTATTCTTTCTTGGTTCGACAACCTTCACATGGACATCGAAGAAGCAAAATGTGGTAGCATTATCGCCATGTGAAGCAGAGTATGTTGCATTTTCATCGGTAAATTGTGAAGCAATATGATTAAGAAATTTGATAAATGAATTATGCCATCCTCAAGTAGATTCTACCATTTTACTGGTGGATAATAAACCAGCAATTCAACTGTCCAATAATCAAGTTCAACACGGAAGGAGTACGCATATTGATATCAAGTTTCATTTCTTACGAGATCATGTGAAATAAAAAAGAGTTTCCTTGAATTATTGCAACACCTCGGACCAAGCTGCGGATATTTTTACCGAGGCACTTCCAGTCGAGGCATTCAAGAAGTTGAGATCATAACTTGGAATGAAGAGAATTTTTTGATTTGAGGCGGGGTGTTGGAAAAGGCAAATCAAAAGCCTAGAAATTTCTGATGACTTTTTGGAAAAATACTTTGACTGAATTAATTGTCATAGGGGAAACAAATGGATGGTTTGGAAATGTTCAACTAATTATTTCATGTATCCTCTGTTAAGTATAAATAGGTGAATGTATTTGTAATTTATGCAGAGAGAAAAACAGAGAAGATTTTGAGAAATAAAAGTGAGTGTTCCAGCAATAAGTTTGCTGTCAATTTGTACAGAGTTCTGCAAAACTCAGTTTTTTCTTCTAATCAATTTTTTTTCCAACACTTCTAGAATCGTAGTCATGAACCATGACTTCTTGCATGTAAGGATCTGTACTGCTCGATAATTAAATTGGTACTAATATTTTTATTTAGTATGTATTGAATTTTAGATATAGAAATTGAAAAACAGCTGTGAATATTTTGTTTTTTTGCCATTTAGGTAGGTTGATAGCCCATTTTCCCCTCACCCTTCATTTCTCTCCATTTTCCTTCCTATGCAATTTCTGCCTAAAAGCACAATCTATCACTCTCTTTGTTCTTCTCTCTGTTCTACTCTCTCTGACAACATACATGGTTTGATTTTTAATTTGTTGATTTAATCGTGATTGCTTACATGTGCGAAACTAGGATTCAACATTAAGGGGCCAACAATTGGAATATGAAATATTTATTTTATATAATAATAAAATTCACTACAAAAAAATTCCAGTTTACCAATGAGAATTACGACATAAATGATTTTGTCACTAAATTTTACACTTATCTACAAAATAAAAAGTATTATTATTGCCAAACTATACCAACCAATTTTGCCGACAAATTACCAATGAGTTATCTACCGATATAAATATGATTGGTATTTACCAACAATTTTAGATTATGTTGGTAAATATATACCTATAATGGTATTACCTATCAATTTTACCTACACTTTACAATTATCTTAATATTATCTATAGATTTCTCCATGGGTAAGTTGATTTTTTCTTGTAGTGATTCAACATAAATTTTATATTTGCATCAAATTATACAATATTGAATTTATCATTAAATCATCCCATAATGCATAACTGCAATGCTAATATATTAAAATTTAAAATGTCTCACTTTTATATCATGAAAATAATCTATATTAAAATTTAGAAATATCTCTTGCAAATGTCATCAATCCCAAGTGATCATATGAGCATCTCTTAAATCTAGTGCTCTTAGATCTAGTGTCGATCTAAGTATAATCGAGAGAGAAAAACACACTAATACATGGGATTTGTGCTAATTTTACTAAATATGAGCTATTTTTAAATTTTTTTATATTTTGTCTTGTCAAAATAATGTGAAATTTCTAATTCTTAGACAATAACATCTAGACCAAATAATAACAAAAAAAAAAAAAAAGAACCAAATGACATCTTTTTTTTTTTTAGAAGAAGAGGGCTTTCATATCATCAATGACCAAAGGAGTTGCAAAGTTACCAATTCACTACACCATAAAAAAGAAACAGAGCGACAAAATAATTAGGGCAAAATACAATAACACCCCGAACTTGTATATGTGATTACCTCCCTCAATCCAATTAAACATAATTTATAGACAAAACTACCCTTAAGAAAAATAAACCTACATCATTCTTAGTAAAATTTGAATATTTTGCACCCTATTTGATTTACATTCTTATTAAATTTTAAAAGTGATTTTTAATTGTACATTAAGTAATTTAAACATTAAAAAACTAAAGCAATTTACAATAAATACAAAAAAATTAAATATGAAATATGAATGGAAGAAAATAAAGTATTAACTATTTAATTTAAATTAACTTTCAATGTTAGAAAAAATATTAATAAATATATTTTCTTAAACCTAATTTATATATTTTACATTTCTTATTTATTTCTTGTTTATTCAATATAATTCGTAGTCCAAAAATAGTGTTAATAAATTTTCAACATTAATGAATAATTGATATTATTAATAAAATGAATTTAAAGCACACCGATTAGTTGATTAAAATATTTTAGACACTAAATCTTGTTTTTTGAGCAAAGATTCTTTAAATATTTACAAAGAAAATATGTATTATTTTTCTTTTTTACTAAACTATTACATATGTCATTACATTAGAAATATAAATTATTAATTATTTTAAAATATATATGTATATTCAAGTATACAAAAATGTATTTATTCATATTATTTGTGAGTTTTAAAGTTGAAAGTTTTTTTATATTAAACTCAAGTAAGCAAAATATATACTATCAATATTTTGTATATTTGTTATACACATCTAGTATTAAAATAATTTTAATATTTGAACTAGTTAAGTTACTAATTACTTTTTCTAAAAAAATAATTTAACTAAATAACATAAAATCAAAATTGAGGTGCAATTATTAAAACATGTTAAAATCAATTGTTATTAAGGGCAATTTTGTCCATACTTTAAATTCAACTTTGATTTAGGGAGGTAAATGTTACATTTGCAAGTTTAGGGGGGTAATGAGACATACGGCCAAGTTTAGGGGATGTTATTGTATTTTACCCAAATAATTATCGCTTGTCTTTCAATTGTAGCGTAATTTCGAATACCCTGATCGCCTATAACATACATCAAGCACCTTAAGAAAAATACATTTAAAAAATTGCAAAAGGAGAGTCATAGAACAGATCCTAGACATATAGAAGTCAAAGAGAGCTATCAAAAACTATATATAAGACGTTTTCACCGCCATAACCAAAACCAGGAGCCCAATTGACGAAGTGATGAATTTAGAATATTTAACTTATACATGGGCTATTGAATATGATTTCTTCTGTGCAAAGGCTAAAATAATCAAATTGATACATTCACAACATATAACTCCCCATTGAAAACCCTAAAGCAAAAGATGAACCCCCGATTGAAAGCCCTAAATCTAAACTCGAAATTACAACATATGATAATTTTCGAATTTTTTCTCTGAGACACCATATGTTAGAATAATGCAATCATCCATCACATAAAAACAGAGTCTAATGCAAATGCCCAACATTTAGTTTCAAACATAAAAATTTCGCAAGAAAAAAAAAAACCTAAAATAGTACCTGAAGGCTGAAAAGCTAGTACAAAGGGAAGACTCGGTGAAACGAGTGTCGGACGAGTGAGAAGGGCCAAAGTTCAACGGCTGCCGGTGAGAGAAGGCATGTGAATTGGACGCGGCGGTGTGAGGTTTATTGGAGATGAAGACGAGTGAGAAGCGCCGGACTTTTGTAGTTTAATTTTTCTTAGGATGGAAGACAGGAAATCTCTTTTCTAATTCTTCTTTCTTAATTAGAAAAATCTAAACTAAAAAACTTTATCTTAAATGCTTAAGTTTGTTTATTAGACTCCGGTTTTGGAACTAGTGTCTAAAGAAATTGTTGATCCAAACATCTTGGATCAACAGAAATAATCTAATCTTGATAAATAAAAACCGCTTATGGAACCGGTGTCTAAATATTAAAAAAATTGATAATTGGACACCAGTTTCCAAACTGATGTCTAAAAAACTGGTGTCTAATATTATGAATATATATAGATAGACATCGGTTTTGCAAAATAGATGCCAAAAATGATGTCCATGTGATGATGATTTGACAACAGACAATGATTCTAGAAAACTGATGACTGCTATTCAAATACACCGCCAATTAGACATCGGTTTTGTAAGAAACCGGTGTTAAATTAGAAAAGACACCAAAAAGTTTTAAAATCGGTGTCTTTCTGGTGATGTCAATCAACATTTTTCTAGTAGTGTTCATTATATTTTACAACCGTTTTCGCATTAATTTTTCACAAATTAATTGAATATTGCAATGACTGATATTTAATTTTACTTAGGTAATTGTGATAATTTTATTAACCAAAAGTATCCAATAAATATATCTTCCAATTTTAAGAGTAGTTTATTTGTTTAAATTATATAGATATATAGATTGTTTAGATTGTATAGTTAGAAGCTTTGGTTTTGAATTATTATATACCTTTAAGATTATAATAAAGTGTATAAATAGAATCGTTGATTTACTAAAAAAACTTATTGTATAGAAAAAATCCTTGATTTTAGGATTTGTTTTTGTTATTTTTTAGATTATATATGAAAAATATAAAAAATGTATATAATATAGGGTCGCCACATGGATAAGTATGAAGGCGTTATGCGGAATTGTAAAAATGAGGAGTTGACACGTATTCTGGTCTAAACTTTTGGCAAGATTTGAACATGAGCCCATGATAGAACTCTCATTTGAACTGGACTTTTATCTCTAGTCAATCTGGCGAGCCCATTAGAATTAGGTTAATTTCTTACCATGATGATTGGATTACACGTTTCATGATGAATCCATGATTTTTATCTAATTATTACTTTTTACCCATCTTTTCTTCCTCTAGAAACTGCGAATTGAATGTAATATTTTATAGTAAAACGTGTGGAAATAGAGAAAATAATTGGTTTGGATCAACTTTGCACAATTAGGAATTGACAATTCGGAGTAGCTTTTTCCTATTGTCAAAGTTGATAAATTGAGGTAAACCTACTTTGGTCATTTTCATGCTCATAAATTTATGATATGTCGATGGACTTTTTGCATTTGGATAACACGTTTGTTTTTTTTCCCGAAGATCACCGGTCAGATCTTGAAGGAATTTGTAATAATCTGATTACATTTAGATAATATTGAATGAGCATTTAGAGATGCATATTTTTCTCTCTTTTTTTCTTTCTTTTCTTTTCTTTTGTTTTTTTCAAACATAACAGACACACGAAATCCTTTTCTATGAATAAACTGTGCACGCATTAATATATGAGACGATATAGTTGCTTTCCTTGATAAAAAGTAAGTGGATCTAGTTTTGGCACATTGAGTTGTCAAATGCTAAAACCATATAGGTTCATTTGCCTTTGTTAATGGGATTGGATATATATTTAGAATCACATAGAATTATATTGTTCACTGATTATATAATTTGTTATAATATTCACTATAAGAAAAATTCAGTTTAATTGTTATAATATTCACTATAAGAAAAATTCGGTTTACCTCTTTGTTGGGGTAAAAACGATATTTAATAATTAACATATAATTTGATTTATGTATTGGAATAATATTAATTATCCAACGGGCTATTAATGGAATAACGCGGTCCAAAGGAGTCCGGGACTGGCCGACATGCCGATTTCTTCTACACGATCCATGAGGCCCATCATCCAGGTATATAAAGGTCCCTCCTCTTTATTTGCAAGTTAATTCTCTTATAATCACTCTTAAGCATTAATTCAAAAGATTCGTTTACCGTCTTAATTTTTCCCTCGATTCTTGTCTTTGACTTAAGCGTTGGATGGGGTTCTCAGGACAACCCTGGGGCCCGTCTAATGTTTACGTGTGTGCAGACAAGTTCCCAATTGAAGAATTTCCAGCTCCCAGAAAAGTAGAATTGGAAAACTTTGGACTTTTATCATAATCCGTAACTTGGAATGATCTGCCGGAAAAAGTAGCATAATTTTGGCGCCATCTATAGGAACAAGGCTAAGACGCACTCAATTATTGTAGTATACAGACGACCAGAGGGTGATAAACATGATTTTCGGAGGACTAGTGTCCAGATGCTCACTCGTGTAAAGAAGCCCTTCTATGGAGCTCAAGAGGAGTACATTTTCAACACGCTACATTCCACCGGAACATACTACGTGGAGAAGTCCCGAGGAGAAGACAATCTTTGATGAAGAAGACATGTCCCTAGAAGGAGAACACCCAGCGACTCCCATCGTCATCTCCGTAGTTGTAGCCAACTTATGTGTGAAGAGAGTGTTGGTGGACATCGGTAGCTCCATGGACATAATATAATACACTTTGCATTTCATCAATTAGAATTCAAGACTCATCTCTGCCTCAAGTCACTACCGTGCTACAGGACCTCGATCTGAGAAGATCCCCATCCTTGGGGAAGTGATGTTTCCCCTCTCAGGCAGCGACTACCATTTGGGTCACCAAAATTTTGAGATTTGCGGTGGTCAATGCTCTTTTGCAGTATAATGTGATCCTTGCTCGCCCATCCCTGAAATCATTCAGAGCCACTGCTTCCATCTACCACCAGAAGTTAAAATTCCCAACTTCGGAGGGGATTGGAGAATAACGTGGAAACAGGAGTCTAGCTCAAGAGTGCCACATCATCGCCTGGAAGGAGGAGCCCCAAGCGTGGGATCTGGAGCTTTGGAATGAACTAATTACTCCGATGGAAGTGTGTCTCCTCCAAGAAGAAAATTACCCTGAAGAACATCAAGAAGAAGAAGATTATGATGTCCTCAAGCTGAAGGAGGAACCCAAACTCGAGGTGGTGGAACAAATCAAGCTAGTGGTCTTGGACCCAACCGACGAGACAAAAACTGTACGATTTGGGCGAGTGGAGCCTGGCTTGGAGCAAGAAATCATTGAAGTCCTTAGGAGGAAGAGCCCTGGAAGATGAGAGATTTGAAAGGTATTCCCCTGGAAGTCGCCCTGCACCGGCTGGGGGTAGACCCGAGCTATAAGCCTGTGAAATAGAAGAGAAGAGCCTTCGGGCTATGCAGAAGCAAAGCAATGAAAGAATAAGTGAACAAGTTGCTTGAAGCAAAATACATCAAACCCGTGTAGTATTTGAAATGGCCGACTAACATAGTGCTCGTTCCTAAGCTTAATGGAAAGTGGAGGTGTGCATTGATTTCACACACTTGAAATGGCCGACTAACCGGATGTTGAGGATTTGAGTCTCAAAGAGAGAATGGAAAAAGTGGAAAGAGAAACATTTAGAGATGTTGCATCTCTTAGAAAAGACTCCGGGAAGTAAAGGAAGAAAACGCAAAATTGAAGAGCAAAATGGGGAAATTTAAGAAATTCTTCAAAAGAGCTTCTCCATACGGCTTGCTTCTCTTCGGATGAGGATTGATGTCCCTACCCCGTGTTTATCATATTATCTTTGCATATTTTATCTTGTCTTTGATGTAATGCATTTGCATGAACTATCTTGTATAATTCTTTTGCACTAATGATATTTGATTTGCTTGTTTTCTTAAAGGGGATGAACTAGCAAGAATGCTAGTAGCTTATGATTTCTTGTGATAATGATCTTGATGGAGTATTTGATGGTAAAAATACTCTTATTTTTTTGGCATTGTTTGATATCTTGGATGAAAGGTATGAAGTACTTGATGGTAAAAGTGCTTATTTTAATTCTTGCTTCATGGCATTTGTAATGCCTTGACTTTATTGCTTAGTTAGTTAGATTTATCTCAATTGGGTTGAACCCTTGAGAATATGTTTCTATCTTGATATTGTTGGATAATATTGGTAAAATAATGTTTTGTGCAAATTGGTGATGATATATTGGCTTGGCAAATTTTTCAAAGGGCTACACATCTTCTTTTTTACTTAATGCCCACCAAGTGTTCGATAAAATATTTCTTAGAAAAGTTCATCACCTACATTTTTCGATAAAATGATAAAATATATATAAAAAGAAAAGAAGATCTGCTTATAAGCCAAGCGGCTAGCATAAACCAAAAGCGAAACGTCACAAAGATTCAAAATAGCATAGCAAAATTGGGGCCTCGTTAAAACTTATCAAAGTAAAACCCAAAGGGAAAAACCTTTGATAGGAAAAAAGTACCCCAAAACTATGCAAAACAAAGTGAAATCGTCGTGGCGAGTCTTCATGTAACTCGTGACAATCGATTCTCGGAATAGTGTGCGACCAATCCAAGGGGACGTCCATCTTTGAAAGTTTATCCGCTACCTTGTTGCCCTCTCTGTAGATATGTGATACTCTGAACTCCATGTGAGAGATGAAGAGTCATCCTCCATCTGGCTAGGAACTTCCATGGAACTTTAAGAGATCTTGCTTCAAGACCCGCGCATACTATTAATCGAGTCCGATTCTAACCACAACCTGATCCATCCTCGTTTAAACGCCCGCTCTATCGCCGTCATCGCTGCAATTAACTCTGATTCAAAAGCATAACCTCTACCAACATTATGAATAAAACATCCAGTGAAAAATCCTCTGCAATTTCGAAATATACCCGCCGCCATACATCCGCCGGTGCTCCCCACGGACATCCATCCGTATTCACTTTCATCCATCCTGGTAATGGAGGATACCATTTGACGACTTGATCACAGGTTGGTGGTTTGGGCCGCCCCCGCTGAAGAGCCTTCTTAAGCATAGAAGATCGTATACCAAGTTGACATATAGTTGCCATCTTTGGTCGCCGATTCTACGATAAACGCCCGATCAAGATGATAGCAGTCATGTGATGTGGCCTAACATCCCCGAAAATCCACTCGTTTCGTGCATTCCAAATTACCCAAATAGTTGAAATGATCGCCGCTTTCCGGATAGAAGCAAGTTGCGATGAATCTCGTTGAATTGCCCAAACGTAGAGATGGTTTACTCCTCCATTAAGAGGCATATGCACCTCGAAAGTGTCTTGGATCCATTTCCAAATTTCCAACGCAAAACGACACCTTGTGAATAAATGGTCAACGAAGTCCGAGTCGGCGTAACATAATGAACAAGTTTGTGGGACCCCGAGGATCCACGGATGTTATCAAGCATCGTAATCGATTATAAATTGTTCTCCAAACGGGGATGGATCTTCGCAGCGGTATGTGTAAAGACCAAATCCACTTACCCCATTGCACCACTGGGAAATGATTAGAACAAGTGTGTAAGCCTCCTTAGATGATACGTCTCCTTCTTTAGAATGAATCCACACACGTCTATCCATCGAAAGTGCGAGCAATCGGAAAATTAAGAATTTCAATGACGATCCCCGTATATTCCACAATGAATTCCTCGAAAGTGCCAAACCCATTGTAAAAATAATCCGAAATTGGGTATTCATAAATTGATGCATATGAGTAGGAATACCAATTCGATCCGCAATTGAGTAGCCTAACCAGTTATCCAACCGAATCGAACTCGCATTGTTCCCGGAATCCAAAGCATGATTGGGAGATGAGATCAAGACCACCGGGCGCAAGCCCGGCCGGATAAACGATCCAATATAAGCCGATCTTGGCGCACCATTGAAGTATTTTTTCCGCAAAATGTCGAAAGCCATAGATTTAGGTTTAATCAACTTCCATGTAGCCTTCATAAGAAAATCTTTATTTGCCGCCATAAGAGATCGAACTCCCAAACCTCCTTCCTCTTTAGGTGCACAAAGATCTAGCCCAATTGACCGTAATCGAACCTTTCTTGGTAGTATCCCGGTCTAAATAAAATTTTTATAGCTTTTTCCATTGATTTGAGCAACGTTTCTCGGCCATCGATAAACCTGCATCGGGTGAACAAATGAGCTAGAAATGACAGAGTTGACCAGTAATACGGACGACCATCGATAGGGACGTACCTTTCCACCTTTTAAATTTGGACAGAATTTTATCATGCGTGGCTGAAAATATCTTATTTTAGGCGCCCCTTTGAACAAAGGAACTCCTAAATAAGTGATGGGAAATGTACCACGAGTGATCGTAGGTTAGTCAACGCTTCTCATAATCCGAATGGGCGTATTATCACTAAGTAGACCTTAGTCTTATCTCGGATTAAATTGTGGCCGAAATACGTCCATAATTAGTCGAATACGTTTAATATATTGACAATTCTCCCAAGAAGCTCTTTGTCATGATAAGAATATCATCTCGCATATAACAAACACGGAGGCATCTTTGAAGTTGCGGGAAGTTTTAAGGCGAGAGATATGTCCCCATTTGAATAGCCATATCCAATGCACGCGCTAATACATCTTGGTGCCCGAGAATGGAAGGGGAGAGAGGATCTCGGGACGAACTCCCCAAGTGCATCCAAGTATCCTCCGAACCCCATTAAAAAGAATCGAAATCCTGGCCGAGTTAAAAATCGATATCACCCAACGCAAGAATCCATGGTCGAACCCCATACGTCGAAGGACACGATAAATAAATTTCCATCTCAAAGTATCGAAAGCTTTTCTAATATCCACCTTAAGAATCATATTAGGCGTCTAGATCGGTTAAGGAGGCAATTAACCCTTCCAAAGTTAATGCAATGCGACGTCATGAATTTGTTTTCCGGAATGAACCCAAATTGCATACCATGCACATGCTCTTTCAAAATATCCCCAAATCGACGGCTAAGATCTTAGTAACTATCTTGAACATGAAGTTACTTAAGATAATTGGCATGTATTCCTCCACCCGAGCCACGTTGTTACTCTTCGTAATTAAAACCATATAGCTTGAGTTACACCCTTTAGGATCTGTTGCTAACAAAAAATGATCTAACAACAAGCAAAATATCCGCATGATAATATCCCAGCCAGCCTGACTATGATAGGAATGTCCCCCAAAACCATCAGCCCGGGCGCGCTATCGTGGCTCAAATCAACACGGCTACCTTGATCTCATCATCATCCGTAGGGATCGAGCACAACCTGGAATTTTTCTCTGCTTAATCGTTGGTGGATAACATTTCCACCATGAAGTAATCAATAGTACCATTATCCGATTCCGCAAAGTGCTCGCTCATAATATTGGATAATATGACGATCTTGTTGTTGATCATCCGTCATTTGCCCATTTACAATCATATGAGTGACATAACTTCGAGACCTCTTGGCGCGTAATTTCCGATGAAAAAACTCGGTGTTACGATCCCCATCCCGCAACCACCGTGTGTTCGGCTTTTACAGGCGCAACAACTCATATTGTCTGTTAAGCGGTGATTAAGATCCTTATGTAATCAAGCTCTATTTGAATAATGTCGAGAATACCCAAATGCGGAGATGTGAGATTGACAATCCGTAAGATTCTTGCACTTCCTCAACTTGTCGATGTACATCTCCAAAAACCGTGTAGTTCCACCGACGAAGAATGAACCGTAACCTCTTAAGTTTTTGCATAACACGGGCCATAGGATGATTGTTTGGGCACTCCATCCCCATGAGTCAGCCACCACTTTTTTAAATCCGTCGTGTTGGAGCCACATTGACTGAAATCGAAACGGAGCCACCGGAGGAGGTGTAGAAAAGTTGCATCTCAATATAATAGGATTATGATACGAGGAGTGCCTGAGACCCACCAAACCACCGATAGTATGCCACAAATTCATGAACTCGCGATTTGTGGCCAAAATCCTATCCAATTTTGCTTGGATTAGACCCCCTTGCCCGGCCGTAAAATACCCCAAGTATAGTCGTTTCCCAACCATTAGAACTCGAATGAGATGGTTGTCATCAATGAATTTTTTGAACTCCCGCATGAAGTGTCATGGATCCGAGCTCCACCCATCGTTCATGAGCTCCAGTATGGCGTTAAAATCCCCACAATCACCATATTATCATCCCTTAGCGCATGCACATCAAGCCAAAGTTGTCGTCTAGCAATATACGAACACTAAGCATGCACAAATCCCATTAAAAAGCGATGATTCTCGAACCCCACTTTGCAAAACCACAATTTGATCAGAGGCCCAATGAAACCGCACCGCATGTTACGAACAAAAACCCAAATATCCGGAATGCCATTTACACGGAAATTCTCGCAACCAGGGTTAGATTAATGGCATTCCAATATGAAGCACTAATAGTAGAAAATTGAACTTTCGGCTCCACAATCGCAACTATATCGGTTTGTAAACCCGACATAGTTCCTTGAGCATGGATCTAGAAGCCTCATTGCCAAGACCTCTAGCATTCCAAAACAAACAATTCATGATAAATTAGGGGGAGGGGGACGCACCACGTGCGTATCAGAATCAATACTCTCAAGGAATGCATTACCTAGTTGTTGTTCTTCTTCCAAATCGCCCATCGCTTTTAGCCGCCACCGCCATAGCCTTGAAGCTATCCTTGTAGCTCGTGGGAGTGATCTCATAACTGTTCGTGGGTTTGCTGCTAGCCACTGCTTCGATTGCTTTTTGCACTTTATCCAATCCATTGTCTTGCGTTACCATGTCATTATCCTTATCTTCGTTCATCTTACTTGGGCCTGCTAAAATAATCCGTCTATCCGGATTGTGCAAATGCAAACCATCCAAACCGTCCATCCGCTTGGTCCCTCTGTTAGCAATTTCTTTCCCCGTCGAAATGTCCACTTGCATCACCTTATCCGTCTCATCGTTCACTTGGAGCGATTTGAAGGGTGCGTGTTAATGATGTTTGTTTGATTGACCTCCAACCGCCTTGTTCCACGTTTCCTCACTTGAATCCATTCTTCCGTTACCACCCCTTTTCCTTTGTTACGGCCTCTTTTCAATGACCGTCCTCTCACCGGCTGTCAATGTTTTCCGTTTGTTCGGTGGAGGGCGTCTTTTAGCGTGTAGTGCCTACAACGATTAATATTGTGTCCCACTATTTTGCAATGTACACAAAATTCGGAAGGTTTTCATAATCGAGTGAGACGAATGAGCCATGCCCGACTCTTTTCAATCATGATAAACTCTTGCAACGACTTATTAAGATCAATTTCAATAAGGACTCGAATGAAATGTCCAACTTCTCCATTCAATGATCGTTCATCAATTTGAATCGGGGTTCCTTGTGTGCTTAGTTATATTATTGATGAGCGATGGATGCCAATATTCAAATCCTAATTCATAAATACGGATCCAAACTCCGCACCGTAGATGTGTTAACCTGTAAGGATTGAAATCTTGCATCCAATTCATTAACCGTATCGTTCCGGTTGCAAATTCCACGTAGTTTTGCAAAAATTCGATTCCTCTCCTCTATGCTTGTGAATTGCAGGTTGTAGTATCCTTTTCCCGGATGAATCGGTTTCCATGCATCCGCAATTTTCCAAAAACTCATCAATTTCGACTTGATTCCGCAACGCGTCATTGGCTTAAATCCTTTTGGTAAAAGAATTCTCCCGATGAACGTATTCCTCGGTTCGGCCGTCCTTTGTTGATAAATGTGTTCATCAATAGTTCCGAAAAATAGTCCCCTTTCTTCACCGGACGCGTTCCTCCGCCCGTCACGGCTTGTGCGAAATTCACTTGTTTCTTCCCATGCCCCTGCGTTTTATCTCATTCACCAATATCCTTGGGGTTTCGTGGATTGTCGCGAAAGCGGTGTAGACCATGTCTTCTCGCCGTAATGCCACGCTTAGGGTTAGGGTTTTGTTCATGAACGTGTGTGGATGCATGAAAACTAGGGTTTTTATCGAGAACCCTTTCTTGAACCTAGGGTTATGGTGGGACGGTACACGATTCGGTCATCTGTCGTCGATTATGTTCCTCCATGAGAGTTGTGGCGTGAGACGATTGAGGGTATATTCTTGATCGTCATCAAAATCGGTGGTTGGATTTTTCGATGGGCCTGCACCGTTGTGTTCGTAATCTGTTGTTTGTGATCTTTTGGAAGTGAATTAATGAATCTCGGGGAATAAAAGTGCGTCCATGTTTGGAAGATCAATTAAGGATTTGATCGGAGATGAGAGCGCCGCCGATCTGCGATGAATTCGTCGGCATCGAAAATTCTCACACAGCGTAGCGTGTAATCGCACGCACATCGTGGTTTTACAAAACTAATCTCTAGTATATGAATATATTAATCAAAACGATTAATTTAATATATATAAAAGAGAGTCGGATATTAAAATGATATACACAAAATGACATCTGGTGATTCATCACCTACATGATTCTCTTGTTTTCAAATGTCATATATTTTTATAGAGATCATGTTTTGCAACTCAAATGAGCTTTTTCAAGTTTTCATAAGCCATTTAATCAACCTTTCCCTTTCTTTTGGAATTCTAAGTTTAATGGTAAATAGCTCGATAATTTGGAAATTGAGCACTTTGATATGGATATATGATGTTTCTATCGTGCTAACATTCTTTTTGATGATTCCAAAAGGGGGAGAAACAGGTTATAAGCTCATTAGCTCATAAAAGCTAAAATAAGCTCGTGAAAGAAGCTATAAGCTATGGCTCTTTAAAGCCAAAAGTGAAAGTATACTTAGTCCATTTATTGTATTATGGACTTATTTACATGACTAATGATGTTTTGTTGACAGGGGAGCTTATAAGCTCTTGATTCATAAGCTTTATTTGTAAAAGTGGAGATTTTAGCTTTTGGTTGATTGCATCTATTTTATTCTTGATGTGCATGTTGATAGGGAGAGCTTGTGCTAATATTTGGAAAATATTTTACTCCTTTATTTGGTTGCTATTTTATTTTGGAAATTTGGCCGCTTCTAACGATTAGATGTTTTTACCGAAAAATCGTCTTTGATTTTAAAATTCGACCTCTTAATATTTCTTAAAATTGTTTTGGTTTGTAATCATCAAAAAGGGGGAGATTGTTTGATAAATGTTTTTATCATGATTTTGATGATTTTGTTTTAAATAGTTTTTATACCAAAACAATATTTAAAAATGTTGTCCAATACTCCCGATTGTCTTAAAATGTTTTTACTATTTCTTGGAGTATTTCTTCAAAGTTATTTTCGGTAAAAATTGGACAACACTTCCGTTTACGTTGGACCGATCGCCTATAGGGAAACCCATACCTGGAGATATGTTTTAAAAGAAAAACGCAATGAGAAGCAAAAAAGTAGGTCGACCGATCGATCGGGCGTCAATCGGTCGCCCCTGCGTAACGCGTGTGCGGGAGTGAATGTTTGAAACAGAGCGTATTGGACTTGTTTTTGAGTTAGCTCGGCCATTTGGGCACAGGGTCTACCGATCGGACCCCGTTGTTGGGTCGCCTGTAAAAATGTGTTCTTATTTTCAAACGTCTATTTCTACGCGACCGGTCGCCCTAAGGTTTTAAAGCAAATTCGACCGTTGTGCGGCAGACCAACTTTTTAAAATTTATGGGATTGATTTCTAACTATATTCTTGATTTTAATTGTATTTTTCTCAGAGATTTTCAATCCCCAAGAGGAGCCTATACATGATCAATCATCTCCGATAAATAGAGGAAGATTTGGAGCAACAAGTATAACAATTGAGATACAACACAACAAGATACATTCAAGCAAACACATTGGCTCTTCATTGTTATTATTCTTGTTGTGATTTGCCTAGCTTATCACTTTCACATCTTGAGGTCTAGGCTTTATTTCTTTATTACACTTGCACTCAAATTGTATCATTCATTATTGAGTTGTAATCTTGATTTTGGTCATCATTCAACACAAGACATCCTTGTGAGTATCTTGTGGAAAGAATACACTTGGGTGATCTAGGTGATAGGTGTTTGAAGAGCTTGGTGCTCTTGAGGTGTTTGAAGAATTTGGTGTTCTTCAAGATTGAAGATTCGGTAATCTTCAAAGGTGCCGTTGAAGGAAGATTGTGGTAATCTTCAAGGGACATTGTGGTAATCTCAAGGTGGTGTTGAAGAAGAGTGTGGTGCTCTTCAAGGTGTTGTTGTAAGTTGATGGTGTACTAATTTTGGTAATTAATAAAATCATTTTTTTTCTTTTTGAAATCCATCCGGATATCTTTGGGTGGTAGAGGATTAGGCCCTAGGTGGGTTGAACCTCTATAAATCGACGTGTGTTGTTTACTTCCCGCACCTTTATTCTTGTCTTGGCTTGTTTGATTCGAAAAAGAGGGCATAATCGAGAAAATGGAGATAATCTATTCACCCCCTTCTAGATTATCGTAGCCGTTTGGACTTACAGTGTAGTCATTCCTTTTATGAGTTATTATTAATTAGTATTTATTTACGAAATTACCCTTATTGTTAATAAATTAATTAAATTATAATTATTTATGTAGTTTAATTTGAGCCATTAAAAAATATCTTCCAACGGCTAGGATTAGTTCCTACGATCTCACCCCTGACACTAGTCTCATTGGATCCTTGCCCCATATATTTTATGAGTAGGTATCTCATAAGGTCATCTCAAGACGGATCCTATGATTCGGACCGATACCGGATCCAATAAATAAATAAAATACCTTCTAAAATCGTGCGGCAACAAGGGAGTTTTTCAATTTGCGAGATATTTTTATGACTTTAACTTTCTCTCTCCTCTAATGCGAGATTTTTTCAAGCTCGAGATTTTTTGAGCATCTTTACTTTTCTCTCTCCTCTTATACTGCAGCTCTTCGCTAACAAGCTACAAATCTCTTCCCCGCCAGCAATTTCCACTACAAGTCTGCAACTCTCTCTGTCCCAATTAAATCTCCATTGATGCAATAGCATAAACCATAATCATAATACCTCCATCGCAAAATGGATACTTTGTCATATATTATTTTTCCATCTTTATTGTACTTATAATTTCTTAATCTATGATTGTATTAAGAAACATGATACTTTATATATCTCTAAAAATAGATATTTTTACTTATAAAAATATTAATTTAATTTTGTCATATTTATTTTTCCTTATTCAATGTATTGAATTCCTAATATGTGATTTGTATTAAAAAACATGATACTTTATCTCAAAAATGGATTCTTCTACTTATAAAATTATTACTTTAACTCTGTCATATTTATTTTTTCTTCCTCGTTGTCTTGAGTTCCTAATATGTTACTGAGAGACCGAGTAATTAAGAAAAAGAATCTTGGAATTTGGAAACACATATAAGAACATGGAGCGAGCTTCAACTATTTGAAAAGAAGATAACATTTTAGTATATGATTGATGTATTCTATGAATTATACTCCTTAGACCAAAAAAATTCAATAAAGAAAATCATTCATTCTAAGTCAAATTTTGAATACGGCAATATCAAACTTTCATTTCCTTGTATCTTTGCATCATTAAGGCACTCGAGAAAATTAAAGAGTGAGTCGGATGAAGCCAAGGTGGTTCAATTAAGAACATGGGCGAGCTTGAATTATCGAAAAACAAGAAAACACTTTAGTATGTGATTGGTGTATACGATGAACAATCGTCCTTAGACTAAAATATTTCAATAAAGAAAATCATTAATTCTTAGTCAAATCTCGAATATGACAACATCAAACTTTTATTTCCTTGTCTTTGCAACATTAAAGCACCCTAAAATTAACGAGTAAGATTATCCTGCTAAGGATGAAGCCAAAGTGGTCCAATTAAGAACATGGAGTGAGCTTCAATTATCTAATAAGACAACATTTTAGTATATGATTGATGTATACTATGAACTATCATCCTTAGACCAAAGAAATTTCAATAAAGAAAATCATTTATTCTTAGTCAAATTTCGAATACGGCAACATCAAACTTTTATTTCTTTCTACTGCAACATTAAGGCACCTCTGAAAATTAAAGAGCAAGATTGTTCCTACTGAGGATGAAGCCAAGATGGTCAAATTAAGAACATGGAGCGAGCTTCAATTATTTGAAAATAAGACAACATTTTAGGATATGATTGATGTATATACGAACCATCCTCCTTAGGCCAAAGAAACTTCAATAATAAAAATCATTCATTCTTAGTCAAATTTCGAATATGGCAACATCAAACTTTCATTTCCTTGTACTACAACATTAAGGCACTCTGAAAATTAAAGAGTGAGAGCGTTAGAAACGTAGGCAGTTGGTAATAAGGAATTGGACTAAACATGTGAGAGGGAGAGGAATAGAGAGAAAGAAAAAGGACTGAAAACAAAGAAAAAGAAAATTTAAGCAAAAACACTAAAAAAAAAAGAGAGAGAAAAGCGGTCAGTGCTGGTTGGGTCGGGTTAGGCGCGATGCGTCTTACGGAAAACTATACGTAGGACCGTCCTATATTAATAATCATAAATATATAGTGCGCTGAATCAACCCAATAATAAAGGAGCTAATAGATTATGATATAAGTCCTGGTTTGTTGCTTAGTGACAGCGCCTCCGAACCTGTCAATTTACTTAGGTAAATAAACACTAATAATACACTATGCATCAACATATTACTTTATATATGTTCTTTACTAATGTTGGCTAGCAGCCATGCATGTGCAGCGTCAGAATTGACTGCTTTTTCAAGCATTATTAACAAGGACTGATTTTTAAACATTATTAACATTGAATATCTTACAAAATTTACTGTTTTACACTCATCACCTAAGTCTAGTTGATGTCCTCAATATCACTAGATTTATTAATTAAAAAAGACCAACAACATACAAAAATCATTGAATATTGGCCAACCATTTCATGCTCGGGGCAGAAAAAGTATTACGAAAACCTCAATGTGTGCACAGTGGCAAGCTGAACCTATATATAAGCACAAGCCTGTCATCATAAGCAGACACAAATTTGCAGCAAGAAATTAATTTTCATCTGCAGCTAGACCACATATATAAGTCGGTAACCAAATGATGAACAAAAAGCGTCTTTCCATAGCTCCCCTCAACTCTCCTACCATGGATGGGTAATTAAGTTGCATCATTTTTGTAATTCATGTATACATATATACATCTATCTATCTACTCTCACTACGTACTCATATACACCCCATATATATTTTGCACCTAATTAAGATCTTCTAATTCATTCTCTAATCTCTATTCATCCACTCATGCATATTAAATGGATGTCACATTTACAAAATGATTTCATAATTGTACACATAATGTTTATCTACTGTATTGAAACATCAGCTGAGAATGAAATACTGGTGGAATAGAAGATTTAGATGAAACTTGGCTAGACCAGTCCAAATCTATTTCTTCTCTCTTTTCAATTTGGTATTTTACTGTCTTTCATATGCAAGTTAATTGTATATATATTTTCTTAAATATATATATATACTTAACATTGATTATCATAATTCATATATACATGGAACATGAATATATATAAGATGCATGTAATACAAAATGAAAATAGTATTATTATACGAATATTTGGCAATTAAGCCAACTAACTTTAGAAGTGCATTAATTAATTATATAAAACTCTGATTATATATGTATTGATTATATATTTTTCAATATTACTATTTGGCAGGATGGAAATGCAATCAGATAAATCCAGCTCAACCACCACACAGAACACAAACACCCCCGCCGCCGCTGATCACTCCACAACCACCACCACCGTGGGCCGGCTTAAGACGAGCATCCACGTGACAGCCCTAGACGGCATAGTGAACGTAAATTCCCTCTTCACAATGGCCATCTTCATCGGCTTCTCTCTCACCGTCCCGGAAGCCGCAACTGCCTCCTCTCGGCCGGAATGCACAGCCAGCCGTGAAACTGTGAGAAGACTAATCGTTTTCGAAGTCGTCTCCTTCAGTTTCTTCCTCTTCTCATCCCTAATAGCTCAAAGCCTCAAGCTGGCCATCAACCTGCTCAACAATATGGATCCAAATGACCCGCATAAAGCTGATATCGACCCGGATTACCTCAAATACGGGCTTTTGGATCCGCTATTGGATCAGTTGTGGGTTGCTTGTTCTTGATGCTTTCGATTGTGGACTTTATTCAGGTGAAGCTGGGGATATATTCTTGTGGAGGAAAACCGGTTTATGCACTAACGACACTGGTTATTTTTGTGGGATCAGCGCTTTTGGTTTATGTGGGTACAGCTATATACATTTCATTCTTTGTGGAAATAAGCAGTCAGGATATCGATACGGCCACCCAGCAGAATCAAAGCTAGCTACTTGCAGAGCTTCGAATTAATTAAGCAAGAATAACAGTTATATATATGGTTTTTTATTAATTTATAGTATAATTGTAGTTTTTGGTGAAACACAAGTGTACAATAAGTTTAACTTCATGTCCATGAATATTCTGTTTATTCATGTTTAGGCTAATTAATAATGCCTGGAAGTTTTCCTAGTGATAGCTTAATTGATCAGTGTTAATTTGTATGTTTATTAAATCCTTTGGACAAGTTGCTTATTTAATGCATGTTTTCAATTCTTAGGTTTGCTTCCATATATTGTAGTTTCCTCTTGTATATGTGATTGATGTCCAAACAAACTCAATAAATTTGTTATTATATATAGAATATTTATTATCATTTACTTCAAATTCATCAATTCAAAGGAAGTCTTTGGTACTTTTACAAGGTTTAAGGATTTTAATGAAATTTACATGAATCACCAATTACACAATTAACTTATATCAATAAAGTATATGAAATAAAAACAAGGGTGATTAGTCATTTTTCCAAGTAATCACCTCATAAATTAATTGAATTTCAAGTAAATTAAAATGACATCTATTCTCAAGTGGTAAGGTGATGGGAATGCGCCAAGCGTTTGTAAAACATGTCCGGGTTCCATTCTCACCTCCCTCCCCTAAAGGGATTTGTACTAAAAAAGGTGATAAGATTATTTTCTTAATTTGATTAATTCGGTATACTAAATAAACAAATAGTGAGAGATGTCAATAAGGTCAATCCCGTCCCCGCCCCGCCCTATCCCATGCCCTAAAAGACCTAGCCCTTAAGGGCTATAAGGCTAAAAAGTCATAAAGTCATAAGACTTTGAAAAACCTTGACTCACCCCTAGCCCTACAGGTCGGGGTATGTCTTAATTGGCAAGAGCTGGCCCTATAATTATTTTTTCTTTTTATTCCTTTTGATAAAGTCATATCCTTATAAATTTTATATTTCTAATCAAATTAAATACTAATTAACATAATGTAATAAAAATTAAGTAACAAATTAGTAACAATACCATGATTTGATAATCATAATTACATGTTAAAATTTCGCACAACCATTGCTTGTGGTTTTCATATTTTTGAACGCCCAATGAATTACATCCCAAAAATTGTGGGAATAGATATTGACCACATTCACTTCTCGATCAAAAGTTACCTTATTTCAAAAAAAAAAAAAAGTTACCGTGACTGGGTCTTCCTTCTCGTAGTCAAGACTCAAGACAAATCCACTTCAAAATCCAGCCGTTGAATAGACTCATCTGGAGATCAACTTCTCAAATTATATTTTAATAATTTGTCTTTAGTCAGGCACTTGCATGCAGGTGGTCCAAAAGTCTATCTAGGGTTGTTCTTTTTCTTTTCTTAATTTGTGGGGGTTGGTGTGCATGGGTTGGTTGCTTAAGTATAAATCCAGAGAATTCCACCTCATCCGCAACAATGTGATATTTGACTTTGATGTTGTAAATCACGGGTTATCCTCAAAACTAGCTTGTATCTGATTGTATGAATTATTGATAGGAGTGTAATACAAATTTTATATATGTTATTAACAAACAACACTAATTTCATATATGTTATTAACAAACAAGAATAAGTAATATAAATTGAGTTTTATCGAATCGAATGAAACAAGAATGGGTTACAACTATTAGAATTTTTCTGATTCTTCTAAGAATGATAATTATTTGGATTTGAAACTTCGTAGGTAGATTTGCTAATTTGATCTCCTCCAAAGTCAATTTGGTCTCCACTTACGTACTTGGATTGAACTGAATTGGTATAAAATTAAACCCTATATTTGGACAAACTTAGATAAACGCTTGAGTTTGCTTTAAATACAGTGGATCTCCTTGAGTTTAAACTTTTTAAGTTGAGAGAACTTCGTCAACTCCTTTATTATTTGGACAACTTCTACTCCACAACTTGTGTGTTTAGACTTGTTAGAGATGACCACTATCTATAGTACGAATATACACTCTTTGTTAGTTCAAATGGCTAAGAAAATCAGAGGGAGATGAATAGATTTTCCCAACTTTCCAGATTGGGGATTTTCAAGAATGTAAAAGATAGAAGAAGAATGAACACAATGATATATATAGTGGTTCCACTTACCTAGAGCTTAATCCACAACCACCCGGTATGTCCGAGTGGATTTCTTAAAGAAAATTTTATTAATCGATATCAAACGATTACAACTCAACAAGAATAACATTAAACTCTTCTTACACCAACCACCTTGAAAAACATCAAACTCTTCAACATCTAGTCTAATCAACCAAGTGTATTCTCACCAAAAGAACATTTAACAAGTAATTCTTGTTTTGGATGATTTTAATTATGAAGATTACACCTCAATTGAATGTATACAACTTTGAAAGTGCAGATGTCATCAAGAAACAAAGTCTAAGCAAGATGTGATAGTGCAAGAACTTATGCTTTATTACAACAAGAATATGAATGATAGCTTGAGAAAATTTGCTGATTTTTTTTTGTTGTGATGTAGAATTGTGTTGTGTAATGATCCTCCAATCTTCTTCATCTATTTATGAAAGAGCTCTAAGATTTGAATTCCAACATAGGCTCCTCATATTTGAATTTTGTCTGCAAAAAGAATATCAAAAGATCCACAAAATAATGGCCAAAAATGATAAAGTGATAATCTTGTTTGATGCAGTGTTCAAAATAGTCGATCTTAGGCGTGACGTGCATCATGTGTAAAATTTGAATTTTGAAAGACACTGGGTGTGATTTCATATAGGTTACCGTAGAGGGGGATCGGTCGCTTCAGGCGGTGATCGACCACCCTGTATGGCGACTTGTGTCTAGGAGAAAAGAGTTTCAGAAATGTTTCTTAGGTATGGGCGGTCGTCGCTAATCAGGGATTTTTGACATTCCAAACTTTTGAACAAAACTTTCGTGCACCGGTTGCTCTTGATGGAGACCGGTTGCTATCATTTTAGTTGAAATTGATTTTAAATAAACTTTGTAAAATAGAATTCGAGTTTGACAAAGAACATCCAAGATTAATCGTTTTAGTTGAAAATATAATGACTAAGGTGAAATCATCAAAATCAAAAATGACTTTGCTTTAACAAACTCCCTTTTTGATGATTTCAACCCTAAACAATTTATAGGGCTTTAGATAAAAATTAGTAATAAGTTTTGCAAAAGTTTGAAAAAACTCCTCCTATCAATATAAACTCCCCCTGTCAAAATAAATAATTGTTTGTAGCGACATAGACTATCTTTTATCAAAGTTTTATTTTTGCTCATTTAAGAGTACTAAAATAATGCAACAAAGTATAAAAAAAAAAAATAATGCAATGAGTATATGAAGCTATAAAAAAGCTCAAAAAATCACTTTTGAGAACACTTTACTATATCCATATACCAAGAAAAATATCATAATCTCAACTAAGCATAATAAGCTCTTGAGATAATTATTTTTAACCACCCCAACTTTACCCCTTTTTACACTTCACAACCTATACTTTGATTCGTAACACTTTGCACCTGAACTATGAAAATAATTACATTTTGCACACTTTGGACAATTTTGCCCCTATGATTTTATTCTTTAATAACAATAGTTCTAGTTATCCTTCTAAACTCTAATTTGTGGCAAATTACTACATAATGATAAATTATTGCATTATCCAATAAACATAAAAAATTTACTCCATAATCAATTTGTTTTTGATTTTTAGAAATAAGAACCCTTATTTTACGTAACTTGTTTTGTTCGTGGCATTGTTACACCTACTTAGATCCGATCTCTATTCGGAGGTTTTAAATGGATCATGTCGGGTTTCGGCTATAAACTCAACAAGCCATACTTTTATCAAGATCTTATTTCAAGTAAATATTCGTATACAAATTGGGTCTTTAGACTGAAAATGAAAATAGTCCATTACGACCATATCAGGCCCAACATGCTTCTGTAAAATTAATAAATCCCTTAAAATTCATACCTTCTTTGACAAAAAAGACCGGGTGAGATGGCTCGCAACACCACCAATCGGAAAATTATCCCCGGATCTTTGACAAACAGATCCTCACTGTTCAACTTCACCCTCACGGAAGATGATGCGCAAGTTATCCGACTCCTTTCAAAGAATCGTTCAACATAGCCTTGGTTCATTTCCTACTCCAGGCGTATAAGTAATTCTTAAATGGGATGAATTAATAGAACATTATGAACACATGTTGAAGCATAAAGCCTCTTTTTATTGAGAACTTATAGAAATGTTTATTACATTAGTAATCTCCTTTTGGGAGGAGAATACCGAAATTTAGCCTCTCATAGATGAGGCTTGCACTTGAAAACACATAAAACTTGAGAACTAAAACACTCAAAAATTACAAATTTTTCTTTTCCAGGCTTTATTATAAGAAAACTAAGGAAAATGTTCGATGTCCCCTGACTTCCTTCAAATCCTGCATTTTATAGAGTTAAGTCAGGACTTCAAAGGCGGACTTCAAATCTTCTTTGATATCTATGACGTCACCGCTTATGTCATATCTCGTATTATTGCCTCGCTAGCTATTTTTCTTTTTCTTCCGCGTGACTCGGCCCGTGTGATGTTTGTCGGGGAATCTTTTAAAAATTTGGTTTACGTGGTCCCCGAGGATATCGCGTCTTGTGAGTGGGCCCTTGTCCTTTCAGTGCATAATCTTGTCGGTCGGGTTTGGGTCGAATGCTTTTCCAAACTCGGGTTCCTACATTCGGGGGCATGCTTGTGAGATCCCGTCGATCAACGCCAACATGTGCCATGTTATAGAATTTTTGGTAGGTTTCTTTGCTAGTCGGAATCTTGTTCTCCCAGAGAATTCTTCTCTTTGTCTCGAAAAATTCCTCTACGAATCTGTTGTTGATCCAGTCATCGAATTCAAAAGGAAAGATCCATTTCATGAATTCTGGAAAAACTTGAATGGATATTTGACTTTGTCCATTTCGGTTAGACAAACCCAAAGACCCCATGCTCGCATTGTAGAGGCCGTCTTGTAAATTGCTCCTACTAACACAAGTCTTCTTCAGTGCGGCTACCTTGATATATTTTAAAGCATTTCTATCCGGTCTTCTTAGCTTGATGAAATAAAAGCTTCATTAAAGCCTTTCTTTCTTTGATTCGTTTTTGATGAAAATCTGATTCAAAATATCTCCTCGGCCAAGTGTGGATTGTTGGCCCAAGTGTCTCGTAAACCGCTTCCCCAATCCATTTTGGTAATTTGAAATTTCGGGGGAATCACAGCGTCTGAGATAGGTTGAAGCAAGAGCTCAAAAGTATACTATTCTGTACTTCATTTGGATGACTTCTGGTTTCATCCAAACTCGGGATACTTGCCACGAGATATCAACCATTGTTTTTTTGGGTTAATACTTCTTCTTGTAACTAATTTCTCCCATTGTTCTTTGATATACCGCATAGGAGAAATCATAATCTCGTCGATTTGAACCTTAGATTTTCTTGTCTGTGGCCTATGATTCAACTTTCCCTCTTTTACCCCAGGAGGGTCTTTGGGTTGACTTGAAGACTCGGGTTGTGACAGGAGCTTCAACATTCGATTCTGATTGTACACCCTCGGGATGCATCACTTGCAACACTTGTGATTATGGAACTTGAATCCATAACCTCCAGGGTTAGAGCCCGTTCTCTATTCGCCTCTTTTTGCATCGTAGGAGATGCGGGCCGGAGGAGAGGCCCTTTGCGATCTTAAGAACAATTGTCCTTGAGCGAACTGACATGCTCGTATTTGACTAGAAATGGATTTTGGTCAGCCTATTGAAGTCGTCCGAAGCAAACACGCATTGAGACATAACGTCCCAAAATCTAATTCCGGACTCTCCAGATTTTCCCTAAGATGTCTTACTCATTTAAGGACTTAAGTCACAATGCGTCCTTCCATCTCGTGTCAAAAATCTGCAAGAACATTTTCATGAGATTTTATAATGACAATATCATAATCATAATATTGACATTGACTTGCCATCTAAGTAATCTAGCCTTTTCTGGTTTTAATTCAATTTTGTTTTTTAGAAAAGCTTTGACACTTGAATTATCAATTTTTAAAGTAAACTTTTTAGCCAAGTAAAAATAAAGGCCATTTTTTGAAAGCCTTTCGATCGCAAAGAATTCTTTCTCGTTGATATGCCATCGATTTTTTCTTCATCGTAAAAAGACCGCACAATATCTGCATGGCACTTCGCCGTTTGGTGTAGCTTTTGTAAGAACAATTTGCCCACCAATAGTCATTGGCATCTTTGTATAGAACCACTCATCATCATCTTGTGGAATTGCAAGTTTTGGAAGCTTTTACAAACTTCTTTTCGCTTTATTCTTCTTGATGTTCATCTTCTCATTTGAATGTAGCGGTCGCCTGTGTAAAATCTCGGTGTTTTCAAGGTTTTCTCATTTCCACGCGACCGATCGCCATACCGTTTTTGACAAATGCAGTAGTTGTGCGTGAGACAACTTTTCCTCAATTTATGGTGTTGATCAGTAACAACTATATTCTTCAATTGTCTTGCAATTTTTCTGATTTTCAACCCCCAAGAGGAGCCTATCAAGTTCAAGACATTCTCTATAAATAGATGAAGAATTGAATCAACACAAGAAGAGAGAATAATACAACACAACAATGCGATCAAAACAATAACCTTCTTCATAATCAATACCTTCTTCTTGACACAACAACGTCTCTGGTGCAAATGTTTCATCATAATCAATACCTTCTTCTTGACAATAACCCGAGCTACTAACCTTGCTTTGTTTGAACAATATTGCCTTAGTCATCGAGCTTGTTAAAATACCCATTTTGTACCAATAATGGTTTGAGATGGAGGACAAGGTACTAATTCCCATACATCATTCCTTTCAAATTGATTCAACTCCTCTTGTATTTCTAAAAACCAATCCTCATCTTCAATGGCTTCCTTAGCATTTTTAGGCTCTTTTTGAGATATAAGAGCTTTCTCGGCAAATTTTCCTCGAGTCATTACTTTATCAAGGGGATCACCAATAATAAGATCTTTTGGGTGATCTCCTTAAATTTCAATGCTATGGGAAGATTCAAGTATCACCTTTATCTTCTTGAGGAACATTTGAGCTTGAAGGTTGATCATTTTGAGTATCATCTTGAACAATGGTTCAACAATATCCTCTTCATCACTTTCATCATTGGGTATCCTTTCAACACCCGGAAAGCTACATTGAATTTGACATTGATAGATTCTTCAACAACCCCACTAGTCTTATTGTAAACCCGATATGCTTTGCTCTTGGTTGAATACCCCATAAATATTCCTTCATCGGCCTTAGGATCAAGTTTGTCCAATTGATCCTTAGTATTCAAAATAAAACATTTACATCCAAATATTTTGAAATAGCTAATATTTGGAGTTCTTTTCCTTTCTAAAGATCATATGGAGTTTTATTCATTTTAGAACGAATATAAACTCGATTAATGACATAGCAAGCGTACTTACGCCCGGCCCAAAAATATTTTGGAAGTGAAAATTCATTGAGCATGGACCGACTCATTTCTTGAAGTGTCCGATTCTTCCTTTCGGCTACTCCATTTTGTTGAGGTGTCCTTGGAGCCGAAAAATTGTGACTATATCCCTTGGTTTCACAAAAGACTCTAAATTCTTCATCAAATTCTCCACCTCGATCACTTGAATAGACTTAATAGTATCTTCCTTTTCATTCTCAATAAGTCTACACAACTTAACAAACTCATTAACGACATCGCTTTTATTTGCAAGAAATAGAGCCCAAGTATATCTAGAAAAATCATTAACTATAACAAAAGTGTAATGTTTTCCACTTAGACTTGCCATACCAATATCCCCATACAAATCAAGATGAAGCATTTGTAGGGGTTTGGTAGTGGAAATTTCATTTTGGGCTTAAAACTACTCTTAACTAATTTGTTCTTTTGACAAGTGTCACATAAGCCAAGATTTTCAAAATTCAATTTGGGTAGTCCTTTTACATGTTGGTTTTTGTAAATAGTTTGCAAAATTTTATATCCAACATGTCCAAGTCGCCTATGCCATAAACTAGTTAAATCATTATTGGCGACAAGACAAGAAACAATTTGACTAACCAAATTACTTGTACAAATTTTGTAAATATTGCCTTTTCTAATTGCTTCACAAACAATTTTATCATTTTTGGAAATAAGGCATTTTTCTTTATTAAAAACGACATTATAATTTGAATCACAAAGTTGGCTAACACTTATCAAATTGAACTTAAGCCCTTCTACTAAAAAGAACATTACTAAGAGAGAAAGAAGAGTTACCAATTTCTCCATTTCCAAGAATTCTTCCTTTGCCATTGCGAACATGACCATACCCTATTCTTGGAGCTTGATGTTGGTAAAACGTTCTCTCTTTCCGGTCATATGGCGTGAACACCCGCTGTCCACGAGCCATTTTGAATCTTCCATTGTTGTTATAGCCCCTATAACCTACAAAGGAATTATTTTTAGGTACCCTATAATTTTGGGGTCCATGGGGTTAGCTTTGAGACCTTTAGGTCTCCAATAATAGCTAGAATTGTTCTTCAATTTACAATTACTAGCATAGTGTCTATTCTTACCACAATAAAAACAAGTAATAATACGAGGACTACTAGACGTCAAAGGTTGGACCTTGGTCATTTTTCTTAAAATCATTTTGAAAAGGTTTGTAACCAAGTCCTAATTTAGAATGCTCACCTCTTTGTGCATCTAAAATTTTTGTGACTTTATCCGTACTTAAATTGAATCGATGCACATCCTTTTTCAAATTTTCAATATCATTTGTGAGCGTTTGTTTTTCGGTTTCAAGAGTACGGACCATAGTAAGAGTAATAGCATGAGCCTTATCAAGAGAATCATAAGAAGTAAATAATTTATCATTTTCTAGTTTAAGCTCTTTATGCTCCTTTTTCAAATTCTTGTATTTAACAATCAAATTTTGAAACTCATTTTGCAATTCATCAAAATCACATTGTAATTCATCAACTAGGGAAGAATATGAAGCATTATAGCGCACCGGTATTTTCATCGTCTATGGCCATAAGACCATGTTCGGATTTTCCTTCCTCATCGGTTGTTTCAAGTAATTCATCCCACGTTTTGACATCCGTATTTAACGCCTTCTTTTTCGGAAAATGCTTTTTCTTCTTTTGTTCATCTTCCACTAATTTTGGGCAATCGGCTATGTAATGCCCGGATTTTTCGCATTTGAAACAAGAATTGTCTCTAGGCTTTCTTGCTTTATTTTTGTTTACAAATTTTGCAAATTTTCTAACAAGAGCGCGTTTCTTCATCATCCTCATCACTAGCACAATAAACATTATTAGAAGAAGATGCTAAGCCTTTAATAATATTTTGCGTGCCGGTTTAGAGGTGGATGGTTGAGAATTTTTCCTCTCCTTGAGATATACTTCATAAATGAGGAGGTTCCCAATGAGCTCATCAAACTTGAGTGTCTCAAGATTTTGAGCTTCCGTGATTGCCGTCGTCACTTTTTCGGACCATGAGCGGGAAGGGCGTTTAAAACCTTGGTCACCTTGTCTTCTTCGGAGATGACCTTCCCAAGAGCCACAAGAGGATTGACAATGTTGTCAAGCCTTTCCACCATTTTTGATATGCTTTCACCATCATGCATATTGAAATTTTCAAAGTCTTTCACAAGCATTGTTTTTCTTGCTTGCTTCACTTTCTTAGTGCCCTCATAGATAGTTTCTAATTTTTCCCAAACTTCATGTTCCGACCTTATGCCTCTTATACGATTATACTCGGTGGCGGTAAGAGAGCAATGCAAAATTTTTTAAAGCCTTACCGATTAGAGAGAAGGCCTTTTTGTCATTTTCATCGAACTCCTTGAATGGTTTGGGAGTTGTGGTGCCATCCTCCAATTTTGTTGTTGGTTGAGCAACTCCTTCAATGACCACATTCCAAATGTCAAACCCGCACCCTTGTAGAAAGCACTCCATACGGTCTTTCCAAAATGCGTAGTTGTTGGCATCGAAGAGTGGTGGCTTGTTGGTGGAGGCGCCGGTGGTGAGGTAGCTTTTCGTTTGTAGCCATGGATCTTTCCTATTTACTCGGAATGAGCTAGCCAAAGAGTTTGGCTCACGATACCACTTGTTAGTCCAAGTGGCTACGATAATCTAGAAGGGGGTGAATAGATTATGCCGATTTTCGCAAATCGCCCTCTTTTCGAATGAACAAATAAATGACAAGAATGTAAGTGCGGAAAATAAACCACACTCGTCGATTTAAAAAGTTTAACCCACCTAGGGCCTAATCCTCTACCACCCGAGTATCTCCGAGATGGATTTCAAAAAGAAAAAAAGATTTTATTAATTACCACAATTAATACAACACCACATTTGAAGATTACCACAATCTTCTTACAACACCTTAAAGGAGATTACCACAATCTTCCTTCAACACCTATGAAGAGTGCCACACTCTTCAACACCTAAGATCACCCAAGTGTGTTCTTACCACAAGAACACTAACAAGGATATCTTGTTTTGGATGATAGAAAAATTCAAGATTACAACTCAATAAATGAAGTATACAAACTTTAAGTGCAAGTGTAATTAAGAACAAAAAGCCTAGACCTCAAGATTGTGCAAGTGCAAGAACTAGGCTATTACAACAAGAGTATAAAAATGGAGGCTTGGAGAATTTTGATTTCTTGTTGTGTATTTGCTTGTATGTGTTATATTTTTGTGTCTTCAAATCATCCTCTATTTATAGGAGAGTCTTCAAGATTGGATCTCCAATATAGGCTCCTCCTTCTTCACTTTTGTCTACAAAAAGAGGATCACAAGATGTAGAAATATTGTACAAAAATCAAAAGTAAATCTTCTTTGTCAAAAATTTCAAACAAAGATAACTTTTGTCACAAAATAACATAGGCGACCAGGTTGCCCTTTTTAAGATTCGAACGTTTGAAAAAGATAGTGCGATCCGGTGCGAGGTCGAAGGGGGTCGACCTGGTGCATCCCTAGGATGCGGCCGGTCGGCCCCCGCTTGACCGGGTACTCCTCTTCAATTTTGTGTTCAGTGTTCTGTTTCATTTACGCACTCTTGGTGCACGGCCGACCTTTTGGCGACAGGTCGACCTCCAATTTTAAATGTTGTCCGATTTTTATCAAAAATAAACTTCAAGAAATACTCCAAAAAATTAGTAAAAATATTTTAAATCACTTGGGAGTATTTTGACAACATTTATAAACATTGTTTTGGTGCAAAAACCAATTTAAACAAAAACATCAAAAGTGTTGTCCATTTTTATCGAAAAATAAATTCTAAGAAATACTCCAAAAATTAGCAAAAATATTTTAAATCATTTAGGAGTATTTGGACAACATTTATTAACATTGTTTTGGTATAAAAACTCATTTAAACATAATCATCAAAATCTTGATAAAAACATTTATCTAACAAACTCCCCTTTTTGATGATTACAAACCAAAACAATTTTAGGAAGTCGATTTTAAAACAAAACAAATTTTCGGTCTAAAACATCAATCCATTATAAGCAAGATTCATCATAAGTACAAACACACAAGGATAGGAGCAAAGATTTTTCAAAATCATTTTTGCACAAGAACAAGTAGAAGCAAACAATTACAAGTTAAAATTTTTAGCTTATACAACTTAAGCTTGAGTTTCATGAGCTTATAAGCTCCCCTGTCACAAGACATCATTAGTCAAGCATAAAAGTCCATAATACATCGATTGGACTAAGAATCATTCACAACTTTTGGCTTTTAGGAGCCCTAGCTTATAGCTTTTCTTGCGAGCTTATTTTCGCTTCTTTGAGCGTATGAGCGTTTTTCCTGTTTCTCCCCCTTTGGAATCATCAAAAATAATGTTAGCACGATAAAAACATCATATAATTATATCAAAGTGCGCAATTTAATCGATTTATCGAGCATATTGAGCATTTAAGCTTAAATTCGAATAAAGGGAAACATTTTGCTCATTTGATTTGTAAAAGCTCATTTGATTGATAAAACATGATCTCTATAAACTTATAAAACTTTTCAAATCAAGAGAATCATGTAAGTGATGAATTTTTCATTGAAACATTTTGTCGAACACTTGGCGTCGTCGAATAAAACAAGAGAAGTATAACGCCTTTGTGATTCGTTTAAGCCAAAAACTTTCATCACCAATTGCAATACAACAATATTCATTCATCACCAATCATCATATATAACATATTAATACAAGAATTTCATCAAAATAGCAAGATACAAGTACATTCTCAAGGGTTCAACCCAATTAAGATAAAAAAGAGAAATTCTTACCATTTAATCGGTAAAGATGAGCAATGATGATGATAATTGAGCCTTATGAAGTCCAAAATGTAAAATGTATGCAATAAAACAAATTTGAAGTGAAATTTGTGTATAATTGGCGAAGGGGACGAAAAATGGCAAAAAATGGGTTAAAATGACTAAGCGAGGAGACGAAGCGGTTTTAATCAAAAAGTGCTAAGGCGACCGGTCGTGGTTGAGGGCAACCGGTCGATGTTGAGGGCGACGGTTGCCCTCAACCCCATCACCCCATTTGTCTTGCCCAATTTTTGAAATCCGATTATTCAACCAAAAATCCGATTTTCGCCCCTAAGTTTTAAAAACATGCAAAATGCAAACGCAAACCTCATTCAATATGCATTATGCCTAACCGAGCTCGTATCGACGCAAAAGTCTCGGAAGATAGCGGTTTTGTAAAAATGTCCGCTAATTGATCTTGAGATGGTACAAAAGATATCTCAATTTTTCGTTTTGAAACAAATCCCTTAGAAAATGATGTCGAATCTCAATATGTTTAGTACGGTTATGATGAACCGGGTTTTGAGCAATATTTATAGCAGATATATTATCACAAAAGATAGGAACACTTTCAAAAGAACATTTATAATCTGCTAAAGTTTGTTTCATCCAAAGTAATTGAGTACAACAAAAAGCCGCGGAAATATATTCGGCCCGGCCGTTGAAAGTGAAACACAATTTTGTTTCTTTGAAAAGCAAGAAACTAGGCAATCACCTAAAAATTGACATGATCGGAAGTACTTTTACGATCATCAATATTTCCGCATAATCCGAATCACTATAACCTTTAAGAGAAAAATTTTCATTCTTTGGATAAAATAAACCATATTGAATAGTGCCTTTCAAATATCTATAAATTCTTTTAACGGCACTCATATGAGATTCTTTGGGATTGCTTTGAAAACGAGCACATAGGCATACGGCATGAAGAATATCCGATCTACTTGCGGTTAAATAAAGTAAACTACCAATCATATCTCGATACTTGGATTCATCAATCGGCTTGCCTTTTTCATCTTTGTCAATCTTGGCGTTTGTTGCCATTGGGGTAGAAACGATTCTTCCTTCTTCAATTCGAACTTCTTCAAAAGTTCTTTTGTATACTTGGATTGTGAAATGTATATTCCTTCTTGGCATTGCTTAATTTGAAGTCCAAGGAAGAAGTTGAGCTCTCCCATCATGCTCATTTCAAATTCACCTTGCATTAACTTAGAAAATTTCTTGCACAAGGATTCATTAGTAGCACCAAAAATAATATCATCAATATAAATTTGCACTAATAAGTAATCTTGCCCTTTTTCAAAAACAAAGAGAGTAGTATCAACTTTACCTCTTGTAAAACCATTTTGCAAAAGAAAAGAGCCAAGTCTATCATACCATGCACGGGGTGCTTATTTTAAACCATATAAGGTCTTTTAAGTTTATAAACATCATTAGGCCTAGAAAATTTTTCAAACCCCGGAGGTTGTTTTACATAGACTTCTTCTTGAATAATACCATTTAGACAAGCGGATTTAACATCCATTTGATAAAGCTTGAAATTTTTAAAGCAAGAGTAGGCAAGTAAAATAAGAATAGCTTCAAAACGTGCTCACGGTGCAAATGTTTCATCATAATCAATACCTTCTTCTTGACAATAACCTTGAGCTACTAACCTTGCTTTGTTTGAACAATATTGCCTTGGTCATCGAGCTTGTTCAAATACCCATTTTGTACCAATAATGGTTTGAGATGGAGGACAAGTTATTAATTCCCATACATCATTCCTTTAAAATTGATTCAACTCCTCTTGCATTTCTAAAAACCAATCCTCATCTTCAATGGCTTCCTTAGCATTTTTAGGCTCTTTTTGAGATATAAGAGCTTTATCGGCAAATTTTCCTCGAGTCATTACTTTATCAAGGGATCACCAATAATAAGATCTTTTGGGTGATCTCCTTAAATTTCAATGCTATGGGAAGATTGAAGTATCACCTTTATCTTCTTGAGGAACATTTGAGCTTAAAGGTTGATCATTTTGAGCATCATCTTGAACAATGGGTTCAACAATATCCTCTTCATCACTTTCATCATTGGGTATCCTTTCAACACCCAAAGCTTCATTGAATTTGACATGGATGGATTCTTCAACAACCCCACTAGTCTTATTGTAAACCCGATATGCTTTGCTCTTGGTTGAATACCCCATAAATATTCCTTCATCGGCCTTATGATCAAGTTTGTCCAATTGATCCTTAGTATTCAAAATAAAACATTTACATCCAAATATTTTGAAATAGCTAATATTTGGAGTTCTTCCTTTCCAAAGCTCAATGGAGTTTTATTCATTTTAGGACGAATATAAACTCGATTAATGATATAGCAAGCGTCTTTACGGCTTCGGCCCAAAAATATTTTGGAAGTGAAAATTCATTGAGCATGGACCGGCTCATTTCTTGAAGTGTCCGATTCTTCCTTTCGGCTACTCCATTTTGTTGAGGTGTCCTTGGAGCCGAAAAATTGTGACTATATCCCTTGGTTTCACAAAAGACTCTAAATTCTCCATCAAATTCTCCACCTCGATCACTTGAATAGACTTAATAGTATCTTCCTTTTCATTCTCAATAAGTCTACATAACTTAACAAACTCATTAACGGCATCGCTTTTATTTGCAAGAAATAGAGCCCATGTATATCTAGAAAAATCATTAACTATAACAAAAGTGTAATGTTTTCCACTTAGACTTGCCATACCAATATCCCCATACAAATCAAGATGAAGCATTTGTAGGGGTTTGGTAGTGGAAATTTCATTTTGGGCTTAAAACTACTCTTAACTAATTTGTTCTTTTGACAAGTGTCACATAAGCCAATATTTTCAAAATTCAATTTGGGTAGTCCTTTTACATGTTGGTTTTTGTAAATAGTTTGCAAATTTTATATCCAACATGTCCAAGTCGCCTATGCCATAAACTAGTTAAATCATTATTGGCGACAAGACAAGAAATATTTTGACTAACCAAATCACTTGTACAAATATTGTAAAGATTGCCTTTTCTAATTGCTTCACAAATAATTTTATCATTTTTGGAAATAAGACATTTTTCTTTATTAAAAACGACATTATAATTTGAATCACAAAGTTGGCTAATACTTATCAAATTGAACTTAGGCCCTTCTACTAAAAGAACATTACTAAGAGAAAGAAGAGTTACCAATTTCTCCATTTCCAAGAATTTTTCCTTTGCCATTGTCGAACATGACCATACCCTCTTTTTGGAGCTTGATGTTGGTAAAAAGTTCTCTCTTCCCGGTCATATGGCGTGAACATCCACTGTCCACGAGCCATTTTGAATCTTATGTTGTTGTTATAGCCCCTATAACCTACAAAGGAATTATTTTTAGGTACCCTATAATTTTGGGGTCCATGGGGGTTAGCTTTGAGACCTTTAGGTCTCCAATAATAGCTAGAATTATTCTTCAATTTACAATTACTAGCATAGTGTCCATTCTTAGAACCAAATAAAAACAAGTAATAATACGAGGACTACTAGACGTACAAATGTTGGACCTTGGTCATTTTTCTTAAAAACATTTTGAAAAGGTTTGTAACCAAGTCCTAATTTAGAATATTCACCTCTTTGTGCATCTAAAATTTTTGTGACTTTATCCGTACTTAAATTGAATCGATGCACATCCTTTTTCAAATTTTCAATATCATTTGTGAGCGTTTGTTTTTCGGTTTCAAGAGTACGGACCATAGTAAGAGTAATAGCATGAGCCTTATCAAGAGAATCATAAGAAGTAAATAATTTATCATTTTCTAGTTTAAGCTCTTTATGCTCCTTTTTCAAATTCTTGTATTTAACAATCAAATTTTGAAACTCATTTTGCAATTCATCAAAATCACATTGTAATTCATCAACTAGGGAAGAAGATGGAGCATTAGGCGTACCTCGGTATTTTCATCGTCTATGGCCATAAGACCATGTTCGGATTCCCTTCCTCATTGGTTGTTTCAAGTAATTCATCCTAAGTTTTGACATCCGCATTTATCGCCTTCTTTTTCGGAAAAGGCTTTTCTTCTTTTGTTCCTCTTCCACTTATTTTGGGCAATCGGCTATGTAGTGTCCGGATTTCCCGCATTTGAAACAAGAATTGTCTCTAGGCTTTCTTGCTTTATTTTGTTTACAAATTTTGCAAATTTTCTAACAAGAGTCGTCGTTTCTTCATCATTCTCATCACTAGCATAATAAACATTATTAGAAGAAGATCTAAGCCTTTAATAATATTTTGCGTGCCGGTTTAGAGGTGGATGGTTGAGAATTTTTCCTCTCCTTGAGATATACTTCATAAATGAGGAGGTTCCCAATGAGTTCATCAAACTTAAGTGTCTCAAGATTTTGAGCTTCCGTGATTGCCGTCACCTTTTCGGACCATGAGCCGGAAGGGCGTTTAAAATCTTGGTCACCTTGTCTTCTTCGGAGATGACCTTCCCAAGAGCCACAAGAGGATTGACAATGTTGTCAAGCCTTTCCACCATTTTTGATATGCTTTCACCATCATGCATATTGAAATTTTCAAAGTCTTTCACAAGCATTGCTTTTCTTGTTTGCTTCACTTTCTTAGTGCCCTCATAGATGGTTTCTAATTTTTCCCAAACTTCATGTGCCGACCTTATGCCTCTTATACGATTATACTCGGTTGCGGTAAGAGAGCAATGCAAAATATTTAAAGCCTTACCATTTAGAGAAAAGTCCTTTTTGTCATTTTCATAGAACTCCTTGAATGGTTTGGGAGTTGTGGTGCCATCCTCAAATTTTGTTGTTGGTTGAGCAACTCCTTCAATGACCACATTCCAAATGTCAAACCCGCACCCTTGTGCAAAGCACTCCATACGGTCTTTCCAAGATGCGTAGTTGTTGGCGTCGAATAGTGGTGGCTTGTTGGTGGAGGCGCCGGTGGTGAGGTAGCTTTCGTTCGTTGCCATAGATCTTTCCTCTTTACTCGGGAACGAGCTAGCCAAAGAGTTTGGCTTTGATACCACTTGTTAGTCCAGTGGCTACGATAATCTAGAGGGGGTGAATAGATTATGCCAATTTTTCTCAAATCGCCTCTCTTTTCGAATGAACAAATAAATGACAACAATGTAAGTGCGGAAAATAAACAACACTCATCGATTTAAAGAGGTTCAACCCACCTAGGGCCTAATCCTCTACCACCCCAAAGTATCTCGTGATGGATTTCAAAAGGAAAAAAAGATTTTATTAATTACCACAATTAATACAACACCACCTTTGAAGATTACCACAATCTTCTTACAACACCTTCAAGGAGATTACCACAATCTTCCTTCAACACCTATGAAGAGTACCACACTCTTCAACACCTAAGATCACCAGTGTGTTTTCTTACCACAAACACTAACAAGGATATCTTGTTTTGGATGATAGAAAAATTCAAGATTACAACTCAATAAATGAAGTATACAAACTTTAAGTGCAAGTGTAATCAAGAACAAAAAGCCTAGACCTCAAGATTATGCAAGTGCAAGAACTAGGCTATTACAACAAGAGTATAAAAATGAAGGCTTAGAGAATTTTCAGATTTCTTGTTGTGTATTTGCTTGTATGTGTTATATTTTTGTGTCTTCAAATCATCCTCTATTTATAGGAGAGTCTTCAAGATTGGATCTCCAACATAGGCTCCTCCTTCTTCACTTTTGTCTACAAAAATAGGATCACAAGATGTAGAAATATTGTACAAAAATCAAAAGTAAATCTTTGTCAAAAATTTCAAACAAAGATAACTTTGTTTGTCACAAAATAACATAGGCGGACCGGTTGCCTGTTTAAGATTTCGAACGTTTGAAAAAGATAGTGCGATCCAGGTACATGTCGGGGGTCGGCCAGGTCGACAGGGGGGTCGACCGGTGGCCCTAGGGTGCGGCCGGTTGGCCCCTGTGACCGGTAATCCTTTTCAATTTTTGTGTTCGAGTGTTCTGTTTCATTTACGCACTCTTGAGTGCAGGTCGACCTTTTGGGCGTCCGGTCGACCTCAATTTTAAATATTGTCCGATTTTTAACAAAAATAAACTTCAAGAAATACTCCAAAAAATTAGTAAAAACATTTTAAATCACTTGGGAGTATTTTGACAACATTTATAAACATTGTTTTGGTGCAAAAACCAATTTAAACAAAAACATCAAAAGTGTTGTCCATTTTTATCGAAAAATAAATTCTAAGAAATACTCCAAAAATTAGCAAAAACATTTTAAATCATTTAGGAGTATTTGGACAACATTTATTAACATTGTTTTGGTATAAAAACTCATTTAAACATAATCATCAAAATCTTGATAAAAACATTTATCTAACAAATACGGTAAATTTTTGTCGGGCTAGAAATAGCTCTAATTATTGTTGGAGACCTAAAAGTCTCAATACTAAACCCAAAGGACCCAAACACTTTAAGGATACCACAATAAAATTTTATGATAGGTACTTGGCGCAACAAAAATCAAAAAAAAATCAAATTATCAAATCGACGACAAACATTTGCACCACTTGATCAAGGAAGAAGATATTATCAACAAAGTCAAATTCCAAGAAGAAACTATGATCAAAAATGGGAAGGACACAATCCTTGGAATTGGCAAAATTGGAGAAGACATCATTTACAAGATGATTTCCCAAAGGAAGATACTACCAACAAAGGGAAAGACATAATCCGTGGAAATGGCGAAATTGGTAAACCGTATCTCCTTATTTAAATACGCATAATGTTTTATTACTATGTATGCTTGTATTCTTGCTTTAATTGTCATAATGATTTTTCAAATATTTTTGTAAAAATTTGAGGTCTTCACTAAATACTCTTATTTTCTTAACTCTTTTGAAAAGAAGACCTTGTATATTGCTTGTCTAAACTCTTGTGTATTTACAACAACTTATATGTTCATTATCTCTTATGGATTTATATAGCATAAGTATATTTCGACATCTCTTATTGCTTTAGCCTACACTTTTATTACTATGCTTTGTGCAAGATTTGTTTAAGAATTGAGTAGGATATATATCTTCTTCAATGGCTATCTACTCATAATGTGTCAAGAGTGACATAAATTATCGAGGTACGTTCACCTTTGTTATTCATCTCATAGACTCGATATTTTTTTGCCATATGCCTATGGGCTTGCTTTCCAAGCTATTTCAAATAATCTCATACAAGTGTCATTAAAAGGATTTTTCGATTTTGAAAGGCACTATTCGATAAAACTTGTTTTATCCAAGACTTGTAAAGGATTATATTTTGTTTTGATAAAACATTTACTTTTTATCATTCTCTTAACTTATGCATTTTATTGCACATATTCATGTCTTTATTCTTGGTTGCTTTGTCAAAGTTCTTCTTCAAAATACTTCTTATAAATGAGGTCTCAACTATATGCTCTCGGATTTTCAAATTTCAAAAGAGACCTTATATAGCTTCCTATAAGCATATTTGAACTTACATGGTTCATTAAAGTCTTGATGATTTTTTTAAGGCATAGTATGTGTTACTTGTTATAATGTCATATTATTCGATATTACTATGCTCTTGTGCAAGATATCTTGTTAAGATTTTGCGGGAACTTTTTGGTATTTGAACAAGCTTGATGATCAAGGCAATATTGTTCAAAACAAGGCAAGATTAGTAGCTCAAGGGTATAGTCAAGAAGAAGAAATTCTCTAAGTTAATGCAAGGTGAATGCAAGATGAGCATGATGGGGGAGATATATTTCTTCCTTGGACTTCAAATTAAGCAATGCCAAGAAGGTATCTATATTTCACAATCAAAGTATACAAAAAAACGTTTGAAGAAGTTAGGCATTGAAGAAGGAAGAACCATCTCTACCCCTATGACAACCAATATCAAGATTGACAAAGTTTGAGAAAAGCATTTCGGTTGACAAACAAATTCGAGGTATGTTTATTAACATTTTTATGCCTTTATGTCTATATGCTCGACTTCAATACAATCCCAATGAATCTCATTAAAGTGCCGTTAAAAGAAATTTTCAAATAATTGTAAGGCACTTTTTCTTATGATTTGTTTATCCAAAGTTTTAAAACGTTCATATTTTTGGGATAACAAGTCCGGTGATTATAATTTCTCAAAATATGGTTCGTCATAATCGAACTAAACATATTGAGATTCTATTTTTTTCTAAGGGATTGCGTTTCCTAAAATGAAAAATTGAGATGTGTTTAAATCTGTCTCAAGGATAACTCGCGGACATTAGTTTTTAATCGTTAATCGCCGAGTCTTTTACCTCATTTCGAGCTTGGTTAGGCATAACGTAAATTCAATGAGGGTATATGTTTGCATTTAAATGCGTTTTTAAAACTTAGGGGTGAAAAATCGGATTTTTGGTTCAAAATTCGGATAGAAATCGGATGGTGTTCGACACCGGTCGACAGAGAGGTCGACCGATCGACCGAGTGCGAGGGGCCGGTCGCCTACCCATCGACCAGTGCGGGGACTGGTCACCCTACCCGTCGACCAAGCCGCCTAAGTGGTTTCGGGGTTAAAAATGCTTTTGTCCTTAAAAATGTCTTTTTGATCTTTTTCTTTCAAACTCGAATCCCTTAGCAAATTTCACACACAATTCACTCAAAATGATTTCTTTCTTATAAATTATATATTTTTGAGTTTATACTATTGATATATCATCTCGTGATACCCGAGCCTCTTCGATTAATTGGTAAGAATTCTTCTTCTTTATCTCAATTGGGTTGAACCCTTGAGAATGTGATTCATATTTGATATTTTGTTGGAACTCTTATATATATTTGTGTTGGGCATGATGATTGTTGTATATTTGTAAAATTGCTTTTGGTGATGAAAAATTTGGCTTGGTTATTTTTACTAGGGCTATATACATCTTCTTTATTATTTGACGCCCGCCAAGTGTTCGATAAAAACGTTTCAAAGAAAAATTCATCACCTACATGATTTTCTTGATTTCAAATATCTTATATATTTATAGAGATCATGTTTCGCAAATGAAATGAGCTTTTACGAGCTTTTACAAGTCATATGATGAACTCTTCCCTTAGCTTTTGGAATTTTAAGCTTAATGATCAATAGCTCGATAAATCGGTTAAATTGCGCACTTTGATATGGATATATGATGTTTTATCGTGCTAACATTCTTTTTGATGATTCCAAATGGGGAGAAACAAGATATAAGCTCTTTAGCTCAAAGAAGCTAAAATAAGCTCACGAAAAAGCTATAAGCTATGGCTCTTAAAAGCCAAAAGTCGTGAACAAAATCTAGTCCAATGGATATATTATGTACTTGTTATTCTTTATTGATGATTGTCTTTGACAGGGAGAGCTTCTAAGCTCTTGATTCTTGAGTTTGTTTTGTAAAAACTAAAGCTTTTAGCTTTTGGTTAAATGCTTCTATTACTCTTGTTGTGCATGTTGATAGAGGAGCTTTTGCAAAAATGTTTTTGAAAATCTCTACTCCCATCCTTGTGATTATTATGCATGGAATGTTGTCGCTATCAACTGATAGTTCATTTTTAACCGGAATATTGTTTTGTTTTCAAAATCGACCTCTTTAAATTGTTTTGGTTTGTAATATCAAAAAGGGGGAGTTTGTTAGATAAATGTTTTTATCATGATTTTGATGATTTTGTTTTTACACCAAAACAATGTTTTTAAATGTTGTCCAAATCTGCTAAATGATTTAAAATGTGCTTATGCACCCATTAACCTTTTTCAACACTTGATTATTTTGGTTTGCTCGTTTATTCTCTGTTTTCAACATTCTACAAAACATTAACAAAATACATAAAAGTTTCTATAACTTACTTCAAAACAATCAAATAATCGAACAAAAAAGTACTCAAACCATTAACTTAAAATCAACTCATCATTTATGAAAAGTGAAAAAATGTAAAACTAGATTCCATGAACCATGGACCTACCATGCCCTGAGGCAAAAATCTATTACTTGGGCTTCAATTGAGTCGAGTAGTTGCTTGTGAACAACCTGTAATTCATACTTGTCCTCGTAGTTTGTTCCAGCTAAAGGTGGGCTGTTTGTATGTGGATAATTTGTAACTGGTGATTCTTGCTTGATTCATTGTTTTGTTTGCGTATATGGGTTGATGCTTGTACTCAACATGGCAATGCCCAATGGATAAGTTTTGAAGCCGTACAAAATCACATCATCATCTTTTCCCCAATTCAAGCATGGACTTTGCTTTCCTAAGAAACATGCATGGTGGGACAATTATTTTGTTTTTTATTTGCATGCTCACTTTATTGCCTGCATGAATCATCTTTAGCCAGCAATATGATGATAGCCTGAATGCTATTTTATTGCACATTAAAACTAGTCTTTAGTCAATTGATTTAGTACATGAAAGGTTTTCAATGACTTTGAAATGCTAGTATGCAAACAGGTTGTTTAGTTTAGTTGCTCTTTGGTACTGATTTAGGGCAATGGATTAAGTTTGCTAAACATTTTGCTGACAGAAACCTGATCCATTGGATGGGAATAGAAATTCTTAGAGAAACATTCAATGCTGATCATCCTTTCAGTTTTTTTGGACGACTACTGATATCAGCTTTCTGCTCCAAGAAAGTAATTGAAGGAATACAAGGTTCTACTACTGCATTTCATTCAACTAAACTGCCAAAAGTCCATTTAGTGTCTTTGTTTCATTTTGGGGTAGAAGAAGTAAGAACTACATATAATTTCCTGATTAAAGAAGAGCACGTTCTTTAGAAGTAAGCACTTTCTTAAAGTATTTTCACTCAGATTGCCTGTTATTTCCTAATGCAGCTCTTGACCTTTTGGAGAATGTTGAATTGCATGCAATCATAATTCCAAAAATATCAAATGAAGAGTTGTTCCTGGCCAGGCTAGGTGACAAAGTAAATGTTCGTTATTATCATTTTCTTCAATATCGTCATCCAGTGAGCATCCTTATTTTATTCAAGTTGGCGATGATGAGAACAATCAGTTCCATGGAATTGCTGCCTTCCTAGAAGCATTCAGATGGAGAAGCTTTGTGTTTTTGTACGAGGATACTGTTTATGCAAGACAAGCCCAAACTTATATACATGATATATTAAAGGAGAATCAGGGTTAGTGGGAAAGTTTCAGCTTACAAATCGGAAATTAGTATTTGAGACCTATGAAATACTGAACTTAATAGGTAAAGAGGAAAGAAGAGTAGGTTTCTGGACATCTGCACATGGACTTATGAAGGAAATAAATCCAGCAATTAATTCTTCATCTAAGATTCTTGAAACCATTATCTGGCCAGGTTTATCCTTGACAACTCCGGAAAGTTGGTTAGTCCATATGAGTGGAAAAAGCTTTAGAATTGGAATTCCTGCAAATGCAAGGTTCAGTGAATTGTTAAGCTTGGGTCATGATTGGCGACATAATATAACAACTTTCAGTGGATTTTGTATAGATGTATTTCATGCCGCAGTTGACAGGCTGCCATATAAGATAGCTATTGAATATATTCCTTTCTACAAGCACTATGGAACTTACAACGACCTCCTGTATCAGGTCCATCTACAGGTATGTTAACTTCTTATTATATAACAAAATATGTGGCACTCACCATTTCCAGCTGGAGATTTGTTGTTTTGTCACAATTGGGTCCATCTGAACATAGTTCCTGTCATCTAAATTTGGTTAATTGCATCTTGAGTTGCCAGTCGAAGTGTTGTGTGTCTCTTTGCAGACTGTGTATTGCAGAAAACTCCCTCTGTCTATGCATTTTGGTCACTCTAGGTTTTCTTTTAGAAAAAAATGCGAATACTACTGAAATTACTTAAGTGCTCCTAGTCATGTTAAAAAAATGTATCCAGTTAAAGTAAAGCACTCCATCGAAAAGAGGCGTGTTGATTGCAGGTGTTCCAAAACCTAATTTGACTTGCCTAATTTCAAATGATCCCATCTAAGCCTAGAAATTCTAACTAGTTGAAACACTTTTATGAACTCGTATGCCCAAATCTGGGAGGTACCAAGACGAAATGTGAAAGAATCCTTAATTTGGCTTCCTGCAATTCAACTATATGAAATTGACTTGATTCTTTTTCCAGTTTAAGTTTTTGGTCATGTAGACATGCTGGCATTTGAAATGAATATTTCTTTTATTATAAAAAATGTGGAACTAGGGATTAGGAAAATATTTAAAACTACATTTTGTTTCTGTTTCTTTCAATTGATTCTAGCTGATGTTATGTTTTGCTTCATGAATGGTCTAGAATTACGATGCTGCCGCAGGGGACATAACTATCCTGTCCAACATGTCTGCATATGTTGACTTCACGGTGCCTTATACTGAGTCCGGTGTGGGGGTTGTGGTAAAATTGGATGATGGAGATCATTGGTTCTTCTTAAAACCACTCAGTGCAGATCTATGGATAACAAGTGCCTGTTTCTTTTTCCTAACGGGATTTATTGTTTGGCTTGTTGAACATCGTATTAATGAAGAATTCCAAGCTCCTCCAACACAGCAAATTGGAACTGCATTGTGGTTTGCTGCTTCAACACTTGTTTATGCTCATAGTAAACTCCCGCTTCTATAGTTATCAGATCTCAAGCAAAACTGACTTCTCTTTTGTGATTTTAGTTTTCTGCTTTACTTTTTACTTTTTATGAGGAAATTGTTGGAAATTTGGTTTTGAGAAAGTGGGCGCCGACCCGACTTTGACCAAATTTTCGGTGGCTAGAATTTAATTTGGAGGAATTGAATTGTAAATTGTTAATCTACGTTTGAGTAGATGTACGTAGTATTTTATATTTCTCAAAACCAAATTTCGGTGATGAGTGGCACTCGAGGAACCACGGGACACTCCATACAGAGCAAGCAAGTCTTAGGGATGAGACGCCCGAGAAATTAATACACGAAGTTGGCCACGCGAATGGACATAGTTTATCCTAGTAAAAATACTAGAGGTGTTATTGGTGGATATACTATAACACAAGTGTATGATCACAAATGGGCTTGGGACCAGGACTCTTTGAGCTCGAGTTTAGGTTCAATAGGTTTTATCACTCGAAAATGGACTTGGCCCAAATTCAAGTATTTGTTGGGTCGATGAATCCGGACATTGGAGGTGTCCAAGTTCGTGTGTGTATGAATCTGCAGACATTGGAGGTGTACAGGTTCATGTGGCTTTGGAGTTTGTAACTCCTCAAGTAGTGGTCATAAGTAGAGCTTTGTAACGCATGGGAGTTACATGTGGTTTAATGCCCACTCTCTTATCTTTAATTCCCTTAAGTGTTGGAAATGATGGCTTTTATAAGCTAGGGTGCATTATTGCATGGTAATGAGTTTGATATGAGGATGAGTAGAGTGAGAGAGAGTGAGAAGTTAGAAAGGAAGTCGACTTTTCGCAATTCATAATCATCCGAGAGGTGTTACTACCCAGTGTTACAATATCTCGTGTCAAGACTTCCTTTCGCATTTTTTACGTGTCAAGCAAACCGGTTCTCGCACCATTCTAGTTCGATGGGGCTTTTGTGTTAGTGGTGCTACTAAACAAAAGATGTAAGCCGTTTTATCTTTGGGGACATTACGTCAAACCGTGAGCACTAGCGGGACGTATTTGTCTTGAGGATAGAGGTCTTCCTCGACTCGGCTTGTAAATTTATGTCGATTCATGCTTGTGGAGTTGGAGTCTATTCAAGATTTGTAATAGTTAGATTTTACTTTTCTTGTAATTTTCGTACATTTTTGTGAGCCATCTTGAAGGATTTTCGATTTGTAACCTTTGTAATTTTTCCGACAATCGCAGGATAAATACCGTACCTTCACGATGGTGAGGAGAAACAGAGCCTTAGCTTGTAGATGAATCTGACAGAAGACCTTCCCGGTGGTTCTTGGAATTGTAGTTGTTGCTAAAAATGCGTAGCGTTTGAAGCATGGGGCTAGGATGATGATTTCTATGCCGTAACTTTGTCTTTGACAGACTTAGTGGTACACTTTCATGTATGTATTGTGTGGTTTGAACTGAGGATGTTTTTCCAAATGGTTCATGGTTTTGAAAAGAAATACGAAATGAGGATGTGATTTCCAAGAGGTTCGTTACTTGATTTTTGGATTGAAAAATTGGATGATTCAAGAATCAAAAATGTGTTGAAACTACACTAAAAGTTTCAACTGATCCCGCATGATATTCGTCTTTGAAGGGATGTTGTTTAAATGAAAAATTCCAAATGGTTTGCATCGTTTAGATGTTGTTACCAGGTTGGAAATTTTTCATGAATTCCTAAATGCATAATGGAAGGAATTTGGATTAGTGACTGATTGTTCGATTGGAATCGAAGAAAGCAATCAAGGGTCCGGCTAAGTCCATGGAAGTCTTGGTAGAGACTCGAGTAAATTGTGTTGGAATACCTTTTTAAGAATTCTAATGGATCCGATTCTTGTTGGGGTATAACCATACTTTCTGTCTCACTTTGGCTTTCGAGCTTGATTGCGATTTAAGTGTTACATAAAGTGTTATGCGAGGTGTTGTAACACCGAAAGCACATTGTACCGCGATTCGCGAAGGTGTTATGCGAGGTGTTGTAACACTGGAAGCGGCATTAATGTAGTACGATTCGGACATTGTTATGCGAGGTGTTGTGACACACGAAGCATAATTTGAAAAGATATTTGCAGAAGATGTTGCCAAAAGTGTTGTAAAACCTAAGGCAGTTTCAGAACCAAGTGTGAGGTCTGAAATGTTGTTGAAAGTGTGACAACATCTAAGGTCACACTCGATGTAAGTTGGTTCGAACAAAAATTGTTGGAACAAGGTTCTAAAATTTGTTTGAACGAGGTTCTAACGATATTGTTGGAATGAGGTTCTAATAGTAATAGAACAACAAAAAGCATTGTAATACTAATGAAAATACCAGGAGATGTGTAAGTTCTGGCGAAATCCGGAGTTGAACAAAGAAACTCAGAATATGTGGGGGGGAAGTCGTTTTAACGACGTACCACATATTGAATAAAATCCCACTTAAAGAGAAAGATAAGACTCCTTACGAATTGTGGAAAAATCGTAAGTTCTCTTATAAATACCTTAAAGCGTGGGGTGCTTGGCTAAGGTTGCACATCGAACAAAGCAAGTTAAAATCGGTCCTAAAATGGTCGATTGTGTTTCTATTGGTTATGCACTTAATAGTAGTGCATATCAATTTATGGTACGAAGTTAGAAAATCAGGAAATGACAGTTGGTACCATAATTAAGTCAAGGAATGCTATATTCTTTGAGAATATTTATCCTTGTAAAGAAAGGATAGATGAAAGTTTAAAGAAACGATCGTATTCGGATGTTTTTGGAGGTGTTGTTGGAGGTGTTATCCGGTGTTATAACATCCGGAAGCAGTGCAGGTGTTATTGTAGATGTTCTTTGAAGGTGATGCTTGGTGTTATAACATCTAGAATAACACCGGTACGACACACCTTGTGCCACACTTGACAAAACAGTTAGTTCAACACTAAGTGGTGAAGAATTAAGACGAAGTAAGAGGCCAAGGTGGCTAAGTCCTTTGGACGACTTCCTAACATTTATGTTAGATGGTGACCAAACTCGATTAAAGAGGCTCTAAGTAGTCCGGATGCTCGCTCGGCAAGAAGCTATCAATAGTGAAATCGAGTCCATTTCGCAAAAACCATACGTGGGAGTTGGTTGATCTCCTGTGGGTTATAAACCTTTAGGATGTAAGTGGATCCTAAAGAAGAAGTATAAAGCGAGATGGAACTATTGATAAGTATAAAACAAGGGTTGTAGCCAAAGGCTTTAAACGAGAAAGAAGGGTATGACTTCTTTTACACTTATTCTCCCAGAACGAGGATTGCGTCTATTCGGTGCTTTCGCAATTCTTTGCTTTGCACAATCTAGAGATTCATCATATGGATGTCAAGACGGCGTTTCGAATGGAGAGGTAGATCTTTGAAATCTACATGGAACAACCTGAAGGGTTTGTTGCACCCGATCTAGAAAAGAAGGTGTGCAAGTTAATAAGATCATTGTACGGACTGAAATAAGCTCCAAAACAATGGCATCTTAAGTTTGACAACACGATATTGTCAAATGGTTTAAAATCAACGAGTGTGATAAATGCGTATATGTCAAAGGGACATCAAGCATTTGTCATAGTTATCTATCGTGAAGACGGATTTGTTAATCATGGGCGATAGTCATGATACTATCATGGACACGAAAACAATGTTAAAGAGAAACTTTGACATGAACGATATGGGGACTGGCGATGTGATCCTGGCGATAAAAATCGTGAGAACTCATGATGGAATTATCTTGTCACAATCCCATTATGTGGAGAAAGTGCTCAAGAAATTCAATGCTTTTGTGATTCACCGTCAAAGACGCCCATTGATTTAAGTGTAAATCGGTTGCTAGTGAAGAAGAACGTTGGCTCAGATGGAATACTCACGTATTATAGGTAGTCGATGTACATCACAAATTGTACACGCCCGGACTTGGCCTATCCGATAAATATGTTGAGTAGGTTCATGAGCAATCCAAGCCACGAGCATTGGAAAGCATTAACCAAGGTGTTAAAATACTTGAAGTATACCTTGGAGTATGGGCTATACTACTCGAGATATCTTGTTGTACTTGAACGGTATAGTGATGTTAGTTGGATTTTGAATCGAAAGATTCTTATTCCACTAGTAGATACATATTCACCATTGGAGGTGGTGCGGTTTGTGGAAGTACACGAAGCAAACGTTTATAGCTCGGTCCACCATGGAATTCGAGTTTATAGCTTTGGACAAAGTGGTGAAGAAGCAGAGTGGCTTGAAACCTTGGATAAAATTGGGTTTCGTAATAGAAAGCACCAAATTATCTGAGAGTAACTCTTGGAGAATTTGCCATCCCAATGGAATTCACGGTAACGATCGAGATGTAGTTGGTCCCTTACAGAGAAATCCAGGAGATCAAAACACGCGATCAAAAAAGAGACGTTGCCAACACACGGTTGGAGCCATAAGAGTTATTATTAAGGCAACATTCAAGGAAGGAATATATTCTCCACTAAATTTGGCCATCTTTGACAAACGAATCTCACATCTCAAGGATTCGTGCCTTGGAAGCGATTAGGGAATTTGTATGCGGGGAAAATTGACATTTAATGTCTATCCTAGAATTGCATACAATTTGAGAGATCGAGATTTCAACGAGTTCTAACCCTTCATCAAGATTTCAAAAGAGTCGATTTAATGAAAGAAGGAATAGACCTTACTCGATCACATACAAGATTTCCTATGCTCTCTCGAATACACATCATTCGGAGGTATTCTTGAGAAAGGAATTTATTGAAGTCCCAAGAATCTTTGAGGACTTTGCGAGGGTAGTTCTACCGAGAAATCATTGAGTCCAACTATAAAGGAGATTGATATGATAATTCAAGATCAACCAGTCTTCAACAAAAGTCGAAGTCTCGAGTTGAGCCACGAATGATGTCTTTCCAACAAGACAGAATGATAAGCGATAGCCGTTGGGAGGAAAAGAGGCCAAGATACTGATCAAAGCGCATCCCAAATGTTTTTAGAACACAAGGAGAGTGAAATGCCCGAAGGATGGAGAGAAGTTGAAGTAATATTCAACATCACCCAAAAAGGATAATATTTTTCCTTGTGATGTTTTATATTATCTCCAACAACTATAGTGGGAAGGTATCGAGGAAGCACGAAGATAGGAGAAATCGAGTGACTATCGCAGAGTAGCGGGGAAAAATCCCCAGGAGCGATTAATCGGGATTGAGTTTCTTGAGGATCATAAACCTTGGGAAAGATTACAAGACGGAATAGAGTTCACAGTGGCGGATAAAAGATACGAGAATCGGATGACCACTAGGCCATTCTCCATATACATTTCTATCGGAATGTTATATGTCGAATACTGAGCGAGAATATTTCGCCGCCTACATCGATTCAAGTCTTAGGAATATATCTTGCAAAGCGGATGTTTTTCTAAAGAAATTGGAGAAGATTTACCAGCTATTGCGGAAGGATTTCTCTAAAAGGATTTTTATCCTTAATCGAGGAATTAAACAGGAGAAATTATGATTGGAGCTGCAAGTGGTACCCCGTGGTACAAAGTAAAGACGCCACCAATCTATTTCCATGATACGGGGAGCAAATATTTTGCTAGGAAATAATTTCCTACAAACATTTTAGCAATTTACACAAGAAAATGAGACAATAAGACTTATTTTCACAACATTATGTGATCATAAGATCATTGTCCGAGAGGCTGAGAAAGCATTTTGAGAAAAATGCCTATTAATTTTCGCACAAGCGTGGTGATGAAGCCAAACTTTGAAATCCAAAAATGGCGGATAAGAGAAGATTTGGTGATGCATTATTATCCTTTCGACAATATGGTTGAAGCAAAAAGATATAAAACGATGGGATAATGACTTGTATTCATTGAGAATACAAGGAGAAGAATGAGTACCTCAGGCTATTGCGGGTAATTGATGATGAGCCTAATTGAGAATCCACAGAGTGATGTTACAATAGAAGAACAAATATCACTCGAGGATATCAAGAAGAAGATCCAAAGGAATTATAATGAAAATCCGTTGGCATGGTGGAATAAGAGCGAGCTCAAAGCATCCTTAAAAGTTAAACCAGGAAAGAGTACGAGTTCGTGAGATTCAAACCAATCCTTATGAATCGGGAGGATCGTGAGGATATGCGAGAAGATACTTAAGGAACATCTTAACCTTAAGTTGATTTCACCAGGAGTTTCTCCATATAGCGATCCAGGATTCTTAGTCAGAAACCATGGAGAAGTTAAAAGAGGAAAGCCAAGACTTGTTATTAATTACAAAGGGATTAATAACATTTTGGAGTTCGACGGATACTATATTCCAAGCGAGAGAACATCCGGTTAATCGTATCAAAAGGTGCCAAGATATTCTCAAAGTTCGATTGCAAGTCTGGATTTTGAGTTAAGATGGATGAAGAAAGTAAGAAGTTTCTGACTTTCTACACCACAAGGACACTATATTTGGAATGTGATTCCTATGGGATTGGCTAACGCACCTCGGATATATCAAAGAAAGATGGATAATCTTTTCAAAGATTATTTCGTTTCATGTTCGTGTATATCGACGACATTCTTATCGCATCAAAGAACATGAAGGAGCATCTCAAACATTTGGAAATATTTTGGATGTTTGCCACAAAGAAAGGATTAGTTCTTTGGAAAAGAAGGCGGTGATTGCTACAAGGCATTGAATTCCTCGGAATTCAAATCGATGAATCGGAATCATCCTACAAAGTGATATTGTAGAAAAGATACAAGGATTTCCAAATACACTAAAAAGACAAAAAAGCTTGAGTTTCCTCTCGACATCCCTTTGGACCGGTTGCCCTCTTCAAAAATGCAATCTGAGAGAAGTTTCAAAATTCAACCAAACGCAGACATCGGATGCCCTATAGGCGGACGGTCGATCACTGGCCGCCCCTATAGGCGACAAGTCCACCTCCCTTTTTCAAGAAACGGGATGTTCTCTGTTTTTGCACAACTTTCGAACAACGAGGTTGCCCTATGGGGCGCCAGCCGACCTCAAAACAGAGGAGTTGTCCAATTTTTGTCGAAAATAAACTTCAAGAAATACTCCGAGAAAAATTAAAAATATTTTAGACGATCGGGAGTATTTGGACAACATTTAGAAACATTGTTTTGGTGTAAAAACACATTAACACAAAATCATCAAAAGCATTGTCCAATTTTTGTCGAAAATAAACTTTAAGATATACTCAGAAAAATTAGTAAAAATATTTTAAATCATTTAGGAGTATTTGGACAACATTTAAAAACATTGTTTTGGTGTAAAAACAAAATCATCAAAATCATGATAAAAACATTTATCTAACATAACTATTATATCTATACAAGATAAATTTAACTATATCATACAATTCAAAATTATGTAGTTGATTGCCTTGTAAATTGATCTTACATAATTTATTCATCTCAATATGGATTGCCACTATAATACACTATATTGATTCCACATATTATACAAATGTCGTTAAATACGCAGAAAAAAATTGCATTTGAGAACCGCCAACCTAATTATACAAGAAATACAACATAAATATACGAGATAAACTTTATAAAAAATTCACCCGATTAAATAGAATAAAATTATCCAAAATATAACATGATAATTGAAGACCAATCATTCGAACCCCAAAAACGACAACTTGAAATTCATCTAAGCATTATACCTACCATTGTTATACAACGAAGATTCTAAAACAATGACACTTCACCCACATCAAAAACAAAGAAGATAAACGAAACTATCCACCAAAAAAATACATCCAATTACATAAATAGGCGGTATCCCCTAGTGCATATATGTCGAGAACTCTGGCGAATTAAACGCCCCGGAACTCCTGGCGAATGAAACCAGGCATCTCCGACGCATATAAGTTGCCATCTCACATCGCATATAAGTCGGAAACTCTGGCGAATGAAACCAGGCATCTCTCGACGCATATAAGCCGCCATATGGTGTTGGATATACGTCAAAAATCGCGCTCTCGCACCAACGCCGATAATCTGTTCTCTATAAACTCTAAAGCATACTCGATCGAAACCTCGAGATGAAATGGTCGGTGGATCATCCGGATGATCGCATTGATCACGAGGATAGACATGAGTGGTATGGATATCATCTCGACTGCAGGGGCATGGGCGTGGGAGTGGTGGGCGATGTTCGAGAACGTCCTTGGGGACGCCCTTTGGAAGTGGGGGGGCAAGCGTGATGAAAGGGCATCACTAAAGGGGCACAGGATGCCCTGTGGGAGTGGTGGGGCCGCATAGTTGTAGGGACATCATCTACGGGCACAGGGGGACATCCGAGGAGGGCGTCGCGGGGACGCCTCTTGTGCGTGGAGGACGTGTAGTTTTATCTCGCCTTCTTCTGCTGAATGGATTCTCCCGATGTATGTGACTCACACCGGAGGACAAATCGTCATGTATGTGCTCCCAAGAAGGCGCATCTACTTCTTGGCACTCGGCTCCAACATCGTGTATACCTCCATCTAAAATTCAAAATAAAAAGTCGGAGATACCACGATATTTGTTAAAAACATTATAAAATTATTATATACTAACTACGACGAGAAAGAAACCCCTGTTAGATAAATATTTTTATCAGATTTTGATGATTTTGTTTAAATGAGTTTTTATACCAAAACAATGTTTATAAATATTGTCCAAATACTCCCAATTAATTTAAAATGTTTTTACTAATTTTTTGGAGTATTTCTTGAAGTTTATTTTTAACAAAAATCGGAAACACTTCAATTTGGAGGTCGTGGTCGAGCAAATGGTCGACCCATATCCGAAAGCACGAAAAATGAAATAGAAAGCAGTTGTGAAAAAAGAGGGAGGGCGACGGTCAGGAGTAGGATTGACCTGGTCGAACCCCTATGACCGGTCGGATCCCTCTTGCAACCTCGTGTCCGGATCGCACTAATTTCATTTAACGTTCAAAATTTTATACATGCGACGGGTCACACAGGTAATCTTTTGACAAAGCAAATTTGTACCGTTGAAACTCCATATCGCAAGATTTGCTTTCCATTTTTGTACATTATTTCTACATCTTGTGATCTTCTTTTATAGACAAAAGTGAAGAAGGAGGAGCCTATGTTTGTGAAGACTCTCCTATAAATAGAAGATGGTTTTGAAGACACAAGAGAAGAACAACACAATCAAATACACAACAAGAAATATGCAAATTTCTAAGCTTTCATATTCAACACTCTTGTTGTATTTATAGCTAGGTATTTCACTTTCACATCTTGAGGTCTAGGCTTGATTCTTGATTACACTTGTACTCAAAATTGTATTATTCATTATCACAGTTGTAATCTTGAATTTTTGGGTTCATCATTCAACACAAGATATCCTTGTGAGTGTTCTTGTGGTAAGAACACACTTGGGTGATCTAGGTATTAGGTGCAAGAAGATTGTGGTAATCTTCAAGGGAGATTGAGGTAATCTCCAAAGAGGTGTTGTAAGGTGATGTTGTATTAATTGTGGTAATTAATAAAATCTTTTTTCTTTTTGAAATCCATCCCGATGAAATCTATATTTTTGAGTTTGTGTAACTTCTATTTCATCCATATCATCCGACTTCTCGGATCAATTGGTAAAAATTTCTCCTTTTAATCTCAATTGGGTTGAACCCTCGAGAATGTGCTTGTATCTTGATATATTGATGAAATTCTTGTATTAGTATAATGTATATGTTGATTGTTGATGGATGAATGTTATATTACCGCATTTGGAAATTTTTTGGCTTAAATGAAATACAAAGGCGTTATATATCTCTTGTTTTATTCTCTACGCACGCCAAGTGTTCGACAAAATATTTCTATGAAAAATTCATCACCTACATGATTCTCTTGATTTGAAAAGTCTTATAAGTTTATAGAGATCATGTTTTATCACTCAAATGAGCTTTTACAAATCAAATGATCAATATTTCCTTTTGTTTTGGAATTTAAGCTTCAATGTGCAATAAGCTCGATAAATCGATTAAGTTGCGCACTTTGATATAATTGTATGATGTTTTTATCGTGCTAACATTCTTTTGATGATTCCAAATGGGGAGAAACATGGAAAACGCTTATACGCTTAAAGAAGTGAAAATAAGCTCGCAAGAAAAGCTATAAGCTAGGGCTTTTAAAAGCCAAAAGCTATGAATGATACTTAGTCCATTTGATGTATTATGGACTTTTATGCTTGACTAATGATGTCTTTGTGACAGGGGAGCTTCTAAGCTCATGAAATTCAAGTGTATTTTGTAAAAGCTAAGCTTTTAGCTTTTAGTTGGTTGCTTTTATACTTGTTCTTGATGTGCATATTGATATGGGGAGCTTGTGCAAAAATGTTTTTGAAATATATTTGCTCTATCCTAATGTTTGTACTTATGACAAATGTTGTTTGTTATGGATTGATGTTTTAGACCGGAAAATACGTTTTGTTTTTAAAATCGATCTCCTAAAATTGTTTTGGTTTGTAATCATCAAAAAGGGGAGATTGTTAGATAAATATTTTTATCAAGATTTTATGATTTTGTTTAAATGAGTTTTTATACCAAAACAATGTTTATAAATGTTGTCCAAATACTCCCAATTGATTTAAAATATTTTTACTAAGTTTTGGAGTATTTCAAGTTTATTTTTAACAAAAATCGGGCAACACTTCAATTTGGAGGTCGAGGTTGAGCAAATGGTCGACCCGTATCGAAAGCACGAAAAATGAAACAAAAAGCAATTCTGCGAAAAAAAAAAGAGGGAGGCGACTGTCAGTAGGGTCGACCGTCGGACCCCGCGACCGGTCGGACCCCCGCAACCCGTGTCCGGATCGCACTAATTTCATTTAACGTTCAAAATTTTATACATGGCGACCGATCGTTGTGTGCGGTAATCTTTTGACATCAAATTTGTACCGTTGAAACTCCATATCGCAAGATTTGCTTTTCATTTTTGTACATTATTTCTACATCTTGTGATGTTCTTTTTGTAGACAAAAGTGAAGAAGGAGGAGCCTATGTTTGTGAAAACTCTCCTATAAATAGAAGATGATTTTGAAGACACAAGAGAAGAACAACACAAGCAAATACACAACAAGAAATATGCAAATTTCTAAGCTTTCATATTCAACACTCTTATTGTATTTATAGCCTAAGTATTTCACTTTCACATCTTGAGGTCTAGGCTTGATTCTTGATTACACTTGCACTCAAAATTGTATTATTCATTATCGAGTTGTAATCTTGAATTTTGGGTTCATCATTCAACATAAGATATCCTTGTGAGTGTTCTTGTGGTAAGAACACACTTGGGTGATCTAGGTGTTAGGTGCAAGAAGATTGTGGTAATCTTCTTATTGAAGAGTTTGGTGCTCTTTGAGGTGTTGAAGAATTTGGTATTCTTCAAGGTTGAAGATTGTGGTAATCTTCACAAGGTGCCGTAGAAGATTGTGGTAATCTTGGAGATTGAGGTAATCTCCAAAGAGGTGTTGTAAGGTGATGTTGTATTAATTGTGGTAATTAATAAAATCTTTTTTCTTTTTTGAAATACATCCCGGAGATACTGGGGTAGTAGAGACTAGACCCTAGGTGGGTTGAACCTCTATAAATCGAGGCGTGTTGTTTAATTTCCGCACCTTTATTCTTGTCATTTATTTGTTCATTCGAAAAAGAGGGGTAATTGCGAAAAATTGACATAATCTATTCACCCAATGTGGTATGGCCTCATCAAATGCGGGAATCTCACAAACAGTCCCCAATGAAGGTATCGCCTATAAACGCCCATACCTATAAAAGATATAATAATTAATAATAACTCGAGATAAATTATTAAAATTGTATGGAGTGAAATTAAATTTAAAATATCACATACCTAGAATATCCACACAAATCCATAGAAATGATATGCAGCAACTCCACATGTGGTAGCTCGGTGGGCAGTCTTCAAGATAATACAATAGGATCGGTATGAGTACTTTCCCCATATAAACAACTCCAACGATTCGTATCCTCTATTAATGTCCATGCCAATGTTTCAATCAATGTATTTCCCCTATCCCATCCAAACAACAAAAACATGCCATCAACAACTTGACAACTCGTAATGAATTTTCTCGGTGATTCTCGGAAAACCCCTCCATGAAATCATCGCGTAATTCACCAATCTTCAACTTCCGACCAAAGATAATAGCGATGATACAATCCTATCTCGGGTGGATCATGATAGACATTAGGGTTGAAAGTCGTAGACCCAAAAGATAGCCCCGACACGAGTGCATACTGATACTTAGAGAACCGAATAAATTCACCTTCAATTCTATGCCACAACTCATCATCCCTCGCCCCAGTCATAATTAGCTCATGTCCAAAAAGCGAATGCAAAGTTCTATTGCAACTGGTTCCTTTAGCATCCAAATACATTAGAAACCCAAAACAGGAGTTTACAAACTCCAAGTACACATCATTACTAATACTCCTCAACTCATCTCTAATTACCGCAATAATACATAATCGACTATAAATGTTCAACTTCGCCTTTGTCAATCGAAAAGACTCCATCTTCCAAGCCCATGAACACGTACAATAAGAATCGAATTATTAATAACAAAATAAAGTTTAGCATAATTTTGAAACAGTTCAACTATTTATAAAATTACAAATATCCTTTAATGCACTACAAAATAAGTATTAGTAGAAGCAAATCATAGTAAAGACAAATCATAGGGAAGGAGAAATTACAAGCAACGAACTCTACTATAACAAAACGACCATATCTCACCTTAGTTTTCAAAGGCACGATAGTGCCTTATTTTCCAAAGCCATAGCAAAGGCACGATAGTGCCTTATTTTGGCAAAGGCACGACAATGTGCCTTATTTGGTATCGTGCCTTATTTTGTGGCAAAGGCACGATAGTGTGACTTATTTTTCAAAAAAATCCATTTGTGCCTCTAAGAACCTATCAAAAATCCTTCCATTTTTCAACACCAATTTCAACTAAATACCCAATTTTCAACAACAATTCAAGAATCCAACCCCTAAAGCATTCAAGAAAATAAAAATACCCAATTTTTGGACTAAATTAGACTATAATATTACAAAATAGTGAAAAATTAAAAAAAAAAACTTACATATCCTTGCGGTGACGCCACTGGTGCCTCCTCCTCCACCCCGTTTCTTCTACTCATCCTTCTCCTAAAGTATGTCAACATCTTTTTGGGAGAGATTGGGGTGTGAGATTTGGGGTGTGAGAAGAGAAATGAGAGGAGAAATGAGAGTGGGGTGTAAGAATTTTGTGGGGTGTATGTTAAGTTAGAGTTTTTTTGTTAGGAGAGTAAAATTGGAAATATAGGTGGGGTGTATTTAGTAATTAGATGGGTTTATAAAATAGGGGTGGAGTATATGTAGAAATATAATGTATTAATCAAATCTTTGGGTGCAAATAGAGCCACCCTAAATAAATAGTGAATTTTTTGAAACAAAAAAATTATAAGCAAGCATCCCTTTGCATTTTCTTTCTTCCTCCAAGTTCCCGTCATCTTTTCCCTCAATTTGAAAACAAATCCCCAATCTCAATTTCACTTTAGCATCGCTTATCCCACTCTCAGACTTCTTCTCTCTCTAACTCTTTTATGCTCTGGTTCTCTTTCTTTCTTTCATAGCCAAGCACCGCCGCTCCACACCCGTGTCGACGATGGGGCGACGCGAGGCCGGCGACTGAGTTTTTGGCAACGTGACTGGGTTCTGGATTTTTCTCCCGGTGGATGGTTTTATCATTTTTTTCCCGCGACTATGGGTTCTCGATCGGTGGGACGATTTGGGGTGTTTAGCTTGGACTTTCCGGTGTTGGGTGTAGGGTCGGGGTTCTCCGGCGGTGGTTTTTTTTTTCTGGGTGTCCGGATGGTGGCTTTGATAAGCGTATCTGTTCTTACTCTCTTAATATCTCTTTTATGTATATATATATATATAGGGATATGATCAAATGAGACCAGGGCCTTTAGGTAAGAACATGAGACCATATCTAGACCATTTGATTTAATATTCAATGGTCCAGATTTTACCCATCTATTTTAGTCATGGTAGTGGCAAGCAAGGGTAGGAAAGTAATCTGTCTTTTTATTCCAATGATATAATTGTAAACCCCTAATTTTTGAATTTGGTAATCATCGATTCTTATTCATATCCCGTGATTTTCTCTCCTCTTTCCGATACCCGATTCCTTTCTTTCTTTCATCCGCTTCACTCCATCGGGCCGTCTCCTAATTCTCGAATTCGCTGGATATCTTCATCTCTCCACCACGACATCGGTTCCTATTCTCCAGATTTTATTCATCTGCTACCGTCTCCTCCACGACATCGTCCCGTCTTTCCAGATTTTATTCAAAGGATAATTAAATCAGACGATTGTTATTCATATCTACACCATGGTAGGGCTCAATCACGCAAATGGCAAGTAATCATCTCCTATCTTCATCACGGTTCTCGCACAAAATATTGTAAGTTATCCGTGATTTTTATTTTCTTTTTATTTTTGTGTTTGTTGATGTTAGGGTTCCAATTTGGGTTTTTATTATTGATTTCTATGGTTCTTATTTGTTTAATTTTAGGGAATAAACTTCTAGGTATAAGAGATTTGCAAAATTTTTGAAGCTTGATAGATTTCCAAAAGGAAGTTATGCTAATTCCACCTCGACCATTGAATATAGGACACAAAGTGTTTCTTTCAAACCTAAATGTTTACGAGCAATATTTCTGAATAATCGGCCTAATTTTGTTACGAGATAATGTGAGGCTATTGGATTGTTTGTTTAATTCGTCAAGCATTGAAGTAGTTGCGATTATTTTAACCAATTTACGGACTCAGAATCGGTCCTGGCAAAGATTTTTGTATGTTGGGATAGTTGATCATGTTATTAAACATTACATTTACGCCTTGGAATAGAAGCAATTGCCGTGTTAAGGAGGGATTATTGTAGCAGTCCTTGGGCATGTATAATGTTCTATTTTATGTGGTTTTAATTTTGGGGGTTTGTTGAATGAGATATAATTGGTGGGGGCATGTATATTTGTTTTGGAATCATGTGTACTTAGATATAGAATTCTGTGTGTTTAGGTATATAATAATGTGTTTATGGTTTATGTGTTGCATTTCCTTGCTCAGTTTGCCCTTTTGTATGATGGTAAACTGTTTTTTGTTATTTTGGTGGGGGCATGATATTTGATTTGGAATCATGTGTACTTAGCTATAGAATTCTGTGTGTTTAGTTATATAATAATGTGAATATGGTTTATGCTAATGGACAGTTAGTTGTATGTTTTTGTAAATAATTGGTTCTATTTTTTCTGTAGGTTTTGTTTTACCAACTAAATGGCAAAAAACAAGGGGAAAAGGGCCGCGGGGAGTGGGGACGAAGGCGATGGTCGGGGGAAGAGGGCAAAGAATTTATATACGACATTATCGACTAGGTCGAACCCAAGGGTGTTGGTGAATGCGCTTGTAAATCTTTCCCCGGCTCAGATTGATGCGATTGTTGATATGGGATTCGGAAGTTTGCTTTCTCTTTCAATTGTCGACTTCCCATCTCAGCTAATGTATTGGTTAGTTGCAAATTTTAACCCGGCTAGCTCGGAGTTGTTGTTGGATAGTATTAGGCGCATTCGCATTGAACCGAATGATGTATAGAGAGTATTGGGGTTCCCAACGACGGGGAGCCAATAGTGAAGAAAACAAAATCGGAGACTTGCGATTTGTACACTGGATGGCCTGCTATGTTCGGGAGGGAGGATTACAAGGTAACACCGAAGCAAGTGGCTGATAAAATGCGGAGTTTTGTGGATGGCGGTGATTGGTTTAGAAGGTTGTTCTTGATATTGGTTGAGTACCTTATTGTTAGGAATTTTATTGTTTAGATTTTGATGAATGCCATGTAAAACTTAGAATAGAAAGTTGGCACCCCAATTCTTGTTGTAAAATGCATTGTAACAATTAGAGCCGGCCAAGCCGAGTCAAGTCGCTACGCCCTAACATGCAAGAAAACAATCAAGACCGGAAGGAAGACTCTCTTTGTGAGACAACTAAGTATGGCAAAGAAGAGTAGACGGGAACTCTACTAAAGAAGCGGTGAGATGCGGCCAAGTGGAGTATCACCAAGTCAACTCGAGAAAAGCCAAGTCTCAAGTTGAAGTGACGGAAGAGTCATCCATGATTGGAAGCTGACTCTAAGTCACCTGGGAAAGCAAGGAAATGCGGTCAAGTCGAGATAATCAGAAAAGATCCGTTGCGTAAATCAAGAGAGATTTACTTAAACAAGTAATATCTCCATACCACCTTTCTCGGAGTGCTCACCCCAGGAAGCGTGCAAAAGGAATGAACCAATGGGAAGCACTACACCGTGTCGAACAAAAAGGTGAAAGAACAATTTATACGAGGAAATGGCAATTCCAAGAATCGCAACAGACAAGCCAACGATCGCAAGTGACTTTCAAAAATAAGCCTATCTCTTCAACGGGCAAATTTTTGAAAGATCACTATAAAAGGCTGAGGAATGACTCTGAGAGAAGGTTACCTGAACCACGAACATTCAAGAAATCAATCTAAGTGAAACCAGAAATACTCTCAAATCATTCAAGATTAATCCTCAAGCCTACATTACGAAGTACATCAATCCAACACTCACCTGTGAAGGAAAGAGAACTTCAATCAGTTGAAGAGGAAACTTTTGAAGAAAAGGGGTCTACATTCCACGAAGGATTGTAGGAAGGTTCAAGGTCGAACCAAGTCTTAAGCTTTTGGAGGGCTTCGTGATCAAATCCAAAGAGCTTGAGCAAGTGAGCTGTAGTAGCAAGGCAGTTGCCCTGTGAAGAAGCCGAGTCGCACGAGAAGCCCGGTGAGTGATCAGGCGTCTCATCGAGTCCCAAAGGATCAAGTCACTTTGTGTGATCAAGACTTGTATCCGGATGTTACCACTTTGTAAACCGATCATTACCTAGTGGATTCCTCCAGGAGTTGGAGAAGAGAGGAGTAGAAGAATTACCCCATCTTGAACCTCTATAAAAATTTCACGTGTCATTTACATTTCAAAGATTTTAATTCCCGCATTTTTAATCGCTTATATCACGATAAATTTGCTATCCACTTGATAACTTATAAGTACTAAACCAAGCACTAAATTCTTGATTAATCAAACTTAAGGGTGTTAAGTCTTCCGCTGAAAACAAAACCACAAATCGAGTTAATTTAGGGCAACGGTGAGTTATTCCATCAACAAAACTCAGTTGAGTGCGTTGAGAGATTAACTCTCTTGAGTGACTAAATTGATTGACATCAAGGACACAAATTGTGTAGTATCAACTCGAATATTTAAAAGGACTAAATCGAAAATTTGGTAAGGTTTATTCAACCCCCTTCTAAACCTTACACTTACACCCCTTGGGACCTACACTTATTATTGGTAATTTTTCAAGCGCATACGTGTATCCTCACTTACTTAAAAGCCTTGTAGACGTCGAAATGTTAGGAACTTAGCATGGTGTGAGCATACATTGACAACATTGGTTGAAAAGAGAGCGACTGTCGCAGAAAGATAACATCAATTTAATGGGCCTTTGCTATTTTTGGCGAGTATTATATCCCACTATTTTTTTTTTTTTTGATTTTTTGGAGCATGTTCTTTTTGATGTAATCTATGTAATTGCACGGTATTTTATTGATAGAGTTAAGTGCGTGAGGCGGAGTGTTCCAAGGACGGTCCCCATCGTGTCGGCTTGGAGCGGGGACAAACTAAAGGAAAGGAACAATAAGGAAATTGACCTTGGTGGGTTTGGGATGGGGTTTATCGAGCCCCGTTTGATGGGGAAGCACCAATTGAGCCGCATTCAATTTGTCGGGGCTTGGAAGGAGAAGGATGCTCTGGTCGGGGACCTCGTCATCCCGGTGATCGATGCAAAGGTTGTTCATCCGAATGTGTATTTTAGTTTTATGTTATGTGCATTTAGTTTTTGAAATATGCGTAATTAGTGTTTAAATTATGTGTATTTTTGTTATATGCATACGGTTAGTAATTATGTGTATTTAGTTTCATAATATGTGCATTTAGTGTTTCAAATATGTGTAATTAGTGTTAAATTATGTATATCCTATTTATGCACATTCGAGGTTAGTGACTATGTGCATTTAGGTCTATATTATGTGCATTTAGTGTTTCAAACATGTGTCATTAGTGTTTAAATTATGTATATTCTAATTATGTACATTCGGGTTAGTGACTATGTGTATTCAATTATGTGTATTTAGTTTTATATTATGTGCATTTAGTGTTTCAAATATGTGTAATTAGTGTTTAAATTATGTATATTCTATTTATGTACTTTCGGGTTAGTGATTACGTGTATTGAGGTTTATATTATGTGCATTTAGTGTTTGAAATATGTGTAATTAGTGTTTAAATTATGTATATTCTAATTATGTACATTCAGGTTAGTGATTATGTGTATTTAGTTTGTAAATCTTGTTCATATACACTTACCGATTTAATACACATATTTTTGATGTGCGAGGGATAACGGGTCGTTTACTTGATGATTAAAATGTTTGTCCTCCGATGTTGTCGAGATTATATCTATTCTTGACCGCTCCAAAGGACTTGGTCGAGACACAGAATTTGCCATGGTTGGGAACGCGAAGGGCTTCTTATGTTCAAGCTGCGTTGCGGAGGGTGGGGTTCGCCGTTCGGACGATGGTATGGAAGGGACTGAAAGTCAATAGAATGAAGCCTTTTGGAGCAAGGCGAAGAATATTGCGGCAATTGAGGCGATCGAAAGTGCATTTCTGAAGAGAGATGAATTCAAGAAATGGTGTGATGAGGCACCAAGCTTTTCTCTTGACTTGACTCAAGATACCAATGTTGGTAGATGGGAGGACATTCTTGACACGTCTCGGCACTATGAGAAGAGTGTCAACGAAGAGGGAGATGTGCGAGACGGTGGTATGGCAAGCATGGAGGTTGGGGTATTATATATGTTTACATTACTTATATATTATGATTAATTAGTTTTGCTTTTAAGTATTTTTTTAGTTCACACTATTGTATGTTTTGTAGGTTCTGGAAATGAATGTTGGGGGGGCTGTGATGCAAGTGGGGATCGAAAAATCAGCTATTGTATGTTTAAATTAGTAAAATATTATGTGCATTTAGGGTTGTAATTATGTTTATTTAGTTCTGTTTTATGTTTAGTTAGTTACATTATGTATAGGTAGTTTTATTTTGTGTATAAGTAGCTTTATTTTTATATATTTTTGGTTTATAGGTGCAAGATTCTGAGATTGGTGGTTATGGGGGGCATGACGCGCCTTTGAGTGAGAATCCAAAGACCGTACGTATTTTTTCCCCATCTTTTATGATTTACATCATCAATGTGTATACGAGTTCATAATTATTCTTATTGGGTTCGTAGGATGTCGAAACGGAGGTTGGTGGCGTGAAACCTAGTGGCTCTGGGGGAGGTCGAGGGCGCGCGACATTGCCTTAGAAAGATCTAAGAAGGTTTTTTCCGTAGAGCTACTAGGAAGACAAAGAAAAGTGCGATCTTGTCTTCGCCATTTGTGACTAGACAGATCGACGTCTCCTCGAAGCCAAATCAAAATGAGAACATGATTGCGAAATGGCTTTTTGAAAATCCTGGGATGAACAAGTAAGGATTCTTCTTTTATCATCCAACTAATTAGTTTCATTTTTTTATCTACACTTTGTAATTCTTTTTTTTCCATCTAGAGATGATATTGTATTTAACGCAGGTGACAAACTTTTGTCGAGGGAAATTGTGGAGACTATGCGTCCGGAGGTTACATTAATGTTTCTATTTTGGACCTTTGGGCATGGATGTTGAATGGTATGGAGGATCGAGGAGTAGCGATTCACCGAACGCATTTTTTGCTTTCCTGTTTTTTGATCGTATGTTTATCCTATTTTTAGTTTCTTGTTTTCATTTTTCTTCGGTGTTTTCAAGTCTTAAAATCTGTTTTATTTTTTTTTTTTATTTTGTGTATATGTGCTACTGAGTTGTTCACGATCGTTAGTCAGGGGATGGCTTAGATGAGAACTTTGTGTATCGATCGTTGTGCAAGGACTCGACACGAGCTTGGTGACCCGAGCTCCGATAAATTGAACAACTTTGACATGATAAGTACTTGGTAATTAATCTCATTGTTTTTTCAAATCTTTTTGTTAATTACAAGACCCTAATGTATAGCGTGTTTGATTTTTCTTCCCGATTTGTAAGAGCGAGCACATCTTTCTCGGTGACCTTTGATGTCAAGAGGTTTAACCGCCATATTATCGACAACTCGATCGGTGGAAGCAAATGAGAAATATGGAGATTTGGGACAAGTTGGTGAGCTTTTTTTTTGCGTTCAATCGCTTATGCATGTTGTTTTTTATCGATTTGTAAATTGTGTTCTAAGGTATTAGAATTTGTACAAGATTTGTTGAAACATTTGTCCCGATTGTTATGTTTTTACTCAAAGATATATATGCCTTGATAGCATATCTTGTCATGGAATTATGTGTTTTAGTTGTAGAATTATGTGTTTTTAGTTTCGTAATAATGTTTATTTAGTAATAGACAGTGTTTTTCGGACCAATGCATCAAAGATATATACATTAAAGTACTTTTCTCGTGAATTTGAAATTTGAATTGGAAAAGTCAAGGTTACTATTGTTGGTGTTTTTGTCTTTGGGAGCCATTTGCATATGACTTAGATGGTTTCTTCAAAATGTGGATATGAATGGTTCGGACGTGGGGTGTTTTCTCTTTAATCAATATAAATTTGCATTTTCACGTACATATGGTGGAATGTTGTTATACGGCGTTAATATTGTATTGTAGTTATTACATTGTGTGTCTTACTTAGAAAATTATGTACGATTAAGTATCCACTAACCCAAAACTATATACACATTATTATATAACTAAACACACATTATTCTATTGCTAAATACACATGATTCCAAAACAAGTATACATGCTCGCACAAAAAACAAAAAAAAGAGTGTTATTACTAAACAAACATTATTGCAAAACTAAAAACACATAATTCTACATCTAAAAACACATAATTCCAAACCAAATATACATGCTTGCACAAAATAACAAAAATAATATGCTATTACTAAACAAACATTATCACATAACTAAAAACACATAATTCTACATCTTTAAACACATAATTCCAAAAATTTATTGATCTTGATGTTGTCATTGAAGGACGATGTGTGGGTAATACGGATAATGTGTAAATAGGTTGCGATATTGTATGTTTATGTTTAATTATGTAAACAAATCATAAATTGCCAATCGTAAACATTACACTAAAAAATTGAACAGTGTGACAAATACACATAGCGCTCGGGGGTCTTCAAAAGTGCGGGTCGGGCATGTCCTGCTGTTATGTGTTGCAACCTTACCGCATGTCCCACATTTTCTTTTCAGTTTTGTGCTTGCTTTTATGGCTTTTTCTCTTTGGCTTTGGAGCCTGCTTTTCAGATGACTACCACTCCCTTTGTTCTTGGCTTGCTTTGGTGGTAACACGGAAATGTGTAATTGTGAGGTTGAGCCGCAATAGGTTTCCATTACTGATTGTTTGCTAGGCACTGTAGTTTCGTGTTGTTCCTCTAATAGCTTAGCTTTCTCGTTCGATATGATACGAGATAGACTTGACAATTTTTCAATATCCCCTTGCGCAAGACCGTCTGTTGTGAAAATCCGCCCGGGGTGTTTAGTGTTCTTGGCAGCCTCTATCCCTCCCGGAAATTGGTACATGTGCCCATTCTTACCTAAAGAATTATACGAGGTTGCTTTCATCCAACGTGCTGCCAAATATGGAGCTGGAATTTCATCGCAATCCTTGAGTATTACAAATATATGTCGACACAGGAGTCGCATCTGTTCAAACAATTTGCAACTACATTTGGCTGATGCATCTATCTTGCATTTTGTTACTTGAAACAACCCACTTTCTTCCTTTATTGTGTACGAGATCTCGTTTGTATTGTCATTGATCTGTATAACTGAGCAATGGTAACACGCTTCTTTAATTTCCTTGCTCACTTCATAAAATATGGCGTGCGTGTATACTAAAGAAGCATGCTTTTCAATTTTCAATGGTGTCTGGCAATCCGGAAGGGAGGTTTGGCACTGATTATTCAACTTATCACTAGAATGTCGTTGGGATTCCATTGCGCTCTCGAAATGCATTACAAATTCCACCAAGTTTGATTGGGGATTTGTAAAATTACCAAACCAACTATTTATGCTTTATGAGAGTGACGTAGTTTTAAGTCCACTCATGGGCACGTCTCTAAAATATGCGGGAATCCATACGTCAGTATATCATACATAACTGTGAACCATGGGTGTGATGCTAGATTGAAGTCATCCATAATTTCGTGCCACTTTTTTTCAAATTCAGTTGTTGTAATGTAGTTATCCCACACGATTGATTTAAGCCGATTGATGAAAATTTTATCTTTGAACAAAGGTTGGGGCGGCTTTGACACTCCGACTTTCTCCATTATGTGCCACATACACAATACACGTGTTTTTCTTTGTCTTGAAGACGGATTTTATGGCATTCTTCATGGCGGGTCTTGGTCTCATTATTATATAATATGGTTCCTTAGCAACATCATCTAAGAATTGTCGAACAACCACGTATAAGACTCCTCATCCTCTTTCAAAATAAGGCGGCAAAAGTTACACACCTACGATGGTTATCTACCCCGGTGAATGGAGCGAACACCATCTTATACCTGCGTATGAAATCTATTATTAGTACACAGATTCTAATAACTATGTAAACATTTTTAAGAGTATAAGTGCACACAATTACATTATTATATACACATGTATGAAATCTATTTTTAGTATACAGATTTCAATAACTATGTAAACATTTTTATGAGTATAAGTGTACACAATTACATTATTATATACACATATTAACTTAAATATGTACACACACCAACATAATAAAATAACTTGTTACCCAGATTTATATAACTAAATGGACAGGTATATAAGGATAAATGTAAACTATTGTAATCACAAATATGCAAGATAAATTAGTGCAGTGAATTATATTACCGGTTGGTATTGTACGTAGCATCAAATGATATCACATCGCCAAATGCGACATAGTTCATTATAGTCGCTTTGGTCTCGCCCCTAAAGAGGCGTGTTAGTTGTTCATCTTGATCAACATCATAATCGAATACCATTCCCGGATTTGCCTCTTGCTGCCTAAGGAATTTGTCTATCACCAATTGTGCATCTGCACCGCATATGTATGCCTTCAGGTCTCGTTTGAAATTTTTAAAATCAATTTTGAGCGCCCAACCCGTGAATAACCGCCGCCATTTCTCTATAGAGCTCGTGTTGTTTTGCACTCCCAATGTTTGCCCTTGTGCAATTTATGATAAATTGTTGGTGCCCAAGTTTAGGTTCCTATTCACCTTCAAGAATTGCTTGTGTTTATCAACTGTCATCGGATGAGTGTGTCTTTCCTCAAAGGTTTTACCTTATATGAACCCGCGCTAGTGTATTCAAAAATACGGCGTGCGTTGCACCCAACTCGGTTCGAGGCTCTCTTCCGTGCCCCCTGTCTTGGGACATTACCGTCATGCATCGGATGCCTCACCGGTATGGGTTTTTAAGAGTTCTTGTAGCCCTCTCTATTGCAAACCACGTATTGTACGAATATCCTCGTTCTTGAATTTCTTCGTAGTGATTCTTCTAACGTCGAAGCCACTACACAAACCGTAATCCTTATAAAATTGTATTCCGCCTCCAATGTACGGAAATGCATGTTGGCACGAGGGATTTTTTTCTTGCTCAACCTCCGGGATCCAATATTTAGTTGATCCGGTGAGATTTCGAGCCTCGACCAACGTGAATGTGTAACTGGATCTTGATCCGCAAAAACAATATTTAGATATTAAAACAACAAATTCTCGAATACTATTTACACAGATTTTAAATGTATCGTGTAAATCCATATTTACTGAGAACATGAACGTATGGTGCAAAATTGAACTCACCAATATTTGTTGTATAAGTACACATATTTAATGCCATTTGTGCTCATAATTAATGCTTTAAACATATATTGGATGCATTGTTAATAGGCAAAAACGTATTTAGGGAATACATTATGTGTGAGACACTATACACACATATATTAGAAGCTATATGTACTACATATATTTCATTCTAAATACACACATTTGAGACACTATGCGCACATTTCGTTAATACCAACTAAACACACATATGTACATAAGCTATTTTGGATATATTATAGGTGATACACATTGTTCATAATAAATACACATTCTCTAGACACTATATACACATTTCATTAATACTAACTAAACACACATATGTACGTGAAGCTATATGTGTTACATTATATCGATACATATTTTTCATAATAAATACACAAATTCGAGACACTAAACATGGATATCATTAATACGAATCGAACACACATACTCTAAGCATATAATATACACGAGTTCTGATTTGCAAAGCTAATGTACGAATTACAAAGCTATATGCATGTAATTAGAAAGCTATATGCACAGTAATTCCAAAGCTATATGTATGTAATTAATTGGGGAATTTTTGATTGTTCAACATTACATGCATTCGAACCACACATTTTTTTGATGAATTGGTGTCAAATATTACCAATGTTGGGACTTTTTGTGGAGGGGGTATATCGTATCGTGACATTGCAATACCGATCCGTTGATGTGGATTTTTGGTGTTTTTGATCACGAGAATATTTGTTGGATCAATTTTGCGTGGGATTTCGTGTTTTTTATGTTGCTTTGATCGTGGGAGAAGACGATGATGAAGGCCGATATTTGGGCCGGGAGAAGACGTTGCTTTGATCGTGGGGTTTTTTTTTCCTGGTTTTGGACGATGCGCTCACGTTGGGAGAAGAAGATGGTGATTATGGTAAGATTCTATTCCTTGATTTTAGGAAAACAGTTATTTGGTGATTTTAACATTCCAATTGTACCCTATTTGGTCCCCACTATTTTTTAATTACTCAAAAATGCCATTAAATCCTAACCTTTTATTTTATTTGGTTGGAGGGTGTGGATTGAGTCTCATGTTCTTACCTATAGCTATGGTCTCATAGGATCTCATCCCTATATATATATATATATATATATATATATCATATTTCGGTTTGGTCTGAATTTTTTGTCTTAAAATCTTGTGTATTTCGGTGGTTCTACCGACGATGATGGGTTTTTCGGTGTGACGGTGGTGATGTTTTGGGCGTTTGCCGACTAAATCGGGCCGAGTGGGAATCAAGGCCTGGTTGGGAGTTGATTTTTGGTGTTGAATATTTGAGATCGGTAATCGACTTTACGATAAACTTAAAGGGAATTATTGGAGGTTTACATTAACGAGAAAATTGCCTTGAGAACTACGAACGTCAAATTGAGAAACCGAATTGAAAGAAAGCAAGGTGAGATTTTTTGATTTGTTAACGTGAGAATAGAGAGAGTTGAGGCACGTGAGTGTGTGTATAGGCTTAGGGTGTGTTTGCTTGGGGTTTATGGGTCATCAAGATTCAAATTTATTAGTTAGTTTGCTTCAACTAGCTTAGGCCCATTATATAGAGCAAGCCCAACATTAGTAGTCGTAACTAGAAACATTAACAAAACCTAGCCTTGCGAAATTATAACTTGTTCCTTCTTCCTTCTACGGCGGGCAAGTCCTCTTCTTTTTCTTATTTTCTCCGTTCCGATTTTCTTTCTTGTTTGCGCAGGTGAATGAAGTCGGCCTTCTCTTGGTTAAATATATTTATTGTGTTTTTAACCTCTTTTTCAATAGTATAATTGAGTAAATTCAATTGAAAACACCGACTAAAAAATTGTTCAATATCAAGTGCAAAAGTAAATAGTTTCAAGATGATGGAGTTGTTTATGGAGGTCAATATCCAATTTTTAACGGGTTTCTAGAAATATATTGTCTTGTTTTTTTCTATTTTTATTTTATTAAATATAATTTTTTGTCTAATTTCTTGTTACGTAACTCGATTGCACTTTGTTTTTGCTAATCTCATTTTCCAATTCGGTTCTTGTAGTTCTCTCTCCTTCTTCTAGCCTTTTTTCTGCTTTTTACCATTTTAATGATTTATTTCTCAAGGTGTAAGATGCAAGCAAATGTAGCCAATGATTCCACTTCTTTTGTTGGTTTTTTTATTTATTTATGACTCTTAGAAAGTCGAGGGACATAAATGTAAAAGTACTAATTATTACATTATAAATCAACTTCAAAACAAAATATAAGAATAGGTGTGATGACCATCCGAAATATTTTGCTACCATACAAGTTAATGGACTAGCTTGAATTTGTATTATTAGGTGGCCGCCCCTTGAGAATTAATCAAGCTCAATAACAAAATGCAACCAAACGTAGCACTTGAATTTCTAATAGATATGCATGTGAAATATTTTGATCTATCTAAAACAATTTATCTCAATGAAAGAAGACTTCTAATTTGATTAATAAAATACTGCAGGATTTCAAAATCTAAAAAGAAAAATACTCATACGGGCTTAACAAAAATGGACCTTTAAAAATAAGTCATTGGACCATCTGAAAAATAAATAAACATGAAAATTATCTTATATCATCTCAAGATTAAAAATCTTAAAATCCCTAACTAACTAGCACAAATAGAAAAATAACGGGATGTTACAAAATGTGCATGCAGGTTGAAACAGTGCACAATATGGAGTTATTTTTCTTCTTCTTGCACTGGGCTTGGAATTCTCTGCAGTGACGGTTGGTTTTGTTGTTTATCTAAAATTACACATTTGTGTCACTTGTTGTATGACATATACAAAAATCTTGATTGAAAATAACTGATAATAATACAATGATAATGCAGATTCATGTTGTGCGAGCAGTTGTTGTCTTCGGTGTGTTGCTTCAGATATTTCTGTTTGTGTTTGTTTGGGAAGCATCTGAAGGTGTCTAAGTTGGTGTCTTCCTCTCAATGTCTTCAACGTCAGTGATACCATCTCACTGATTTTTGTTATTAAGTGAGTTTCTTGATTATGTGTGATAAAGATTAAAGACAATTCTCATCTTGAGTCGATTTCTCATTTACCTTTTTCTTCATTTTATTTATGGCAGTACCGTGGAATATATTACTGTGAATTTCATTATGAGGCTACTTTTGTTTCTATTGGACCCCAAAATCTTAAGGTTGTATGGTAAAGGGATTTAGTTATCTATACATCCGACTACACCTGCAAACATTATTCGAGTTCGTTGTCCAACACTAGTCAAGAAGACTGCCATGCTATAAGGGCTCGTTTGGTTGAATGATAGTAATATGCATGATTAATTCCCATTTCATTTTCAAGCTTATTATATGGACACAATATGTCCTATTATTATGTTTATTTGATGGATTGTGATACATGATACAAGGGAAAAGGATCGAAAAGGCATCCCACCCCTATAGTGGGATATGGTATCACAAATGAGCATGATAAGGGACCGGGCCTTATCTTTTTCATGGGCCCAACCATGTTGAGCCAAACAAAACAATGTCTTGATTAATAACAAAAGTGGTTGATATCCTAAAGATAAACCTCAACCAAACAAGCCCTAAGTGTACTTATATAGTTTTCGTAGTACTCATAGAGTTTTGGAAAATAAAATCTAGATGAATTTCATGATGGTAGACTTTGTTGTATATAAAATGTGAGAAGTTTGTTGTTGACAAATGGATTAATTATTATGTAACGCCCGAATTTTATAAAGAGTGCAACCATGGATAAACTTTTCCCTAAATAAAAGGTTTTATAAATATCCCACATGAGCTTAAAGAGAAATGTACTACTAAATTTAACTTCAAAGGAAAAGTAACAACTTGTACTAAAGAAAATATTACACTATAATCCATATAACAACAACAACAACAACTAAGCCTTAATCCACTACGTGGGGTCGATTACACTATAATCCATATGCGCAAAGGAAAATTAAAACAATAAACATTGTCCGAAAAACTTTAAATAAATATAAAATAACTTCAAAGAAAAACTTTGCATGACTCCAATCACATCCATCCACCACATGCCACGCATAGGACTCCTAACTTGAAAATTTTTTAATGAAAGGGTGGTCATCGTCAACAACTCGGTGGGGCCACATTGTCTAAATCAAATACACAAGATAATCATCATTGCATACACACCTATAGTTTTCATGATTTGATCAAACAAGCCCGTAGCTAACAAGTGGGTGTACAATTAAAGACGTTCATGTTTGTACAATTAAGTACCTCGTGATGTACAATTAAGTACCTTCGTGTCATGTCATGTTTAACGCGCCCATACATATAACAATCATAACAGGCGCATTTAAAGTAGACAATAAGCGTAAAAACCCCACCTTAAAATGCAGGGTTCGTGAACTTGGAAAATATTGAATTGCTTGAGCTTGAAAATCCTGACCTCGAAAGTATCGTTTCCTACAAATCAAAATAAATTTAACTTAATACATGGCTTTTGGATGAAATTTGGATTAAATAAAGAAAGAAAGAAAAGAATATTAGGTCATTAGGATCAAATGAGCTGACTTGTAAGGTTTAGGAAGTTGGAGGGTAAATCTGAATTTTTCTAGATAAAGGGGTTGTCTTTGTAAAAGAATATGGAGCTTGGGGGTACAATTATAAGTTTTTGCACAAATTGGGATGGAAACCCCAAATCAGTTCAAAAAGTCCTGATTGACTTTAGTTTTCCTCAAATCCAATTGCAGCCATTTCCCCAAATGCAAACTTCTCTCAGCATCGTCCATCTCCCTCGTCCATCTCTCTCAGGTTCTCTCTCTCTCTCTCTCTCTCTCTCTCTGTCTGTCTTACACACCGCCTCCCACCCTTTCTATGTTCTTCTCCTCGTCAGCCAGCACCACTCCACCGAGAAGGACGTGGCGGAAGCGGCACGATGTGACGGCAGTGGTGCAACTGGGTTTTTTTGGGTTTTTCTTTCTTCCTCTCTCTTATCTTTTTTTTTTTTTTTTTTGTGACATGGAAACTGGGTTGTTGGAGGTGATGATTGTGTTGCTTTAGGAAACATGGGCTGTGAATAATACTTCCGTGAGGTGGGTTATTTTATTCCAGCGATTTGTGACTTGGTGGTTTTTCGATGGGTCTGATTTTCCGGCGACTATGGGTTCTAAACGACGGGATTGATTTTTGGGTGTTTGGGTCTTGGGCTTTTCCGATAGGATTCGGCGTTGGTTTCAGAATAGATAGAAAACTAGAAGACAAAACTTTGTCGAAAATAATTAACTTGACGGGATGGTTAACGTAATTTTTTTCGTGAGAATGAAGGGGAAAAGAAAGGACTGAAACATGAGATTGAGATTTGAGAATTATGAGGATTCAACTGGACTGATGGTATGGATATAGGCTTAGAGTCCCACCATGTATTAGGTTAAATCTATTTGGATATGTACAAATAATAATCACCCGGCTTACAATAAGGGAATTTCTATGTTAGGCCAAAATTAAAACCTCAAAAGTCCAAAATCACTAACCCAAAATAAAATAATATGTGGGGTGTTACAATTTATGTCAGGTTCGAACACTTACGAAACATTCAAATTTCATGTGTATTACTAGCTCAATGTTTTCAATTAAAATCATCAGAAGTTATACTGAGTTTACTTTTATTGTACCAATTTTGTGGCTACAGTTGTGATGTTCAATTGTTTGTTTTTACCAACTTGCATTTTCTTTTGAGATGAGTGTTGGTGTGGTTCTTCCATTGGATTGAGATCTAGGATTTAACTTTCATAAAAGCTTTCTGACTAGTATGGATTAAACTAGTTATACACCTGCTGCTTTTCTTATATGACTCCAACCTCGAATTAGTACTTCTTCCTTTTTCTCCTCTCAGGTACTCAGTAATTCAGTTGTTGGTAAGTTTTTCTGGAGGGAGAGCTTGCGAATGACCAATTTTGCTCCTGAGATACTGGCTGATATATTTTCTGGCTCCAATTTATGCCGGATATGCGGACAAGTGCCAACTGAAGCTTATGGATTAGGATATAGTGTTGGATATATCTCCTTTTACCAATATTGACTATATTATTGTATACATACAATACAGCCTTTCGTCATGGCTATTGAATGCCTCGTCCTAGGTATCTAACTCTATTCCATTACAGAGACACAGTTAGTGATACACCTACAAACCAAAATACTTCCTGCTTTCTGTTTGATGAGTTTCCTCATAGAGTGCTTACCGTTTCTGAAAATGCATAAACTTTGGCAGGCGCGGGACAAGAGGTGGGGAAGAGCTGCGTGGTTGTCACGATAAACGGAAAGAGAATAATGTTCGACTGCGGAATGCACATGGGCTACAAAGACAAACGCCAATACCCTGACTTTGATTTGATTCCGGACTCTTGTGACTTCACCAGTTCACTCTCATGCATAATCATCACTCACTTCCACTTGGACCACATTGGAGCCCTCCCATTTTTACTCAAAATCGTGGCTATAATGGCCCCATTTACATGACGGTATATCTTGGTCCAGATACTTTTTTGAGTTCGTTTTTAGTTTTGCTCACTACTATCATCACCTTTTAATTGAATCCTTTGAATAACTTTTCCTACAGTATCCAACAAAGGCCTTGGCTCCAATAATGCTTGAGGATTATCGAAAAGTGATGGTTGATGTAAAGAGGAGAGAAAGAGCGGTTTAGCTCGAGGATATTGTTGAATGTATGAAAAAGGTACACGATGCATTTAACTTTCTTTCATCCTTCTATCTCATTGTAAATTGTGGTCTTGTTTTCTTGGCATGACTAGTTCAAAGTTTGTTAAGAGAGCGTTTATGTAGAACACTTGTTGATTAACATCTTTTAAAAGTTCGAAAGTGAACATAAACCTTAACCAAAGTATTAATACATTGCCTTGGCTCCACACGACAGTCATTTGGTTGAATGCCGGTGGTTTTGACACTTCTTGCGAAGAGGCATTTTAGAAACTATAGCATCATTATTCAAGTGTTATGCTAGTATTTTGTATTTAACTTGTAATAGCTTATTTATAGCTGGCGAATCCATTTATATTTGCTGAAATCAAATATGCAGTACACTTTGGAAAAATTGCGATGATCTGGATTGGCTATTTCATATTTACCAATTTGTCCCTTAGAACACCTAGATCAGATGGGTATGTTAAATTTAAGCACAAGACGAGAAAAGTGATTACACAGGATATGAAGCATATGAATAAGGCATCCACATGATCACAGCATTTTGAACTCAGCAGAATTGCTGTGGCAGCAACATCTGTATCGAGTGCATGAGGATTCCATGTTTGTGGGATTTAGGATAGTTGAATGTACAGTCTTACTCTGCAAACGGAAGGTGTGTTTGTGACTTGAACATGTGAGCCTCTGTTGCAAATGGAGAAAACTTATAAATTGCTTCAAGACATGTCTTGACATGTTTTGTTAAACTATAAACTAGAATTAATTGTACTTTTGAGTGGTTGGGAAAAAAGAAATTAGACTTTTATGGTGTTGTCAACAGGAATTGATATCAAATCTTAAGGTGCATGAAATTCATTTAACCATAGTGTAATAATAGATTATAATGCCTGCCAGCAAGTGTCGTTGCTTTTTGTAGTTGTAACTAGCTTGGTTGTTGTAGAGTGATATATTTGTGTCAATCTATCTGGTTTGGAATATCAGAAGCTGCAATGCATACTGGCCAACAGACCGTGTTTATATATTGTGCCTGACTAAATCAATTCCTTAATACTATATCAAACATTTTTTTCTTTTATGCTGATTTTTTGGAAGTAAGTTGACGAACTGGAATTAAAATACAGACACCTCCATTAACCTACTGATAGGTAAATATACCTCATTAAGTGTTTGGTAGTTTTTGCAATCAAAAGTGCCCTTTTTTTTCATCCAAAAGCTGAAAAGCATTTTCGAATTTTTTTAACACCCACTCCGAAATGTTTCACTCGTTCCACAACATACTTGCATTTGCATTGGATTGTTCTTATTTTCTATGTAAGTTATTTTATTATTCACTCATTCCCATCAATTATGTAATTAACTGTGAGGCATGTTCTTTGACGCTTAGGCAAATAGAACCATTAAATTGTTACCTTTTGGATAGTTTTAAATTGAAATTGGACTCTGGAGATGTGCTTCTTGGTGGTTGTGAGAATTTCTGCTGTTCTGCTATTTAATCATCCTATTAATCTACTTTTACTCGCGCTATGTTCTCTGCAAAACAGTCACTGCGGTGGATCTGAAACAGACTGTTCAGGTAGATAAAGATCTCCAGATCCGTGCATACTATGCAGGGCATGTAAGGGTTTCAAACTTTTTCCTCCAAAATTTGCATATTATTCAAAGCTCCCATATATAATTACAATTCAGACATGCTACTTCTATGGATAAGCAATTAAGTTTCTTCATTAAAGGGTTAATCCATTATAAATGTAAACATAACTTTGGGTTTCTTTCCTTAGCATTTAGTGCAGTTTTTTTATAAGAAATGTTTTGATGTGAAGCTTGTGCGAGTGTTGACCTAAATAAATATTGGCAATTCAAAAATTAAATTGATTCAAATAGCTGTGAGATATGTGGAACAAATACCAATAGGTCTTGCAAATTGACTTGTATAAGATAGTATTCTTTATATCTTAAAGTTTATGCAAGATGTCATTCACATGAGCTATGGTGGACCGTGTTTTTCGCACTTTTTATTTTCGTTATCACTTGTGTACTTGTGCAAAAATGCCGCATTTTTGGCTTTTGATTTTATAAATGGACATAAGTGGAAGTGTGTCCAACCGCTACACCAAAAACTATAACGGTTGGTTAGCGGGATAATAGTTCTTTTATCTAGTAGCGTGAGAGTCGCATATTACGGCGGACATTAGGGGCTTTGCAAGGATCCACGAGGACCCTTGATAAGGGGCCGCGAAGCACCGATACCTCCACAAGGTGAATGCAAATCATGAGGGAGATATAATCCAACAATCTCCTCCGCCCTAAATGACACTCGGGAATTTGAAACTGCGGCAACAGATCGCTCCGATACCAATTGTTAGGACCAAGTCCCAATCGCTAGACCAAATGCTATAGTTGTTGGTTAGCTGACCAAAGATTTCCTCCTTTATCTAGTGGGTTGAGCCCCTTACTAAGGACATGCGGCGGACATGAGAGGCTTTGCAAGATCCACGGACCTCGGCAAGTTGGGCGCTCGATGCGTGGCAATAGTGGATCCCGAAGTAGATCAATTAATCCCATAATCAACAGTGTGGCGGGTAGTTTCCTATTCTATGGATCGTAGTCCTCAAGTTATTACTTATATTTGCAAACAGAGCAAAAGTAGCTTGAAGAGCATAAACAATCCTTGACAAATTGATGTTTCATCCATCCGATGTGACCATAGTTGTTAAAGGCGAGGCGCACCAAGCCGCAAAGGCCACGTAGTGCTTCGAGGAGCGCTTCGCAAACATGATACAAATAAACCCATAAATAATACTAAAAATGACAATTTGATTAAAACACACTTCAAGTGACCAAGTTAAGTACCAAATCTCAAATCAAACGCACAAAGTTTATAAGAACAAGCATAGTGTGGTGCGGCTTGGTGGCGGCGGTGGGTGATTGGCGGCGACATGGTATTTTGATGGGTTGGGTCGTCCTTCAAGTTTGGTTGGAAGATGTTGAGAGATGAGAGAGTAATTGAAGATCTTCAATCAAAACCCTAGCCCCTTTTGGGCTAATTTAACATAATATAGCAAATGCCACGTAAAATTGCATTTGTGGGATAATTGTGGGAGGGGTTAACAACAATGGCATCTACAACAAGTCGTCTTTTTTTTTTTTTTTTCTTTTTCTCAGAATGCAGATCTTTGGTCAAACCAAGCCGCCACCGAAAAATCGCAGACTAATGCGCTAGTTGCAATTGCGCTACTCCCATTTTATTTGAAATATATTCGAATATATTATATCCGAATCCATTCGAATAGTTATATTCAAAATTCTTACATATCTTTGTTGTTGGGTTATTTAGAAATTATATCTTTGGAATAAGATATATTTTATTAGTAGGAAGGGGTGTGTTCTTCATTTCAATTTTGGCTTGACAACCCTTATTTATACTAAGACAACTCTCTAATCAATGGATACGATTTATTTGATTCGAACAAAATATATAATATTCTAGTGAATTATTTGGAGAAGAAATATTATACAATATTCTGTAGTATTATATATTTTGTTGACTATAAATGTAGCTATAATTCCCTTAAAAAATGTAGCTATAAAATCAAATAAATTAGGGTATTGATTAGAGAGTTGTTTCGGTATAAATAAAAGATGATCATTTTGTACTAAGCCAAAATTGAAATGAATCAAGAACGCCTTCTCTTCCTACTAAGTAAATATCTCTTATTCCAAATATGTATGTTGAAGACTTTATTGTAATTGGCATAATTATAGGGATTGTGTGCATAATTACGGTGATTGTAATTAGCATAAATATAGACATAATGTGTGCATAATTATAGGAATTGTAATTAGCATAATTATAGAGATAATGCGTGCATAATTGTAGGGATTGTAATTAGCATAATTATAGGGTTTCTTATGTATATAAATACCTAAGCACAAGTGAATGAACATACACACGTAAATTATCTCATTTCTTTCTCTCTTGCAATATTAAATCATTATCTTTTACACAATGTTATATCTTTCTCTTTTACATGGTATCGAGAGGGTCAAATCCTTCTCTAACCTAATATTTTTTTTTCTTCACTATCAATGCACGATCAATATTCTGTCCGCTGTTTTTGCCGTACAATCGCTCTGAAACTCCACAATCGCTTCGATTTCTACTACTATTTTTGCCCGTGTTTTGCTTTTTGAATTTTCTATAATGTCATCTTCGGATCATAAACCCACTTTAGGAACCACCATCAAATTAAATGGTTCCAACTATCTCTTGTGGTTTCGTGCTTTTCAACTATTTATGGGATCCCAAAATAAACTAGACCACATTTTGTCCGATCCTCCCGATTTTAAGGATGCCAAATATACTACTTGGAGTCAAGCGGACTTTTCTGTTATGACTTGGCTCCTTAATAGTATGGAAGAGTCCGTCAAAGACTAATATTATGTTCTTAGAGTCATCCAAAGCCATGTGGGATGCCTTAAGGGACATGTATTCGAATGACAAGAATGTCTCTCGTGTGTTCGAGTTATATGAGAAACTCTTCTCTCTCCGCTAAGATGGTCGGTCTGTTAATACCTATTTTTCTACTCTTAAGGGGTCATAGATGAAATTTTGGTATACCATCCTCTATCGTGTGATGCTCGGACAGAAAGAGTCAATGGGAGGAATTTATGGTCGCAAAGTTCTTATCGGGGTTAGATCCCACTCTCCGGTCGGTTCGGGATAGTCATCGGCTAGTGATAACATTCCCACGTTATCTAATGCTCTATCCCGCATCCTTCGGTGGTACACGGCCGCATCGACACTAGTTCTTCCTTACCTTCCGACACTTCTGCTATGTCCGCCGAGGCCGAGGATCCTTTCGGGGACGTAATGGTGGTTGTGGCGTGGTCGTGGAACCGATGCCACGGCGGTGATCGTTCTTGTATTCACTGTGGTCGTTCCAACCATGTCTCTCGAAAAATGTTGGGCGAAATTTGGTAAGCCGATGGGCAACACAAAGGCATCAATCGAGCAACTACTCCATCACCTGTTGTTGGAATGATCTCTCATTCGTCGTGGCCGAGTATGAGAACCTACTCCATTCGTCTGTGACATCCTCTACCATTTCGCTTCCTCTGGTGCGTTTGTTGTGTCCCATGGTAAGTCTTGATCTTTGGATTCTACTCTTGCACGCCCATACATCGTAACAAGTGCATTTTCTCTTCATCTTCGATTCTTCGTCTTTATCCCCTCGTCCGTCAGCCGATGGCACCTATTCTCCGATCACGGAACGGGTGTTGTCGCCTACTACAAATATCACTCTTGACAATGTTCTCTTCGCACCTAAATTTCTGTTAGTTTATCGTCCATAAGCCAACTCACAAAAACTCACAACGTTTCGTGACCTTTTATCCATCTTATTGTATTTTTCGGGACCTGGCAGGACGAAGAGGATGATTGGTGGAGGACATGAGCGTGATGGTCTATTCTACTTGGATTCCGTAACACCCGCATCTTCCCGAGCCCTCTCAAAGCAAATGTCTCCTTATCGGTGGCATTGTCGTCTTGGTCACCCTTCTCCTTCCTCCTCAAATGTTTAGTTCTGTTCGGCCTATTGATTTCGGGCGAGTCATGTGAGTTCGGCAAACTCCATCGCACGTCTTTTCCTTCTAGAGTTGATAAACGTAGTTCTTTTGCTTTTGAACTTGTTCATTGTGATGTTGGGGACCTAGTAAAGTTGAATCAGAGGAGGTTTTCAAGATTTTATAATTTTTGTTGATGATTATTCCCGCATAGCGTGGTTATATTTACTCAAAAATAGAAGTGAGGTTCGATGTAATCAAATCATTTCATCATGAAATAAAAACCCAATATTCCATTGACTTGCGCACTCTTCGTGATCGATAATGCACTCGAGTTCACTCGTAAAACTATTTCTACATTTTGTGCTTCTCATGGCATAATTCATCAAACATCTTGCTTATACACTTCCCAACAAAATGGGGTTCTTTGAACGCAAACACCGACACATTTTAGACGTAGCTCGTACACTTCTCCGCCATATGAATGTCCCTAAGTATTTGTGGGGTGATCTTTGCTCTCACGACTTGCTTCCTCATAAATAGGATGCCGTCTCTGCTTTTTACATGGGGATATCCCATTCTTGTGTCTTCATCCCGATAAACCACTTTTCCATTTGCTTCCCGCATATTTGGTTGTGTTTGTTTTGTTCATAATTTTACCCCTGGTTTGGATAAATTGTCTCCTCGCCTATTAAATGCATCATGCTTGGATATTCTCGTACACAAAAAGGGTATCGTTGCTTGACCCACTCACAAAACGTTGTTACACTTGGCCGATGTTACATTTTTGAGTCACAACCATACTTTTCCCCAATTCCGGTTCAACCATCCGATACATTAGCCTCTCCTCCCTTACCAATCCCACCATCAATATCTCCTACTACGGATGCTCCTCCTCCTAAACCATTGCGGTGTATACGAGGCGTTCTCGGCCGAACTTGGTTCATGTCCCTCGCCTTCTCCTCCTCCTACGCCTCTCCCGATGCTTCTCATCCTTCCGAGATTGACCGCCCATTGCTCTTCGTAAAGGTATTCGATTCGCACTACCCATCCTTTGTCTAACCATATCTCGTTTGATTGTCTCTGGTCCCATTTTCGCACCTTTGTTGTTTCTATATCATCTACGAAGTTCCAACTTCCTACTCGGTGCTTATCAACACTCCGCTTGGCATGATCGCAATGGATGAGGAAATGTCCGCCCTTATCTCTCGTGGTACTTGGGAGCTTGTGACCGCACCACCTTGGGCCGATATTGTTGCCTGTCGTTGGGTGTTTACTACGAAATATAAAGTGATGGTACTATTGATCGATACAAAGCTTGGTGTGGCCAAAGGATTTACACAAACTTATGGTGTTGACTACTTTGAGACGTTCTCTCCAATCGCCGCATGAATTCCATCCGAGTTTTGTTCTCCTTCGTAAATCAATCTTGGCCAATGTACCAGCTAGATGTGAAGAATGCCTTCCTTTATGGCGATTTGCACGAGACCGTTTTATTGAGCAACCTCCAGGATATGTTGCTCGGGGAGAATGCTACTATGGTTTGTAAACTTAAGAAGGCTATTTATGGTCTTAAACAAAGTCCTCGAGCTTGGTTTGATAAATTCAGTAATATCCCGGAGCTGTTGACTTCAAGCAGTGCAAATCTGATCATTTTGTGTTTTATGCGACATAGCACGAACGGGGTTATCATTCTTATTGTTTACGTTGATGACATCTTAATATCTGGCAGTGATATACGTGGAATTGACGAGGTTAAGAAGTATTTGCAGCAACACTTTGTTACTAAAGATATGGGGCGTCCTAAGTATTTCTTGGGAATTGAAATTGCTCACAGCAAATCTGGAGTTTCATTATGCCAACGAAAGTATGCTACAGATTTACTCAAAGAAACTGGATTGCTTGGAACAAAGCCAGTTGATACTCCTATGGATATCAATCCAAGTGTTTGGGATGACAATGGAGAGTTCTTTGAGGATAAAGCAAAATATAGACGCGACTTGTTGGGAAACTCATCTACTTGATAACGAGACCGACATCTCATTCGCGGTTGGAATGGTCGGTCGTTTTATGGATAAACCGAAGCAAGTTCATCGATCTTCGCAATCAGGATTCTTAGGTATATCAAGAAATCACCGGGAAAGGGTTGTCGTTTAAGAGAAATGGGCATCTAAAAACTGAAGCCTACTCGATCTGACTATCTTTGGATCAAAGAATGACAGACGGTCCACTTCTGGCTACTGCACTTATTTACGGGGAAATCTAGTAACTTGGCGGAGTAAGAAACAAACTACCATTGCTAGATCAATTGCCGAGGCTGAGTATAGAGCCATGGCTCACACTGTGACTGAGATGTTATGGTTGAAGAATCTACTTGAAGAATTAGGGTTCACCTACAATGAACCACTGCCTATGTATTGTGATAACCAAGCGGCTATTCACATTGCAAGTAACCCGGTTTTTCATGAGAGGACTAAGCATATTGAGGTTGACTGTCATTTTATTCGTGAGTGTGTAATGAACCAGAAAATTTCCACTCCATTCACATCATCATCCAACCAGGTTGCTGATGTCTTCACTAAAGCGTTAGGAGGAAAACGATTCTCAGAACTTTGTGACAAGCTGGATATGATTGACATATATGCTCCAGCTTGAGGGGGAGTGTTGAAGACTTTATTGTAATTGGCATAATTATAGGGATTGTGTGCATAATTACAGTGATTGTAATTAAGCATAAATATAGACATAATGTGTGCATAATTATAGGAATTGTAATTAGCATAATTATAGAGATAATGCGTGCATAATTGTAGGGATTGTAATTAGCATAATTATAGGGTTTCTTATGTATATAAATACCTAAGCACAAGTGAATGAAAATACACACAGAAATTATCTCATTTCTTTCTCTCTTGCAATATTAAATCATTATCTTTTACACAATGTTATATCTTTCTCTTTTACAATGTAAGTTCTAGATAACTCAACAATAAAGATATGTTAGAATTTTGATTACTTAATATTTGAATTGATTCGTATATATTCAAATATATTTCAAATAAGAATAAAAGGGATTAGAATTTTGAATAAGGATATTTGAATTGATTAATACCAATAAAAGGGGAGTAGGAGTCTGGTTGACCAACGTTTTTTCTGGAAAAAAAGAAGATTTGGTGTAGGCGCCATTGTTGTTGTCGCCTACCATAGAGGCGCCATTGCAACTACACTTGTTTTATTAACCCTCCCACAAATACCCCACAAATGCAATTTTATGTGGCATTTGCTATATTCGGTTAAATTAGCCCCTTTTGTTTTGTTTTAATCAAATCCCTAACTAATAATCTGTCTCCAACATCCCCCACCCCATTTTTTTTTTTTTTTTTTGGTAAAAGTCGTTTTTGGAGCCTTAAAAACAAATTTTAAACATTATAAGAGGTCTATCATTGAGGCAAGGCAAGCATCGCCCAACTCGGTCTTGAAAAGGCGCTAGGCCTTGAGCCTTGTGCGCCTCGCGCCTCAGGTGCACCTCTCACAACTATGGATGTAACACTGCATATTTGGTAATTATCATTTACCCTGAAAGGATCTTGCAAGACTATCGCCTACTATGACATCTTTGCCCTTCAATAACTTCTGGCAGGTGTTGTTTCAGTATTCGACTCTGCATGTTGTTTGTCACTGTTTGGCAGCACAATGTAATAACTTAGTTCCATATGAAACTAGATACCCCTTAGGATGATTTGGCCATGTTTTTTATTCTTGTAAAAGTGTTACATAGTGTAAAGATAACATATGCCATTATAGGAATCTCTGGGCCGTCATGTCTATTTCTATTTTTAGACTTTGTGCTTGTGTAACAGAGCCAATGGCCTTGCAATAATCTTTGGCAAAATTGTAATTTGTAATTTTTATGTCTGTTTTATTGGATGCTTCTTTGGATGAAACTTTACTCAGAATATGTCTAATTTTTGATTCCATAATCTTTATCATGCTCTTCAGGTTCTTGGGGCTGCGATGTTTTATGCTAAAGTGGGAGATGCTACCATACTGTATACAGGAGATTACAATATGACACCTGATAGACATCTTGGAGCCGCTCAAATTGACCGACTACAGCTCGACCTTGTTATAACAGAGTAAGTGTGACACTGAATCCTCAATAGTGCATGATAATTTGTTGTTAATTTTTTATGTACGTGGGTGTGGGTTGTTGGTGGCTATCAGTTGTACATGTGAAGGGAAACAAGTTTTAGTAATGAGGCCATGTAAATGGATGTTAGAGCCATGTAAGTTTCTTTTTATGTCTTAGATGTTTCTAGCAGAGATGTATTTCAACTATCTGGAAACTAGAAATCTTACTTGGAGCAAGGGCTCATAGTTTGACATTTGCATGTGCAAGGACAAATGATAGTCTGAATAAATGCGCCTTCAAAAGTATAAGTTAGATGCATGTAGCAGGATCTGCTAAGCAGCTGTGTAAAATTAATGTAGTCAAGTGGATTAGTAGCTATAAATTTTTATCCCTTTCTGCTTATGCTCATTGTGTGATCTTTGTGTATAAGTTTTGTACTAAAGGCATCCTCCAAAAATTTTGTTGGACAGGTCAACCTATGCGACAACATACCGTGATTCAAAATATGTTCGAGAGAGGGAATTTTTGAAAGCAGTACGAATCTTTTATCAATAGCCTTTGATTATCTGATATATTTATTGTTCTTATTCTTTTATACCCTTATGTTGTGTTTCTTTTGTCCAAACAAGTGGAATTTTCTATTGCGGTTGTCTACCATTTTTTATTTAACACTCGTGAACAAACGAACTTGATTCCTATGGAAGAATTGATGAAACTCCATTGCCATACAGTTGGTATTAAGGACGGCCTCTCCTCTCTCTCTCTCTCTCTCTCTCTCATTTCAGTAACTAAATATTACAATTATAGTTGTAATTGTTTGATATCTCATCGTATCCCATTCTGTTTTGGCAGAATACTTCCCCTATGTTTGAGGCTAAATAGCTTGCTTGCTAAATGCTAACCCTATGGATGCATCTTGAGTGAAGACACATATAACCCTTAAATCAAAGTGATATCTGGAAAGAAAATATGTCTGGAGATTGTTTAACAGGGATTTTAATTTTCATAGAGCCTTCAAACATCAAAAATTTAACTTGCTCATTTGCCGTGAACTGTTTAGAGTGTTGACACTCACCAATGGTGGAAACTGAGTGTTGGAAGTTTGTAACTATAATTATTTCTATGCCTAGAGATGATCTATCTGCTCCACCAAGGAGCATAGTTAGTTGAAGAATATGGTCCTTGTAAACTATGGCAAGGTGATAGTTGTAAGGATTTTAAAAGTATGTCTGTGTTATGTATTTTTATTGGTATCTATTGATAGTTCTGCTAGATTGGAATATTACTAGTCTTATGATGCCAATATCAGTAGACAATCTTAAAGATGAGAAAACATTATGTGTACTTTATAAGGATTTTCTGAAGAATAGTGTTTCTAGTTATTTTATTCCATGGAGAAAATATATAAGAATTATTTTGCCACTAACATAATCTTAAGGATTTGGTTATTTAAAGAATAGAGAACGAAAACTATAAAATAAGTATGAAACTTTAGATAACGAAATCTGTGAAATCAGAGATGTTTCATGGACTTTCCAACAATCCCTCTCAAACTCTCGGTTGCATTAGGATCAAAGCTAGTCTTCATTAGTGCTTTTGTGTTTGCATCAGCTTCTTGTAGCTTTATAGGGATGTAATCTGACTAATTAAGCCACTGTCAAACGAAGACTTAGTTTCTACCAATCCAGGCGTGCTTCATCGTATCATGTTGAATGGGATCATGAATAATGCTAATTGTAGACTTGTTGTCAGTGTGCAAATTCGTCAAGCATTGTATAAAAACCCCCAGTTCCTAAAACAATTAGATCACAAGTTCTTAAGGCAATAGCTCTATATTCAGCTTTTTCAACAATCGGCTCAGAAATCCCTTAGGCAATAGCTCTGTTTTCAGCTTCTGCACTACTTTTCCAGCAAATATCTTTAATTTCTTACTTCTCCATGTCACCACATTTCCATACTCTGTACGATATCCAATAGTAGATTTTGTGTCCACTGAACCTGCCCTAATCTAAGTCTGAGAATCCTTCAACATCTCTTCTGCATTCTTCATGAATAGCATTCTTCTTGAATACCAGACGTTTTCCTAGTTTTCCCTTCTAGTGCCATAGGATCTGAGTCACTGTTTAAGATTATTGACTGCCGAGTATCATCTTCTGTAATTACCTTATAATCAACATATACTATCTGAATTGATTTTTGTTCCATGATCTGCTTGCTTTACAAATTGATTGATAGAGTTTATTTTGCCCTCGCTTGCTTATGGCAAAAATTGCCACATTGCACACTGGACCGAGTGAACTAGGCACAAGGAAACTGTTTTATGATTTACGAAATCAATTTTCTCTAGGTGGTTTTTCATGTACCTTGTTTTCCAAATTACCTTTCGAAAAAGCATTATTTTTTACATCCATTTGGTGAAATTTCTCATCTAAGTTGGCTACAAGTCACAATCAGGCCCAAATAGAATTTAGTCTTGCAGCAAATGTTACTTCATAGTTCTTGGCTTTCCATGTCCTGTAAGTGGCATTGGTGCTTACTAGGAGCGCCATGGTGAGATAATCCATCTTCCCTTTTCCTATGAGCATGAGTTACACGGCTGAAACCATTCAGAATAATTTGATCCATTAAGTTTGTGCTGGGTTATTTGAAGTGAGTGGGTGATTAAGAGTTTCAAGACTAAACTTTGAAATTGGAGGATTCTGGTGCGCCCGAGTAAAAATGAATTCATCAATATACATGACTTAGCGGTGTCGCTGTTAAATGGGAGAATTGAATCGGTAGTAACCCATGCTTTACGGTGCCAAGAATAGCTTGGCTTTGATGCCATGAACACAGAACTTTTTCAAAAATAGTGCTTCTGGTTAATTATTTCATGGATAAAGGTACAATATGTAAGACTTAATACTTATGCTGCCAAATGTAGCTGACATTATCCTACTTTCTCAAATAATGTCTGTATATTCGTGGTATGTCATTTAATTTGCTGCCATTCACATGTCATTAATCTTCTTGCAGGTTCACAAATGTGTTGAAGATGAAGGGAAGGTTCTAATTCCTACATTTGCTCTGGGGAGGGCTCAGGTCTTTTAATTAGTTCATCATTGATTTAGTTGATGTTTCTTAGTTTGTAAAAGGCCAATGCACTACAGTAAGACAAGATTTTTAGGTAGTTTATTTCTTGTAATGCATCTTAAAGAGTGGACATTTCTTTGTTACCCAAAGTTTCTTAAAGACCCAACCATTTCATGTCATGCATTTTATAGAGTTCTCTTATCCACAAGAAGTAGAGTTGCTCTTATCCACAAGAAGGCCTTTTTTAAGCTAAATGTGTCTTAGATTATTCGAAACTAATTACATCTTACAGGCAATTTTTTGTTGCACATGGACTGATTTTATCGGGCATATACAAGTTTATTTTCCTTCCCTTCCTTTTTCTTTTATTCTTTTGATTGTTTCTTCCATGTGTATTTCTCGTTGGGTGGGTTTCAAGAGGGACTGGTAGCTATCTTTTCGCTGTCGATTCACCGTGCTTCCGAAAATTAAGTATTCCTATTTTAAGAGGGAACAATGTGCGTGTAATTGATGAAAAATAATCCTCGGTGCATGTACTTTTTGTAGAAGTGTGAAAAAATCTATCACGTATATTCTGTTTGATGTGTTTAGGTTGATTTTCTTGGTGAGCGTTACATAGGTAAAACATAATTTAGATTTCTTGACATTTTAAATTCTTTAGTATGCATTCGTGAAAACATTTTCCATCATCCTACAGGAACTCTGTATGCTATTAGATGACTACTGGGAGAGGATGAATCTCAAAGTTCCTATATATTTCTCAGCAGGTATACCCTCTTTGGTCTTTGCTACTGCCTTGCATATTACTTGATTGTTACCAGTAGGCTATGATGGCGGTGTATCTTGGCTGGCTGTTGTAAATTGTGATGGCAGACACTTATTGTTGTGGTATCATTTTCGTAAATCTCTAAATTGAATTCTGTTGAGTGGAATCAACTGCCCGTGACAAAAAAAAAGTCGCCGGGGTTGTCCCATCGAATACCCTCCGACTTTTAAGTCAAATTTAGAGAAGAGGATAATCTTGGAGCTCATGACTAGGATATTACAGCATGCCTTTTGAAAATGGTAGAATGGAGAATTTGTAGCATTTGAGTCTCATTTATCATGGCTCTCAATAGGCACGCATATTTCATAATTTAAATTATAAAGCTAGTGCAATCCATCAATACTAGCAAGTAAAGAACTAGGCATCTGTTGTTGCCTTTTATTTTATATATGATTGCCTTGCTTGACTTCATGAGCCATTTCTCTGTGTGCTTGAATTTCTGAATAGTTTGGTTGGTATTTAGTAATTGTATCCCTTCCATCATATTAATTATTCTTATGATTTTACTGGATTTTCTCAATTTATATTCTTTCTTTGTATTTTATCATAGTATTCATCATCTGTGTAAATGATGTGTCTTAATCCACTGTCAGTGGTAGGCTTGATGCAGAATATGTGAATGAGCTTATTATCTGCACATTATATTTTAAGAAACGAAAAAAAAGTGATGTTAGGTAGGCATTTTTCCATGTTCTAAAGGTAATTATCAGCTTCTGCTCCATTGGATTATTAGCAGTCAGGATGTTTGGTTTTTTTTTTCCATTTAATTTCTTGAGTTAGTCAAGTTTTGGTAATATTACTCATCTGTTTAAGTGAATTAATTATCAGGTTTGACCATACAAGCAAATTTGTATTATAAAGTTCTGATCAACTGGACCAGCCAGAAGGTGAAAGATACTTATGTGACACGCAATGCATTTGATTTCAAAAATGGTAAGTCCAGCATTTCTCCAGATTTTTGAAGATTGGCAGAAGTTTTGTTGTAAAACAAGTTTCAAACCAAAAGCCCTCATATGGCATAGTTACCTTCTTCTAAGCCGGCACATATTACATCTGCTTTTTTTTTTAATGTGCGTGGACTTAGTTAATGTCCGTGGATAAAGTTTCCTGTTTCTTGCAGATGGTACTTTGTCTCCACTGGTCAATGTGACATAGTTGATTAAATTTATTAATATCTGGCCTATAGAATAAAAATTCTATCTTGATTTCTTTTGTTGTATGTATGTCTTGAGGACTTGATTAGCGTCAGAATTGTAAGGCATACTCTTAAGCGTATGCGGTAGTAAAAGCCAATGAAATGTCTAATACAAAAGCTCCAGTACCGGAGATTAGGGAGTCATACTTATTCCAACAACCCACAAAAATAGAGAAATGAAAAATTTAATTGATCAATTGTTTAATGTCTCACTTTTGGGGTTTTTGTATTATTTTTCGAAGTCTATTCAACTTGAAGGAAATAGACTACTGCAAGACTAGTCAAGCTTCTAATTTTAGTGTATCTCACACTTTGAGTCAGCCTTACTTCATAACATCCTCCATCTTCATGGGGATATTTACATTAGTACATTATAAGAAATATTTGCCTTGGAAGAAAATAAATAAAGTTTTGAAGCCTCAAATCAAACAATATTTCTGTGGCATTGGTATTACAACTGGTTCTCTGCACCCAGCTAGTAAGTAGAGATATGTTAGGAGAAACGACAGGTTTGTGACGGAATTCTATGAACAAAAGCTTATGGTGGATTTGATATCTAGTGAATAAGCATATCTAAAATTAATAGGCTGAACATGTTCATGTACGTACTGGTTGATGAATTGAGGTAAATGTATTTTGACATCTAGTATATAAAATTCCATCATGGTCCCCCTTCGTAGAGAATTAGACTAAAACGTCATCTAGATAATAAATTAACTTTCCAACTAGTAAAACCTTTCACCGTACTTGTGAAACAATACAAATGCCAATAGATTGCCTATCATATTCATATCAAACTTTTGAAAGTCACGTCTATGTGATAGCATCTAAACTTTTGTATATGGATATGTTAAGGTAAACTAAAATATGTATGTTGCAGTCTGCAGTTTTGATCGTTCCTTGATAAACGCTCCGGGACCTTACGTTCTTTTTGCTACTCCTGGAATGATTGGTGGTGGTTTCTCACTTGAAGTTTTCAGGCAGTGGGCTCCATGTGAAAAAAATCTTGTAACATTGCCAGGGTAGGTTTAAACTTTATTGCTTGTTAAATTTCTCAGATTTGTTAGAAACAAAACCTTGGGGTTTTCGGAGGACTTTCCATGAAATGATTCACATATAAGATTTAAGACCTAAACTCTTATTATAATTCATTTCAACATTTATCCCTGAAGTTCCCCCAATTTATCTTTCTTCTTTAGTATAACTGAAAAAATCCTGGTTTCTGTTTCTTGTCCGCTATCAAATGTCAAACAGCGTCTTGAGCTAAGCTCCTTAGTGTAGCAAGCTTCCAGTCTATGGCCTTTTTACATTTCCAAAAAGTGGAAGATAAAGGAAATTAGAATTGAAGAAAATCGTAATTCCATTCTTTTATTGTTACTACATGATATGATGAGGAAAATGGTATTGTGAAAATTGGTGAACACCCATAAGTCATCACATGAAGTTCAAAGAAAATAAAAAAGACCAGAGTTTGCCCTCACGCACCCTTTCAGTAAAATACAATCGAAGTTCCATTAATAAGTTATTTAGACTTTCAAATAAGTCCCTAGAGACTTGATAGAGATTTTCTGAAATTGTTAAAAGACCATGCGTAGGTTGACAAACTCTATCAGCCTCCATTTTGAATTGTCATAAATTCCTCAGATTTGCCAAAACGTTGATGTTCAATTTAAGAAGAGAAAATCCAGTTCTGTATTTTGACTGTATATGTGTGTGTGTGTGTGTAGTGGGGATTTGGGGTGAGCGGATGAAAGGGGGAAGAGGAGTCTGCACTTGAGGAAAAATGGGATGCATCTGAGCATCGTAGGGGAATTGTCTGGGTTTTGTTCATGGGTTGGGGGAAGCAAGAACGCCACCGACAGATGGGACCAATTAACTTCACAGCATTTTCCTCCTTTTCTTTAATCTTTGCCCTTGTGTGAGGAAATCACATTTTCCTAAAATTACTATATGTTATTCCTAGAACTTTTTTTTTTCTTTTTTTCCAAATAATGTTTTACTTAGCTGCCAAACATGTTAAGACATTTCACATCGAGGTTTCCCTCATTTCCTTACCAAAACCCTCAATTCTAAATATTAGTGAAATTCATATCCTCGTTATGGAAGTTAGATATTGTTCTTCTGAAGGAGTTAACAGGTATCTGTTTAACATCGAAATTCTCGCATATATTGGGTCTTCTGAATATTGATTTATTTCATTCTCGTTTATGACTTGCTCAATATAGTTTACACTCTATGGCACTCATTAACTGTTAATGACTTGCTCAATCTAAATAGAAATCCATAGTATTCATTAACGTTTTAGTGTCTATTTTAAGTTTATGTATGCATGTACGGAAGTGGCTTGCATTATATCTGTAGACTGACAGAAGAAATAGTAAATATTAGAACCAGTATTACGGTGGATTTTTTTATTTTTTTTAAATTTTCATTGAGGACCTTTTTGTTCAGAAAATTGAAAAATTCATAAATTTTGTTGAGTTCCAAACATCTATTTTGATGTGAAGCAAGACCAAAAACGGATTGAGGTGGAAGTTGGAAAGAAACTGAAGTTTGAAAGGAAAATCGTTATGAAGAAGCTGGTGTTTCTCTCTAATTGAAAAGAACAGGTGGAAACAGGGTTTTAAGTATCAATTTGTATTTCAAATTCAGAAAAGCAACTAAAAACTTACTTGATTTTGTCTTCTTCAGTGGCTGATACTTCTTCCCCAGTTCTAAAAAATTTCCATTTTAATTATTGAAGAAAAAATTCAAGAATCAAAATGGAACCTAACAAAATTCGTGAACTTTTCAATTTTCTGAACAAAAAGGTTCTCAATGAAAGTGATCACAAAAAACTCCACTGTAATACTGGTTTAAATATGTACTATATTTTCTGTCATTTTACAAAACCTGACATCCCTGCAAAATAGTTGCACCAAAGCTGGCCATGCTGTGCATGTTATATATGAATACCATCAAACATGTAACTTGAATTAGGCCATTTTGTCTTTTTATATATTTATTTATTACTTGGAGGTGCTTTAATTTAAAAAATAGAAGTCATATAAATCTATCCACCTCGGTGATCTTGCTAGTCAGATATGTCAGTGCACCTCCCTATCTCTTTCGCAACTATCATTTTACTTCTTTCGATGCTTACAACTTCAAATTGTCGCTTGGTGTTTTTCATCAGATATTGTCTGGCCGGAACTGTAGGACACAAACTGATGTCAGCCAAACGACCGACCCAAATTAGGCTCGATGAGGATGTCCAAATTGATGTGCGATGCAGGTTCTTACTCCTCTCTTATTTACAAGTTTATCTCACTTAACATATATTTCCTCTTTGAACTATATGGCACTCATCAGAACACAATATGCTGGCTAATTTGTATTCCTCAAAGCATTAAATTGGCAACTTCTATTTCTTTTATCTGGAACTGATTTATTTTTTTCTTGTTAGATGTTGTGTTTAAATCGAACACATATTTAACAGTCCCACTTTTTTGGTTTCTCCAGATCCATCAATTATCTTTCAGTCCTCACACTGATGCCAAAGGAATCATGGATCTGGTTAAGTTTCTATCCCCTAAGCATGTAATTCTTGTACATGGTGAAAAGCCTAAAATGGCTATGCTTAAAGAAAGAATTGAGTCTGAATTAGCAATCCAATGCTACTATCCAGCAAATAATGAAACTGTGTGCATTTCTTCGACTCATCACGTAGAAGCTGGTGCCTCTGATGCATTTTTGCAGAGCTGCTTGTGCCCAAACTTCAAGTTTTCAAAACCCAACTCCGAACGAGATTCTGACTTGGATGATTCCAACAAGAGAACAATAGTTTGTGATGACAGAGTGGCTCAAGGGATACTAACGCTTGAGAAGTACCAGAATCCAAAAGTTGTTGGTCAAAATGAATTTATGGAAGTTTTAGGAGTAGAAAATCATGGTGTCAAGTTTGCTCACTGTTGTCCAATATACTTTCCCGATTCGGAAAGTAGAGATGCATCTGGTCGGCCGCCTCCCGCTTTGCTGCGCCTTATATTCGAACAACTTTCCAGAGCATTCCCGGTTTTGACTTACATGATTGCCAAGAACAAATTGGTCGGTCATTTGTTGGCTCTTTTTGTTCAAAGGAAAAATGCCTTCACAGGACTGATGTTAGTTTGCACACTAGGGTAACACATCTTTGTTGCAGCTGGTCACTGGCCGACGAGGAGCTTGCTTGGAAAGTTTTGTCAATCATAAAGAATTTGGAGTTTGCCAATGCATTATAGACTGTCGATACAGCCTACTACTTTAACATTGTTGCCAGATTCTTAGTTATTTCTCCTGCTTATTTAACATAGAGGTGGTTCCTGTTTAATCCAGTTAATGATTTTGTATTGAATTCGAGTATTTATGTAGGGATGACTAAGTCTGATTATCGACAGATGGTCTTTTTCCAATTGATTATTTCATTAAGCTAAGTTTACATGTGACTAACATAAAAAAGAATGATTATTTTATTTTGGGATAATTACAAAAACCACAGAGGTTTAGCCAAATTACAGAAAACCCAATTATCCTTCAAAATTTATAAGTATCCCTTGACATTTGTTTCATATTTAGAAATTGCACCCTCAACAATGTGTATTTCCTATATAACTACAAACCTCAATTGGTTTTTGTAACGCATTAGGGTATATGTAATTATCTTTTTATTTATATAATATCATACATAGTTATATGGGAAAAAGAATTATACTTTGGCTGGAAAATGAAAAAAATTATTAAAGTGTCCAAGATACCCCTCTTTTAGGCAAACATTTTTTCCGGTGGACCACCTACACAGTCTTACCAATCCAACAACAGTAGATGTCATTCAGCGGCAACTAAATCACCATTGACGTTCACCCAATCGAAATGAACCACTCAATATCTTATAAGGACCTATTTGGACCGAATTGCCCTGGATGAGCTTGATTAAAAACTTGGGCTTCTAATGAAAGCCCAAGTTGGCAAAGCCCAACCTGGAAGGCCTATCCGACATCGGAGGAAGGACCGATTAAGTTGGCCTTAGATGATTGGGTCGACCTCTTAGGGTTGGACCGATCTTTGGGCTAGTGGTTTAGCTTTTGGAGAAATCCATGATCGGCCGATGCAAGCGGGCCGGTGAAGACCGAGCTCGGGCCTAGTAAGCTCAACCTAAGTGGCCGGGCCCCAATCAAAGGATAAACTTAAGATCCTGGCGATCTAAGTGGGTTGGCCCCTATTAATAGACAAACTTAAGGGCCTCCCGCGCTCTTGGGCTTGGAAGGCACACGACCCAAAGTGAGTAATTAACTTATGCTCATGTGTTCTAGCTAGGGTTTTAACGGGGCTTGGTAAGACGCAACTCTAATTGCCAACCTATAAATAGCTCACAAGAAGGTGTGCCTCATGTTAGAATTCAATACACACACTTCATATCTTGTTCTATCGAAACATATTCTTTTTCTAGAGCGATCCCGACTTGAGCGTCGGAGCGGGTACGGAAAAACCCTTCCGGTCTCCTTCTAACGGTTTTTGCGAGTCGCGCACATCGGAGCATGGATTTATTGGACGGGCAATCTGCACCAACCAATTGGCGCCGTCTGTGGGAATTTTGAGTTTTAAGACGTGAGTTTAGGGTAGTTATGGAAGATGTACGGCGGAAAACGGGGATGACTTGGACAAAGTTCCGATCGAGACGCTGAAGTGGTGATCGGGGAGCACGCGGCGTGCGATGCACGCACTGGTGCGGGAGTTGATTGCCCTCCTTCTCGGGACGACGGGAGTGGCCAATTCTATGATGGAGGAGGTGGTTTGGGGCCTGGTTTCTTCCAAAGCAGATGTATTCTTCATTAAGGGCCGTGGAAGAGGCCGTAGAGTAGTCGGATGATGGAGTTTGTCCAGCCGCTGCAGCCAGCAACCGCAACCGGTGAATGAGATGAGGCCTCCCCGGTTAGGGGGGAGCGGGGTCGAAGAGCGCCGATCTTTGGAGGAGGAGAGTGCCTCCGCGGCCTTTACTCAAACAACCATGGAGATTGATCCAAACCGGAGTGAAAAGATGGATGATCTACGTAGGGAGGTGAGGGAATTTAAGAAGAAGGTGTCCGGAAGCAGGTCGGGCCGATCGAGGGAGGGTACTCCTTTCTTAGAGGAGCTTGAGTATGATGGCCCTACTAACCCATGGGATCACCTATATCGCTTTGAGAATGCTTTGCGATGCTCGTAGGTTTTTCACGATGGGGTAATGTGGGGTGTTTTATCTATGACTAAGTCGGCGCGCAAATGTGGTTTTGTCGAGTTGTTCTTGAATTGGATCGAGCTTGACGAGTTCCGCTATATGTTCTTGCACAGTTCATTCACCGGTGCAGGAGGTATCCAAGACTGGCCGATGTTGTTCAAGATAAGTAGAGAGATAACGAGGGCCGAGGAGTTATATTCATAGGTTTACTGAGGCAAAGCTTGAAGTACCTCGGCCACCCAAGATATATGGCTAATGCCTTTGCCTGTGGCTTAAAGGACGAGAACTTCTTTGAGTCCCTAGTGATTGAGCCGGCGCGCACATTCGATGAGCTCGCCAAGGGCCATAAAATACATCAATCAAGAAGGCCAGGAAAACGGCGTGAGGAGGAGACAAGAGAAGGAAGGAGCGGAAGGATGACAGGGATGAAATAGCTCCCAGTAAGAAGCCCAGCCTCCCTAAGCCCGAGCTGATGGGGAGAAGGCCTAGGTATGAGAAATATATGCCCCTGGTGGCTCCCCAGGGGGATGTTTTCATGGAAATTGAGCGCCATCCTGACCTGAGGTGGTCGAAAACCTATGCTGAGACACCCAGGAAGGAGAAGTGCAAAGAGTTCTGCAGGTTCCATAATGAGTATGGACACACTACGAATCAGTGTACCCATTTGAAGGATGAGATAAAGAGAATGATCGAGGATGGTTATTTGAAGGAGTTGTGTACGTGGATAAGAGGAGAGCTGAGGGTAACTACCAGAGGGGTCAGAATAATTACCAGCAGAGGCAGGAGCCTGAGAAGAGATTGGAGGAGGAAAGGGATCTCCCCCCACCACTGCCGCGGAAAGGGGTGATCCAGATGGTGATAGAAGGTCCGTCTGGCGGAGACTCGCGACGGGCCAAAAAGAGTTATGTTAGGGGCTGCGGTGAGCGTGCGTGTGGAGCGGATGAGGGTTGAGCATGTGTTTGTGGGGCCGAATATTGATTTCAAGAAGGATAGCAAGGGGCATTGCGACTCGCATAGCGATGCTCGTTATCATAACAACCATCACGAATTATGATGTCCGAGAGTTTTCATCGATACAGTAGCTCGTTGACATAATATTCTATGAATGCTACGAGATAGATGGATCTGGTGGAGATGGAGGTGGTGGATACGTCCCCAATATGTTTTTGGGGTTCGGTTCGGTCGTTGGGGATGGATACTTTACCCATCTCTCTCGGGAAAAGAACCATATAGGAAGACCAGGATGATGCGATTTCTAGTGGTGGATGCACCATCATCATATAATATGATGATCGGAGACCTTTCCTTAATCTTTTCCAGGCCATTTTTTCGGTGTATCATTTGAAGATAAAATTCCTAGTGGATGATGAGGTTGGAGAAGTGGAGGGAGATCAGATATATGGCAAGGAAGTTGTACGTGGAAAGTCTCCAAATGGTTGAAAGGGGAGGAGCTCATAATGATGGCAAGGGAAAGGAGGAAATTATCAATTTAGATGAGGACCCAGATTGAGCATATCTTTGCCAAATGAGGAGTTGACCATAGAATTAGTCCCGGACCTTAGTAGGGTCATCAAAATTGGAAGTCGTCTCGGGAAGACCTGGGGAGTTGATTGAGTTTCGAGGCGAGAATGTGGATGTGTTTGCGTGGTCGGCAAAGGAGTTGGTTGGTATTGATCCTAGCATAGTTGAGCACGATTGAATATAAATCCCTCGTATAGGTTGATCCTATGCGATTGTGCGTCTTGAGGTGCAAAAGTTGTTAGATGTCGGGCATATTCGCGAGATACAATTCCCAGAATGGTTGTCCAATGCGATCTTTGGTGCCAAAAACTCAATATGATTAGAGGATGTTCATGGATTTTCGGATTTGAATAAAGTATGCCCGAAGGATTACTACCACTACCACGAATAGATCATCTTGTTGATTCTATTTCGGGGTATGAGTTGCTTAGTATGATGGATGCTTTTCGGGGTACCACTAGATCGATCGACTGGCCGAGGAGGATCAAAAGCGGGTAAGTTCTATTACTTCTTTTGGTACTTTTTGCCATGTAGTCGTGTCTTTTGGTTTGAAAATGCGGGGGCTACCTATCAAAGATTAGTAGATAAAATGTTTCAGAGTCGGCTAGTGAGGAATATGGAGGTGTATGTAGATGATATATTGATGAAAAGTGTAAAGGCCGAGAGTCATATTAAAGACTTCGCGGAGACCTTCAATACGTTAAGGAAATACGGATGAAACCAACCCAAAGAAGTGTGTGCCTGCGGGGTCGAGGTCGGGTAAATTCTTAGGATATATGGTAACCGAAAAGGGAATTGAGGCTAATCAGGAAGGTGAGAGCCATTAGAGAGATGGCTCCACCTCGGGAAGTTAGTTGCTTTAAATAGGTTCATCTCCGCTTAGCGGAGCAAAGTTTCCTTTTTTGTTTCAAAGTATTGAGAAAGTCCAAAAAGTTTACGTGGGATGAGGAGTGCGAGGGCATTCAAAGAGTCAAGAATTATCGGCCAATTTGTTTTGTTGACTAAGCCAATCCCGGAGAGTCGTTGTATACATATACGTGGGAGAACAAAGATTTAGTACGTGTCTTTGTTGTGAGGAAGGCTCGGTGTAGAGGCCGATATATTATGTCGAGAAGTGCCGAGAAATGTGGAGCTTAGATATGTTGAAATTGAGAAGGCCGGGCTAGCACTTGTAACAACGGCTAGGAGATTGAGGCCATATTTTCTTTCGCACAAAATCATTGTGAGGACTAATTTTCCTTTAAAAGCGGTGTTGAGTAGGCCGGAGGTCGTAGGTAGGCTCGTGAAATGGGCTATTGAGCTCGGTGAGTATGAGATAGAGTTCAGAGCAGAATGTAGGTCCCAAGGGGTGTGAGTAAGGTTTAGAGAGGGGGAGGGGGTTGAAAACCTTACCAACTTTTTGATTTTAGTCCTTTTAAAATACTACGAGTTAACACAAACAAGCGAGTCCTTGAGGGACAACTAAGGTGGTTATTCAAATAGAGTTAGCTACTCAACAAACTCGATAGAGTGTTGATAGAATAACTCATTGCTTAACTCGAACCTTAACTTGGCCGTGTTGGTTTTATCAAGGAAGACTTAACACCCTTTGAATTGTTTTAAACCTGTTTTAACACTTGATTTTAGCACTTGATTATTAATTAGTTGGATAGCAAATAGGTTTATCAACAAATATAATGTAAGTATGCGTAAATGTAAATGTTTGAAAAATAAATGACACGATTGAGTTTTATAGAGGTTCGAAGATGGGGTAATTCTTCTAATCCTCTATTCTCCAACTCTGGAGGAATCCACTATGTAAAAGATCTGTTTACAAAGTGGTCAATGATCAGATACGACGCCTTGGTCACACAGTGGCTTCTCGTCCGACTCGCCTTCTTCACAGGCGGTAGTTTGTCTTGCTAATTGACTCACTTTCTCAGGCTCTTGGATTTGATCACGAAGCCATCCAATAACTTGATCTTGGTTCGACCTTGAACTTTCCTGCAATCCTCATTGGAAAGTAGACCCCTTTTGATTCTTCAAAAGTTTCCTCTTCAACACGTTTGAAGTTGTCTTTCCTTCACGACTTGTGTTGGATCGATTTCCTTTAGGTTTCGAGGCTTGAGGATTTGCTTGAATATAATTGAGAATATTTGCATGTTAATAGCTTGAATATTGCTTGTTTGTTCATGGTTCAAGTAACCAAGGTAACCTTTTCTCAATGAATTTCCTCGGCCTTTTATAGTGAACTTTCAAAAATCGCTTAGTTGAAGAGATAGTGATTTCAAAAATTCACTTGTGTTTGTTGGCTTGTCTTTTCTTGGTCCTCAATCTTGAGATGTAGATCCTTCCTCGTATTAAATGAATTTGCAACTTTTCGTGTTCGACACGAGGTGCGATGCTTTCCATTGGTTTATTCCTTTTGCACGCTTCCGGGATAAGCACTTTAAGACCTGGCGGCATGGAAGTATTACTTATTTAAGTAATGTTCTTGATTTCGGCAACGGATTCATTTCGATTAACTCCTCTTGTCACGCCTTTTTCCCCAGTGACTTGAGAGTCCGCTCCAATCATTCGATGACTCATCGTCACTTCAACTTGAGACTTGACTTCTTGAGTTGACTTTAATCGACTCTTCACACAATTGTTCCTCGGTGATACAACTTCAAATCGAGTTCTTGATCTTCTATCTTGGCCATGCTCAACTGTTCCACATGAGTCGTCACTTGATCTTGATTGACCTCTTGTATTTCCAGGCGTAGTCGACTTGACTCAGATTTTCTAGCCCTATCTACTACAATGTAAATTACAAGGAAAATGGGTTGCCAACTTTCTAGTTTAAGTTTTACATGGCATTCATCAAAATCTATAAGATAAATTTCCCAACAATTTCCCCCTTTTTGATGATGCCAAAACTTAAAAACATTAAACAAAATATAAACAGTAAAGATACATACAGACAATGCAAGAACAAGGAATGTATGCGTAGAATCGATCGTTTTATTGATCATAACATTCTTGACCTTAACACAAATTGTTTATATTTGGTATCGTGAGCATTCTATATCAAAGCAAAAGTACACATCTCTGCTAGGATACTAGAATAAGTACACAAAAAAAAATTATAGAAAACTTCACTAAGTATACAGATGACATACAAAAGTGTATTTACGGGTAAAATACATGAAGGGTTCGCAACAACACTTCATCGCCTTCGCTTCCTCCTTCTTTCCTCTTGACTTTGTCGAAGTCATCAACTCTTTTTCTCTTTTTATCTTCTTCTTTCTCTCTTCTTCCTTTCTTCTTCCTTCTTCTTCTTTTCGTAAGCTCTCTTTTGGCAGGTCATCCCTTTTTCGCCTATCCTCCCATTCGCGTTGGGCTTTGGCACTTTCTGCCATTCTTCTTTTGGCTTCTTCAATTTTGCGTTGATCTTTTAAATTCGCCAGGTGATCGTGTCGATCCCTAATATACGATATCCCTTTTTCGCTCTTTTTTCGACTCGGCTCCTCTTCTTCGAGAGTGTACTTGCACAGAGCTTTGGATTTTTCGGTGAGTGTCGCTAGAGCTTTGTTATTTCTCACTGCCTTGCACACCTCTAGTCCTTTTTCCCAAGTAGAGATCCCATGCTTTGGTTAGAGACAGTCCCTTGAAGCGACCTTGACTTCAGTGTTTTGAATTCTTCGATGGATCTAGGCTCTCGATCCAACTTGCGCATTAATTCACCGGGAGGGTCAATTAGAGCTTTGCTTAATCCGGTGGGAGTCCACCATGATGTTGTAAGATATTTTGAACGCGAGCTTCCTGTTTTGTGAGAACTCCTCAATCTCTCGCTTCAATGATCTTCCTTCTTTCTCGCTATTGGCACGACAGCAGTGTCCCATTGGTAGGGTTACGGAAGTTTGCTCATGATGGAGGTCAGAACTTGACTTCTTGGGGTTTACTAACATCAATGTTAAATCGTCGGCGTTCCCCTCACTGCTTTTTTTTTCTTCTTAGCTTGATTCCTTGGACTTCTCTTCTTTCAACTTCCTTAGGAGTTCTCTTCCCCTTATGGCATCATCAAAGGAAAGAGGAACCCTAGGGAACATACCTGCGAGCATGAAGTCTAGTCTTTGTAGAGTTGAGTGTTGTTTGGAGTCGGTGAGGCATATCTTCGCTCGAAATTTCGAGCAAGTTGTCTTGGACTCTACTGTCACTAGCTTCATCTCGGCCATGAGTAGGCTGAATTTATCATTCATAGTGCTCTCAAGTCGCATAATTTCTTTTGCTTGAAATTGTCTCAGCAACTCCATTTCAGTCTTGTGAGATTCATGCAACCTTTCTACGTATTCCTGCATTTTATGCCTCGATCAAAGTGTTGTCAGTGCTCCGGACAAGAATTTTATTATATAGTGCCTTGAAATAGCGAACTTGCTCGAACCGCATGGCACTTTGCTGTTGAGACCACTCCCCGATCCGTACCACTATCCCTCTTAAATCTGGCTGTGAGGGTGGCATCTCTATTGTTGTCCCTTTAAGTCTAGGGAGGCTTGGTGTTGTTCGATCTTCTCAATCTCTTCACAGATCTTCTTGAAGACTTCACAAAACTCATTTGTCTCACTTGATTCACCGCCGCCATTCCGCATCGAAGTTAAAGTCTGCTTTGGTACAATGGAGTCGGTAGGGATTACGGGATCTTCTCGCATGTGAATCGTCGTTGCTCTTTAGCGATCTCTTCCTCTAGCTCGAGGCAAGTTTATAGAAAAAGGAAACACTTGTTCAAAGGCATCATCGTGCACATATGGGATGGTCTCGTGCGGTTTGTACTGTGATGTCTCGGCTTGATTGATCTCGGTTGTAGTGGTTTCTCCCGATCTGTCATAGCCTGTGGGAGCCCGTGATGGTCTTTGGTGGAGTCGCTCGCCGCATTTGTGGGAGCCTCGTGAGATGACTCGATTTTAGTAGGGGCTTGTGGAATGTGTTGCCCGGTGATCGAGCCTCAATTTGCCTTAAATGCCTTCTTCTCGGTCTCGAGAGATTTCTCTAAATGAATTAATGAAGTTCTCTGTTGCATCATCAAGATCATCGGATGATGATGAGACTTGGGGGCATGGGTCATCATCGAAGTTGAATTTTTTGACGAGCTTTATCACTTAGCTAACTCGTGGTTTTGAGAACATCCTCATTTGGGTCCCTTTGATCCGCAGAATCGAGTGGACTCAACTTCATCTTCGGACCCCAAGAATGATGTGTCTAAGTTCTCCGGGAGTCATGAAGTGCACTTATTTCCTCTTCTATTTCAATGCTTTGAACAGGAGGAATGTTCTGTGTCTCTTGAGCTTTATCCGGGGAAGTCTCGGCCTCTCTTGGGCCTTCACTACCTCCGGTAGTCTCAAGCAGGCGAGGCCTTCAATATTCCCTTCGACGGGCCGCTTGTTGTCTTAGGGTCTTGGACCATGGCATCCATAGAAGTCTCAACCCCTAGATTGCACTTTCACCGCCTGCAGTGTTAACTCCGGGGCATCTCCATCCCGTGCCTCAATCAGAAGAACAAAGTGTCATTAGCCTTCAAAGCAATCGACATTTCAATTTGGGATGACTCAATCGTCCGAGCCGTCAATGTCACTCTATTGTGGTTGTTTCTCGTTTCCACTTCGCCTCCTTGCTTTAAGTTAGAGTCTTCTCGCAAAGCATCCTCCGACCCCCGCGGTGAAGAGAGTTTCCCCTCACCGGTGGCACACCACCGGTGAGGATCGATGATGGGGTCACTCTGCTCCGGACTTACGTCTTTTTCTTTTGAATGTTGGTAGTTGGGGCGGTGGTAAAACACCTTCTTCGTGGGTTGGCTCAACTTGGGTGCCCAAAATCCCGGTTTAATTGCCAATTCCCTTGGACCCATTCTCCGAAAGTACCAGGGACGTGGCTACAACGATGTCGTGGCAATCCCATCGCACCACTCCCAAAAGGTCGATTTGCGGGAGAGATTGAGACGACTCTCTTGGTCCTTTAAATAATTGTTGCTCATGCAATCGCCGATTCTCTCATTGCTTGTTGCATGTCGACTTCTCTGCGCAAAGAATGGGATCCTCACCACTCTCGAGTATATGTCTAGATGTGTATGAGTGTGGGATGGAAAGTTTGTGAATTCACACATCTTGGCCTTTGCTAGGACATGGGCTTCCTCGGTTGCCTTTTCTTTTCTTCTTCCTTAATGATTCGAAGAATATCCATGCAATTTTCTTCATCAAGGGCGGCCTGTCAGATCGTGGCAAACAGAAATTTGAAATAATTCCTCTTCTTCTTCGATATACTCGGGGTGAGCGAATGCGCCCTTGAGTGATCTAGCTTCCATGCTCTCCAATCTCTCGAGACGACGCTGAATGTCCGGATATCTTGGAGAGTACATGATTACATCATCGTCATCATCGTCTTCCTGTCCTTCATTTTCTGGGATTGAAGGCAAGATACTCTGCTGCTACTCTCCTTCAGCAGCATCAGTAGCAGGTGGAGAGATAATTTTTTCAACAGGATGTTCGGATTGTCTCACCATGAGCTTTGTTTCCCTAAATTTCGACGCCCAACCGAAGTCTTCATCGGGACTCTTCGATGACCTTCAGATTTTGTCGATTCATCAATTACTTCTTGAGATCGCACTTCCCCGAGCTTCAAAGAAGATATCGATGCTTTCTCCGGTGAGTGGCGATTCGATTGTCTTCTCCAATTCGAGTTCCTTACTAGTCTCCTTTTTCTTGGACGAACTAGGGGGACAGTTCGATCGATGGTTGCATCACCGGTGGGGACTTGGGCATCCTTTTTGGAGGGAGCCGCTTCCTCGATTTGGCGATCTTCTTCTTAGGATGGCGAGGAGAAGGGATTTGGGGTTTCTTCTCAACCTCGGCCGCAGGGCAAAGCGACTGGCTGCGAGGGCAAAGCGACTCTACCGAGGCAGGGCAGCGACTTCAATTCTACAGGCGGCAGTGCATTCTTTGTCTTAGCTGCAGGAGCAACTTTCTTCTTTGCGTGCATGGGCGGCTTTCTTCTTGGAGGAGGAGGGGTAGCACTGTGTGTCCTCGGGTTCAACCGATTCCTCCTCATTTGTTTCCGCCTTCTTTGCGTGGGCTCTCTTACGGGCTCCAGAGAGGTTAGCCCTAAACATCTTATTGTTGACATGGAAGGGTTTTCCATGTCGAAGGGGAATGCCATTCACTCCCATCGTGTGGCCAATCACGAGGCCATAGCTAAGAGATCCTCCAAAGGATTCATCTTCCTTGAATGACTTATTCATCACATTCGGAAGAGTCTCGCGATAATAACGAACTCGGATTTACTTTCTTTCTTGCGCATGATTGCGGCCATGACGATCGCCTTAGTCTTGGACAAATGATTAAAGCTTCCAAACTTCATGTCTACACATTTGGAGACGATATCCATCAATTTATGATAGTCGTCCTTGCCAGACTTCTTATCGGTTGTGTAGACCACCTTAGCAACAAGACGGTTTGGCTATCTCTTTCCACGCAAACAACCAAATCAACACAGCTTCATTAATCTCCTTCATGCCTTGAGACAACAACAAGCAAATCTGCTCGCAAGGTCCTTAGCATTTATCATTATGTCCTTGCGGTGGGATGAAGACTTGATTCCTTCGCCCCGCACTTCCGCGTTAAGATAGATCGCACTACCTCCTCGAGATTGGTATGCGAGTATTCCAAAGTCGAAAACCCCGAGACCTAACTTTTCTAGTATCTCAAAGAATCTTCTTAACAAGGGTTTCATCGAACCACGCTTCACCATACCTTCGAAATCCACCGACGATCCTGAGTGGATTTGCTTCGATAGTTGACGAAATCAAACTTAGGTGCCATTTTCAGAGATTTTCACCGATTAAAACTTGAAGAACTTGCTTGAGGACACTTAGGGTTTGCGAGAGAGAAATTGCTTGCTTTCTTTTTGCTTGAAGATGAACAGATTCCGAATGAGAGAGAGAGAGAGCGGAAAAATGTATATACATGGGTTATGAAAGAACATGTCTTCGGATTTTGAAATTTTGATCAAGATCAATGGTTCGTATTTAGCACGTCAAACCGCATTTAATTCCTCGCATTTAATGCAAAGCAACATTTATATCCAATCATATGCTTACTATGTAGCTTTTTTGTACCGTCATTATTACACCGACGTCATCCTTAAAAACATTCCTTCTCATTAAAAACATGCGTTTTTGTCACTTAGCTCATAAATGAATCAACTTATATCAAATATGACTTAACTCGCTTCTCTCCTTTCATTAAGTGACTCACCGCTGCCTAACTCGATCAATTGACTTTTCGACATATTTGTTTCACATGGCCGATTCGTGAAACTTGTTCAATTTCCATCTTCTCATCTTCCATCTCATTTGATTGAGTCTTTTGAGTGTTAACTTAACTCAATTAGCCCTAGCTCATTCTTGAGCTCTTCAAATCTTGACTCACATAGAGGCTTGGTGAATATGTCGCCTAACCGCTTATCGTTGAGATATATTCCAAAGTGATGTCTTTCTTTTCGACATGATCTCTTATAAAATGATACCGACATCGGTGTGCTTTGTTCTTGAATGCAACACAAGATTCGAGTGATTGAAGTAACACTTGTGTTATCACACATAATTGGAATCTCTTTTTCTTCAATATCATAATCTCTCACCATTTGCCTCATCCATAAGACTTGGGCACAACAATTTGCCCGCAACCACGTACTCGCGTTTGTGGATGTAGCTATTGAGTTTTGCTTGCTAAACCAGGAAATCAATCTATTTCAAGCATTTGACATGTACCGAGGTACTTTTCTGTCAACTTTGCATCCAAAGATAGTGAGTCCGAATAACCAATAATCTTGAATCCACCTTCTTTTGGATACCATAAGCCAACTTCCCGGCATCCCTTCAAATACCTTAGGATTCTCTTAGCCTGCAAATCATGTTGCTCTCTTTTGGTGCAGATTGAAATCTTGCACACATACACCTACCGCAAAGGTGATGTCCGCCTCTTCGGGTCATTAAGTAGAGCAATGATCCAATAAGTGCTCTACATCTTGTTTGATCTACAACCTTGCCATCCGCATCCATGTCCATCTTGTGATGTGTTCATTGGTATTTTCACGAAGACTTCTCTTCCATACCAAATTTCTTCATTAAATCTCACGGTGTACTTTGTTTGACTTATGAAAGTTCCATCCTTCAATTGCTTGACTTGAAGTCCTAGGAAGAAGGTCAGCTCTCCCATCATGCTCATTTTAAATTTGCCTTTTATGAGGTTTGAGAACTTATCACACAACTCTTTATTTGTGGATCCAAAAATGATGTATCATACCATGCTCTTGTGCCTGTTTCAATCTATATAATGCTTTTTGAGCTTGTACACCTTATCTCCAATAGTCTTCGCTTAAAACCTGGAGTTTGTTCAACATAGACTTCTTCCTCTAGTGATCCATTTATAAATGCACTCTTCACATCCATTTGATATACAATGAAGTTCTTATGTGTAGCATAGGCAAGAAACATCCTTATTGCTTCTAATCTTGCAACGGGAGCAAATGTTTCATCAAAATCTATTCCTCTTCTTGGCAATACCCTTTGGCTACCAATCTTGCTTTGTTTCTTACAAAGATCCTTCCTCATTCATCTTGTTTTCGAAAACCCATTTTGTGCCAATGACATTTTGATTGGTTGGCCCCTGCACCAATTCCCATACCTTGTTTCTTTCAAATTGATTCAACTCTTCTTGCATGGCCTGGATCCAATGTGTGTCATCCAATGCTTGAGACACATCTTTTGGCTCTATTTGGGAAATAAAACAAGTGAACATTGCTTATTCTTTGAGCTCGGATCCGGTTCTTACACCATCTCTAACATCTCCAATAACTAACTGGTGGATGGTCTCTCGGCCATCTCACGAGGTTGGAGTAAGTCATTTGGGTTCGGCCCGCCTCGCGACTATGTTGTCTTGAGCAGACTCTTTCATCTTCATTTAGCTATAGACTTTCCATTTGTCTTTGAGATTCAGCTATCCCATCTTCATCTTGGTTGATTGCTCTTACTTGCCTTCAACATAAGGACTCTTCTCGCATAGTTGGTGATTTAGCTTATCAACTAACTCTTCAATGTCTTCTCCACTCACATTAGGTTCATCAAAAACCACATGGATAGACTCTTCGTGACCATAGTCCTCTTGTTCAACACTCTATAGGCTTTGCTCTCAGCTGAGTATCCCAAAAAGATACCTTCATCAACTTTAGCATCGAAAGCCTTCAAATTATCTTTGCCATTGTTGTGGATGAAGCATTTACATCCAAATATCCTGAAGTACCCAACATTTGGCTTTCTCCTATCCGATTTCATAGGGAGTCTTGGTTAATTTCCTGGTAATCATGCATCTATTTTGAGTATAGCATGTTGTGTTAATGGCTTGACCCCAAAATCTCTTAGGCAATCCAACCCTTGACTAACATGGTTCTTAAGCTTCCTTGAGAGTTCTTTTCTTCTTTCGCTACTCCATTTTTTGTGGAGTTCTTCTTGCTGCGATAACTCATGAGCAATACCATTTTCAACACAATATCGAGTAATTATCCCATTGACAAACTCGGTTCCCTCGGCAGGACCTTATCTTTATAATGGTTTGGCTCTTTTAATTTTGAACTCTTTTCATCACCGAGGTAACTTCTCGCAAGGTTTCCTTCTTTTTGCACATGAAGATTGTCCATGTATATCTTGAATAATCATCCGAAACCACTAAGGTGTATTTCTTTCCACTTATCTTTGGTGGTCCTACAGGACCAAATAGATCCATATGCAATGGATGCAATATCCTTGTTGAAGAAGGACTAGGCTTATCCTTGAATGAAGATTTGATTTGCTTTCCCATCTAGCATGCATCACATACACTTTCCTTCTTGTACACGAGTCCGGAAATCCTTCCACAAGATGACTCCTTGCAAGCTTGTTGATTGTCTTGAAATTCGGATGACTCACTTCTTGTGCCACAACCAACTTGATTTTTGTACTCTTCTTTGCTATGCAGACAAGTGCTTGGTGTGGCGAAGAGACCAATCTACCACATACATGTTCTTCTGTCTTGATCCTTGTAGCGCTATTTCATTTGATTGATATCTTTGATCCGGCACACTCCCATATCGAATCCAACATTGTAGCCCTTGCCACAGATTTGGCCGATGCTTAATGAGTTGAAGTTGACGCCTTCAACATATGCAACATCGTGATTTCCAATCTATTTTTCTTGATGGATCCTGTGCCTTTGATTTCCTCGGAGCTTCATTTCCTCCAAATATAACTTTTGCACCTCTAACCTCCTTGAATCTTGACAGTTTTTTCTTGTTCCCCTGTCATATGTTTGGAACAACCACTATCCATGTACCAGGTTCTTTGGCACTCGGATGTTCCTTGAACCCGCAATCAAGGAAATTAGTTTTTAGGTACCCATACTTACCACAGGTCCGAGGGGTTAATCTTGTAAGATGATCCAACCAACCTATAGCCAAATGACTTGACTCTAAGAGGTTGCCATCTATCTCGTGCCATAATCATAGTGCACATTAGCAAATTGCTTGGGGATTTTGGGTCATACAAACGTTTGTCTCTTTTTGTCTGTATGCATGTGTGTGTGTTTTAACAATTGCTTTCTTGGGGTAGTTGTGATATTTCCGAGTGTAGTGCCTGGGTGTATATGTGTGATGATAATAGCTCTTTTGCCTTTGGAATGACCTTTCTTTGCGGTTTAGGTTTTTGCCATCTGTGCTTGTATTCCATTGGTCTTTGTTAATATTTCACATTGTTCCTATCAGTTTGGCTTGGGTAGTTTCTACCATTCCCTTCATATGTTTTTCTCTCGATGAAACTACGGGGTTTTGGTAGCTCATTTATTCTTCACAGAGTACTTTCAATTTGGAGTTTTGAGAAACTCTGCTTTGGATTTCTTCTCACCTGTCCTCTCAAAGATACTCATTTGGTTGTTTTCCTTTCCTTTATATCCAAGGCCAATTTGTTTGTGATTGTACTTAGGAGTGAATGTGGGTGCAACATTTGGTGTTTTGGATTTTTGAGATGCTTCATTGCTTGAAGACCCTTTTTTCCAAAATCACTCAGGAGTTTGACTATGCACAAAGGGTCTATCTTGTTTAGCTCGGTGTAAGTTTCTTCTTACTAGTCGAGCTCACGATACCACAATCTATCACGCCCAACTTGGAGCCGTGACATAGTCAAACGAACTTAGGCCGGTTTACTTAAGCGGCCCGAAATAAACCAATTACTCATTCATAAAAGTAATTCAATCATAACAGAAAAATCCCAAAAAAATACATAATGTCAATGTAGTCTAAGTCAGAAATGTTGCAAAGGAAATAACAAAGCACATCATTATTCATAAATATTTCTCTTTGGTCCTACGCACATCTATTACAAATTTCATAATTATTCGTTCATCAAAATAACATAAATAAGATTCAGTTGACTCAAGTTCGGTAAGATATAGGATTAGTCGGTAGCATCAAAGTCTTCGCTGCCTTTCTCTTCCGGCAGGGTCTCATCCTCTGGTTGGGAAAAATAGGTGGGAGTGAGACAAAAATTCTCGGTAGGTGTGGTAGTTGTGTGTGCAAGTGGGGCTTATATTTTATGCAGTAAAATCGTTTCATGAGTTTTGATGCAAGAAACGTGCAATGATATTTTCATATACTTAATAATTTTATTAATATTATTTTAAAATCAATCCGTCTATTCAGATCGGTTGGTTGCGCACGAAAGTGTGACGCCAACCTAGTCGATCCGTCAATTCATATCGGTTGGTTGCGACTGGAGACCACCTTATACGGCAGAGAAGTGTCGATCAAACATCATCTCCCAAACAATACACCTTATCCCTCCCGCCGATAGGGGTCAAGCCGCTATCCTAGTTGGCACGACGTCTCTCCACAGTGGAGCCAACTAAGCTCGGAGAACGTCATAATCATGATTATACCAGAATCCTACGACCCAATCACCCGGACCCTCCCGTCCGGCTCGAGGTTGGGAGTTGGATGATGGAGGCCGATATGTGATCGTAGCCAAGCTACCCATCCCATACGCGACTTATCCATTCTACAAACCGTCAATTCATATCGGATGGTTGCGCACGGAAAGTGTGACGCTAACCCGGTCGATCGATCAAGAGGGAAGCGTGTTTAAGGACTCACCGCGTCAATATTGATCATTGACACGGCATAGATATCGGAGGGTAATCTAGCGTTTTATTCTTTGATTCAATGTATTATGTCGAGGTTCTTAATAAGGTTGATTATGCCGGCGAGGTAGTCGCCTTATTATCATGACAATTAGTCGGTATGAAATCCCGAATAATATTCGGATAATAATTTAAAAATAGAAATTTTAATTAAATAAAATATTTATGTTTTATAAATAAACTGAATTTTCTTGAAGATAAAATAATTCATATGACCTTGATAAATTTCTTATTTTTAAAATAAAATATTTTAATTAAAGAGAAAGATTTATGCTTAGGGTTTTAAAATTCCATAAGTTGTGATCCCGGACTCGGAAAAGGGCAAGGTCAGTCCTTAATTTTTCTAAATATTCTAAGGAATCATATTTTCTGGGTCTCGGGGTTAAATTTTCAAAAATTACAGGCCAGTCCCAATTTTCTCCAAATTTATTATTTTGACCCGATACTTTTAAAAATAGATATCTCTTAAACCGGAAAAGATTTTAACGAGATTCCAAATCTAATAATTTTTTGGGGTAGTAATTATGTAGATTAAAAACAGTTTTAAAAATTTTCAGATTTAGTACCAATTTTTTACGAAAATTTTTTAACCCCAAAGGCAATTTTTACCATTAAGGGCTTGTTTCAAGCCCGTTTTCCGTGAAATTTGGACTAGTGGTCCAGATTGTTAATTAAAATAATCTCATAAAATATTCGGGACAATAACCTTCTATATTTTCAAAATTTACAGTTTAGCCCCTTAAAGGTTGGAAAATTTCATTTAAATGTCTAAAATTCGTATATTCGTATTTGTTTGACCGGAGGGTCCCAATTATTATTTTTATTTATATTACAGTAATTTTAGTACAAATTTTGGATTTTTCAGTGGGGTTTCACAGTTTATTTTTATCATTTTTGGTCCTATATTTTGCTATAATTGCAAAAATGGCCCAAACATGATTTTATTCACAAATACATGGGTCTAGAATATTAACATATCATTAATATACATATTTTCATATATCTCATTCATCTTGAAGATATACCAATATAAGAGACATATAAAAGCTATTTTCTAACATATTATATCATATTTCCAACACACAAACATGTAAATTTTGAAATTTCCAGAAATATAAAAAGACAAAAAAATTCCAGAAATATATAATAAAATGAATCACATACATTCATGTCAAAAGAAAGCATAATAGCATACATAAGCTATTTTTCCTGTGCAAAATCACTTTTAGCATAAGTTCATATACATATCATTTTTATTATTACTTATTTTTTTCGAAAATTCCAGAAATAAAACTGATTTTTGTTATATCATCTTATTTTTAGAAATATAACAACATAACACACAAAAAAATGCTAGTTTATGCAAATAAAGTCATGAGTTTTTAAAGAATTCACCCACCTCTTATTTGTTCTTGTAAGGTTGCTTCTAGCTTTTTAAGTCCCTTCTAGCTCCCCTCAAGACCTTAAAACAACCCCTATGTAGTGATTTAGGGTGTCAAAAGTTGAAGAAAAATGGAAGAATAAAAGAATGGATAACATGAGTATTTTTGGGACAAGCTTACCTTAACCTATAGCTTCTTGAGTGCTCCAAAGGTTTTATCCTTCAATTCCAAAACTTCGAAACCCGACCCTCTTCTCTTCCTCCTACAAGTCGAAGTTCTTAAATGAGGTAGTAGGAGAATTAAACTTGTGTTTAGAAGAAAGAGTTTGGAGGATTTCCTTACCTATTCCTCAAAAATTGGCCATTTCTTGCTTAATGATGAGGAGGTGTTTGCTTGTTTTTTTGAAACAAATATCTAAGTGTAGAGAGTGAAAATGGAAGCCTTCTCCCTCTTCTCCTCTTAATGGCCGTCCACCCTCTCCTCTTTGTTAGGCTAGTCTACATTTTTTTTTTCCTCATCTTGGAAGTTGGTTTAGAGGCATGCTTGCCTTGGGTAGGGAAAAGGGTGTATTGGGTTATGGGATGGTTTAGCATGCTAGGAAGAAGACAAATTGTTATCTCCCCCCCTTTGACCGTGCACCTCATCCATCCATCCATTTTTTTTTTTTGTGTGTGATACTCGATTCCTATTATCACATGTCTCTTTTATATAGGCCAATCACCTTATCTCAATTCTAGTGATAAGTCACTTATTTCTTCGTAATTGTAATTAAATCATATAACATAAGTTAAGTTAGTAATATATCATTAGGGATAGTTAAAATTAGCAATTAGTAAGTTAGGAAATAAAATAACATTAATATCTAGATACCAAGAATTATAAAATTAAGACTATATTTTATTAATATCAAAATGTGACATTTAGTCACACGATACAATATCCAGAACTATTACAATTTGATTAATCAAAATTCCGGGTCTCACAAAGAATCAAGGTAACCTTTTCTCAACGAATTTTCTCGGCCTTTTATAGTGAACTTTCAAAAATCGCCCGTTGAAGAAGAGCAGTTGATTTCAAAAATTCACTTGTGTTCGTTGGCTTGTCTTTTCTTGGTCCTCAATCTTGAGATGTAGACCCTTCCTCGTATTAAATGAATTTGCGCTTTTCGGGTTCGACACGAGGTGCGGTGATTTCCATTGGTTTATTCCTTTTGCACGCTCTCGGGATAAGCACTTTAAGACCTGCTAGCATGGAAGTATTACATATTTAAGTATTGTTCTTGACTTCGGCAAATGATTCATTTCGATTAACTCCTCTTGGTTGTCGCTTTTTCCCAGGTGACTTGAGTCTGCTCAATCATTGGATGACTCATCTGTCACTTCAACTTGAGACTGGCTTCTTGAGTTGACTTTGATCGACTCTTCACACACTTTCACTCGGTGATACAACTTCGGTCGAGTTCTTGATCTTGTCTTGGCCATACTCAATCTGTTCCACACGGACTCTTCACTTGATCTTGATTGACTTCTTGTATTTCCAGACGTAGGCGACTTGACTCGGCTTTTTCCAGCCCTATCTAATACAATGTAAATTACAAGGAAAATGGGGTGCCAACTTTCTAGTTTAAGTTTTACATGGCATTCATCAAAATCTATAAGATAAATTTCCCAACACGTAACAAAAATTAAGGTGCGGGCCTTGGTGGATTTTGTTCAAGAGTTGACAAAAGCCCCAAGTAAGGGAGGGACATAGATTTTGTTTGTGGATGGTTCGATGGCTAGTTCGGGATATGGAGTAGGCATAGTTTGATAAGTCCGAAAGGGTGGAAAGTGACTTCGCGATAAGATTGGACTACAAGCTTTCCAATAACAAAGCCGAGTATGAGGCTTTTATTCGAGGATTCGAATGGTCAGTAGAAATGGGAGCAACGAATGTCTTTGGTCCATCTGGACTCACAATTGGTCTATAAGTAGGTTATGGGAGAGTTCGAGGTCGGGAAGAAAGAATGAAAAACTATGTCGATGCATGCAAGGCGTTGGAGAATATGATTGGAAAGGTACATATCTCACAAATACCAGGGAGGAAAATGTTAGGGGCGGATTTCTTGGCAAAGATAGCCACTCGATTTGAATGTGCTCGAGAAAGGTATATCACTTTGCTCAAGGTGAAAGTTTCCGCTTTGAATCTTGAGGTTGGGTCATTAGAAGAAGGAGAAGATTGGCGGGTTCCTATCATAGCATATTTGAAGGAGGGGCGTCTGCCAAAAGATAGAAATGAGGCTTCTCGGGTTAAGATTGGGCGACCCATTTTTGCATGATAGGGGAAAGGTTATATAAAAGGGGATTCGGAATACCATTCTTTGAGGTGTTTGCGTAAAACGGAGGGAGAATATTGTTAGATAAATGTTTTTATCAAGATTTTGATGATTATGTTTAAATGAGTTTTTATACCAAAACTATGTTTATAAATGTTGTCCACATACTCCTAAATGATTTAAAATGTTTTTACTAATTTTTGGAGTATTTCTTAGTATTTATTATTCGATAAAAATGGACAACACTTTTGATGGTTTTGTTTAAATTAGTTTTTACACCAAAACAATGTTTATAAATGTTGTCCAAATACTCCCAAGTAATTTAAAATGTTTTTACTAATTTTTTGGAGTATTTCTTGTAGTTTATTTTTGATAAAAATCGGAGAACATTTCAAATTGGAGGTCGACCAGGTCGCACAAGAGGTCGACGGCACTAAGATTTGAAAAAATGAAAATGAACGAAACATAAACAAACAAATTAAAAAAAAAGAAGGAGGGGATCGGTCAAGGGTGAGGGACCGGTCGCACCCCGTCGACCTTGGTCGACCCCGACGACTGACACTGGATCGCACTATTTTTTTCAAACGGTCGAAATCTTCAACAGGCAACCGGTCGCCCTATGCTATTTTTGACAAACAAAGTTATCTTTATTTGAAATTCTTGACAACAAGATTTACTTTTGATTTTTGTACAATATTTCTACATCTTGTGATCTTCTTTTTGTAGACAAAAGTGAAGATAGAGGAGCCTATGTTGGGAGCCTATGTTGGTGAAGACTTCCCTATAAATAGAGGATGAATTGAAGACACAAGACACAACACATACAAGCAAAATACAGAACAAGAAATCGCAAATTGTTCAAGCTTTCATTTTTACATTCTTGTTGTAATAGCCTAAGTACTTTCACTTGCACATCTTTGAGGTCTAGGCTTTTTGATTCTTGATTACACTTGCACTCAATCTTTGTATTGGTTTCATAGAGTTGTAATCTTGAATTTTGTCCATCATTCAACACAAGACATCCTTGTGAGTATTCTTGTGGTAAGAATACACTTGGGTGATCTAGGTGATAGGTGTTTGAAGAGTGTGGTACTCTTCAAAGGTGGTGAAGGAAGATTGTGGTAATCTCCTTGAAGGTGTTGTAAGAGGATTGTGGTGATCCTCAAGGTGTTGTATTAATTGTGGTAATTAATAAAATTTTTTTCTTTTTGAAATCCATCCTGAGATATCTTTGGGGTGGTAGAGGATTAGGCCCTAGGTGGGTTGAACCTCTTTAAATCAACGAGTGTTGTTTAATTTCCGCATTTACATTCTTGTCATTTACTTGTTGATTCGAAAAAGAGGGTGATTTGCGAAAAATCGGCATAATCTATTCACCCGCTCTCTAGATTATCGTAGCCACTTGGACTACCAAATATGTCTTTGAAAAGAAATACACGAACGATGTTGTGGGAACAATATGGGAACCAGGATTTTGGTCGGGAAGGTCTTTGAGGGCAGGATACTTACTGGTCGTATCGAAAGCCGAGGCCCGTAAATTGGTGGTGAAGGCTTGCGAAAAATGCCAAGTGCATGCGCGCTCATACATCACCGCCGAGGAGCCGATGACTATGAGTTCGACTTGTTTGTTTTCTAAGTGGGTGATTGATATTGTGGGGCCATTTTCTCCGGCCTCGGGAGAATGTAAATTCCTTTTAGTAGCGTTAGATTACTTCAACAAGTGGGTTGAATTTGAAGCTTTGACAAAAATAACCTAAGATGCGATGATGAAGTTTATATGAGAATATTATTTGTCGTTTTGGAGTACCGAGGGTCCTTGTGTCGGATAATTGGACACGATTCAATGGGACTAGTATCAAGGCTTGGTGCGAGGAGATGAAAATAAATCAACACTTCACGTCGCAGTAGCTCACCCGAGGCAACGGGCAGTGGTGGAGGTAACTAATAAATCTTGGTCCAAGGACTTAAAAATAGGGTGGAAAGAGTTGTAGGAGCGTGGGTACAAGAGTTGAGCTTGGTGTTATGGGCGTGAGAACAAATCCGAATGAGGCCATGGGAGAAACTCTGTTTAGTCCGGTTTATGAGATGGATGCACGGTGATTCCGACGAAATTGGGATGAAAACTAATAGATCCGGACCTTTGAGGGGGAGAGAATGAGGTGTTACCACACGAAGCTCGGATTTGATCAATGAGAAAAAGGAGATGGCCTTTTTGCGGATGGAAAGGACAAGGAGCGAATCATAGCAACTTACAATAGTAAGGTAATGAATAGGAATTTCCAAATGGGAGACCTGGTTTTGAGAAGGGCGATCAAGTAAGAACAAGGGCAAGCTAGACCCGAATTGGGAGGGTCCACTATAGGTGATCAAGGTTTCTTTGGAGGAGCTTACGAGTGGAGGAAGCTGAATGGAAGAAAATTACCTTGAGCTTGGAATGTTAGCAACCGAAAAAGTACTACCCCTAAGAAAAGTGAACGAGATGATGTAATTTTCTCTTTTATTTAAAATTCAATGAAACGTGCTTGCTTATTTGATAAGTTGTAGAAACTGTGCACAAAAATTGACTCGGTGTTTGGAGCTTGGCTAGAGCCAACACTCCAAACACCTTGGGCGCGATGTCCCGGAGGGCGAGTCGAGCTTGAGCTCGGATACTTTGCCCTCAGTTGAAAAATTAACCAAGTGTTTGAGCTTGGCTCGATCCAACACTCCAAACACCTCGGCGCGATGGCCCGAGGGCGAGTCAAGCTCGAGCTCGGATACTTGCCCCAGTTGAAAAATTAACCAAGTGTTTGGAGCTTAGCTCAAGCCAACACTCCAAACACCGGGCGCGATGGCCCGGAGGGTGAGTCGAGCTCGAGCTCGGATACTTGCCCTCATATTGAAAAATTAACCAAGTGTTTGGAGCTTGGCTCGAGCCAACACTCCAAACACCTTAGGCGCGATGGCCAGAGGAGAGTCGAGCTCCGGCTCGGATATTTTCCTCAGTTGAAAAATCAACCAAGTATTTGGAGCTTGGCTCGAGCCAACACTCCAAACACCTCGGGCGCGATGGCACAGAGAGCGAGTCAAGCTCGAGCACGGGCTTATATATAAAAAAACAAACAAACAACAAAGGAGAAGAAAAAGAAAAGATTATTCAGCTCGGGACAACGAAAGAAAAAGTTATATTAATAATATGCAAGTACAAAAGGTGCCAGATTAGGATAATTACAACAGGAAAAGTTTGTTACAAAATGAGATCCTCGAGGCTCGGATGCATAATCCTGAATAGAGAGGCTAGGCTCGTTGCGAGGAAGGGAGTTCGGCCCATAGCAAGTGAAGATTGGTCACATGAGTGATGGATAGATCGGGATCAAGAGTAGGAGTAAGGTCCCCTTCTAAAGCCCCAGGGATAGCAACTCGATGCAAGCTTGGCTTAGCAGAGGCCACGGAGGTCCGCCAACCAGGTTTGATCATTTAAGGCACCAATGAAGGCCTCGTCGGAGAAAGGTTAACTTCATTGACAACCTTAGAAAAAGAAAGCCCTCGGGATCCTTGAGGAGGGCTCAGTGGTCCGTCCGATCTAAGGGTTGTTGAATCCCTTTTTCCCAAAGTTGGAGCTCGGCCTGGTCAAAGGAGAACTCGTATTCTTTCGCATGACCCCCAAAGAGAGAACATCAATAAATTCCTCATCGATGAGGAAACACTTATTTTCCTTATCTCGAATGCGGCTAATCAAAGCCGGACCTTCCTCCGATTTTAGAAAATCATGGCGACCAACGGATCCCTTCCTCCCGAGCCCGCACCGTGCATCTTTGAGCTCGGACTTGAGGTTGGCATTTTTCGCATCTAATTCCTTGATCTATGATTCGAGTTAGTGACAGATTTTTCTAGGCCGAGGAGCTTATCCTTGTGCTCCAACAAGATCAACAACTTAGCCTCTCGAGACTTGAGCCTTTTGTTCTCTTTTTAAGATCCTCCAATTCCCTCACCAAAGTCGGGTGAATCCGAATCCGATTCGAGCTCGAGCAATCGAGAAAACTTGATTTAACATGAGCTCGGGCCTGGTCACGAGAAGGACTTCACCAAATCGGGCCTTGAAAGCTTGTCGGGTGGCTCGGTCCAGGATAGGGCAATGCCCTTGGATGTATTGGGCCACCAATAAGACATCTTTATTTTGAGAATAGAGTTCCCGTGAAGAAAGTCTGGTTGGGGGTGTCGATAGGGCGGTGGATGAGCTCGGGATCGAAGAGCTCGGCTCTATCCTGGACCTCTTGGAAGGGTGGAGGTCGGTATCGGAAGATACCCCCTGGGGGGGCAAGTGGCGTGGGGTCGACGGTTGGGGTCGAGATAGCTCGCCCAAAAGATTTTTGCGGAGGAAGGCCGAGTAGTTCGGGAGATCGGGATCCAGTAGGGATCCCCACAATAGCCTCACTTGGTCGATGAGAAGAGGAAGCTCGGGCTAAAGAACTCTCTTTCTAGCGAGCTTGAGTTTTCTTAGCTACCGCCCATACGCCAACATGATGCTGTATAGAGAAGCAAAAGGTAAGATTAATAACGAGAACATAAAAGTTGCACTAAGTAGTAGGAAGGAATCATATCGATGTCTTGCTGCTGGGGGGAACGACCTCGGAGTTCACACCCGAGTAAGAAAGCAAAGAAGGGGTTGATGATTTTGGCGAGGTCTGCGGCTTGGGAGAGCATTTTTGTGGTCGTTTTTTTTTTTGTTGAGTGGGCGGGGACATATGGGGAAAATACCAAGGTTCCAAATGAGTGACAAAAGAATACCGATCTTTCCAAAACTTGATGGAGGTCGGATATTTTGCTAAGAAATTCGTTTCATTTCGAGGCGATGATATAGAATAAACCCTTAGGGGTGGAAGATTTGACTTGAAAAAGAGGAAAAAATAGCTCGGTAGAATGAGTGATAGCCAAAAACTTGGTTATTATTAGAAATCTGCTAGAATTCTAAAAGAGTTGGGAGTAAAGCGGTTGAGAGGAATATTGTACATGGTAGACACGTCGGCAAAGAAGGAGTGAATAGGAAATATATGTCCACCATCCAAGTGACCCACAAAAACCAAAAACCCCTAAAATCGACCGAGCGAAACCACACCACACCACAATTGCTTATTTATCGAAAAAAGCTGCGATTAATATTTTTAAACTAGACAGTACCACATATAATGGTTCACTTACAATTTGAAGTCTTAAACCGCACCGATCACACCGCAAGTAGAATACTATATATATTAATATATTTCTCTCAATCTATAGTATGGATAATTATACACAGACATATTTAATTATTTTATGGGTATATTAGTTAATTCACTTAATAGTTTAATACATCAAAGATAAAGAAAAACCTTAGGTCAAGGGGTTGTCTTCCTTGATTTCTTGTTATGGATGTAAATTGTATAATGAGATTTATGCTAAGAAAATTGTGACATGGAGATTGAAATATTGAAGTTATGAGAGAGTTTGTAAAAACTTATGCTCTTAGAGAAAATGATTTGTTGTAGCGAGTAGAAGTTATTGGGAATCAGTAGGTAGAGTTTGAAAATAAAATCAAAAGTTGAGAATCGAAGTTGAGAATGTTTGGTGAAAATATTTTAGAAGTGTTTATTTGTTTGTAAAAGTCAAACCGAGAAACATAAGCATAAATTTAAAACACCCACCTCTATACTTTTAGATTATGATTAAACGAAGCAAAATTAGAAGCGAAGTTGACACTTGTAAATACTAAAAGGTGTTTTTATCCCAAATTTGTGATAAACACCTTTTTTGGTGATTGCAAACTTCTTATATCAATTTTTTAGAATAAAGCGATATATTAATTAAGGAACCATATCCAAAACAACCATGTCGACCAAGTGATTCGGGATATCTCCGATCACCCGATCAAAACTACCAGCCAAAAAAGAAAAAAAAACGTGAAATGTGGTGAGCAACAATGTTTCCGACCTCTGCATGAAACTAGGACAAATAGACTCAAAAAACGAGGAAACTATGCTAAAATTTGGACACAAATAAACCCAAAATATGAAAAGTCATCCTTCGGATTTGCTAGACGATGGTACAATTTGTAAATTATCTGTTTCTATGACGACTTTCTTCAACCCAAGATTCATCATAAGTTTAACCCTTCCTCGCAAGAGATGGCTTCCGCAATGTCAATCGTGTATTCGGTGCACACGATTGCATGAGTGTAGTGATGGCTTGCCCCTGTTATCCCTCAGAATCACCTCGATGCCCGTAACTTCTCCTTGGCGTATGGAAGCATCCCGATTGATTTTGACCGTATCCTGCGTTTGAGGCTTCCATCTATCTTCCAATGGCTTTGCAATGACATATATCTTGATTTAGAAACCAATTGATGTTCATAGAATGTTGCCGTTGCAATATCTATGTGTTGTTGTTGAGTTCGCACATGGTCTTTGAAAACGATACGTCATACCTTGCCCCCAAATAGCCCATAGAAGCATAGGAAAAATGTCATGGCCATCTTGATCCCTTGATTGTCTCGTTAATAAAACCCAATCACCCATCGAACCCCTTTGTGCCATAGGAGAAAGTTGAGTCGTGTAATTTGATAGCAGAAAAAATGTGTTCCATTCATAGTCCCGAGGGCGTGCTCAATCGTATCCTCTTCCAAGCCACAACTACCACATAAATGATTAATTTTATTAGGGGACGTTCAATCCTCGAGACCCATTTCCATAATCCTCCACGGGTGCCAGGAGAAGAAGGTGAGTTATTCATAGCTTCTTTGAGTGCTATAGCTATTTTATATCCCGATTTTACTTGATACCTACTGTCATTCGAATCTTGCCATGACAATCGATCGCCCCTTGATATCGAGGCTAATAGGGATTGATAAGATATCACTCTATTCAGCCGCATTAAATAAATAGGCCCGTCTCCAACCCCCCTTGCGCGGGTTGACAATTCATGCACCAAGAGATCCTCCTCTCCATTTGGTGGAATCGAATGTATCTTGAAATTAGGTTAAGTAGGCACCTACGGATCCTTCCAAACACTCACTCGTGTTCCATCGCCAATGTTCCAAATGAGACTTCCCTTAGGATCTTTTTACTTGCTACAATGCTTCTCCATACGTAAGATGGATTATGGCCATTTGTAGCTTGTAGAAAAGAACTTTGGGGGATGTATCTCGCCTTGAGTACTTTGGATAGAAGAGAGCTCGTTATTTATGAGGTCCCATCACGCTTCGTTAGCATTGCCTCATTGAAACACTTTGTAGATCCCGAAAACCCAAACCACCATCCATTTTAGATCGACACAAGACATTCCAAGCCTTCCAATGTATTCTCCTTTGATCCCGCCTTTGTCCCCACCAAAATGAGCTAACGAGCGAGTTAATTTTCGCAAATGTTCAGTTTGGTAGACTAAAACAACTCATTAGATAGGTCGGGATCGCACTGGGCTACCGCTTTGATAAGAACCATATGTCCCACTACCGCTAAGTACATTCTCTTCCAATCTTTCAATTTTTGCGGACCCGATCCACAATACGGGAAAAAATCTCCTTCTTCGACCTTCCCACGACCAGGAATACCAAGTTATGCAACATGTTTTTCGACCGACTCAACACCAAGTCGACGTGCCAAGGCGTCTCGAATATCTGCCGGGACCCCCTTCATGAATGATATCTCTGATTTCTCCATACTTATTCTTTGTCGAAACATTTTCATATTTACGTATAATGGCACGTATATTATCAATTTCGTTCCCATTCACCCGGCCAAATATGATGATGTCATCATGAAAAAAAAGCGCGAAATTTCTAGAGCCCGTCTATAAACACAAATGCCATGTAGCGGCCTCCAAACTCCGCTTTTCGATTAATGACGAAAAGGCCTCTACACAAAAAAAGAAAAAGATAAGGAGAAAGAGGGTCTCTTGGCATAGCCCTCTACAGAGGGAACGAAAGGGTGACCGAGATACCATTAAAGAGAATAGAGAAGCGAAACGGACTCAACATATTTCATAATTAATTTCACAAAGCGGTGTAGGAATGCCTAATTTGAGCATGACACGTTCTACGAAAATCCATTCTACTTTATCATAAGCCTTCGACATGTCCAACTTAAAAGCAAAAGATCCCCGCTTTTTAGCCATATTATTTTTAATAGAATAGAAGATCTCAAATACTAACTATTATATGTTATTGAAGTTGTTATTACATTCAATTTAGGCAACAACATATCATTGAATTTTTAGTTATCGAATTGATAAGTTTATTTTTTCATTTTGATTGTTCCATATAATATTCACGTATTATGCGTTAAAGCGCAAAACCGCCCCAAACCGCTGAAAACCACATGTTTGTTTTATTCTAAAAAATCGCGACTTAAAATCAAATTTGTGGCGAACCGCACTTAGTAATTCAATTTGAAAATATTGAAAAAATTACCCAAACCGCACCGTAATCACGCCTAGTGGACTTTATGAACTTGGTTTTACGAAGTCTTTGTGGATATGGCTTTACAACCTCCATGTGCTTAGTACGTAGTTGGCATATTATAGCGAAGTTTGTATATTGATCTATAAACTCCATGAACGTATACATTTCACCTTTGATTAGGGACATAGTTAGGGGAGGTGGTGGCCGCTAGGGATGTAAAATAAGCGAATCTTTTTTATTCGATTTGGTATTTGAATTCGAAAAATGAGAACGTGAATCCAAATAAGAATATTTATTGAGGTTTGTATATTATGTGAATACGAATATGGATATCATTATATTCGATTCGAGTATTCAAAAGAATATTCGAATAATATTATATATATTTATATTTTACAAATTACTTATATATAATCTTTATGCATATAAGTATATAATTATTTATGTGGATTACTAATATATAATAAACCAAATATTCACTTATAAAAGTCCAAACTAATAAGCCCAAATATAATCATATTCTTATAGTACATTTTTATGGACTCAACAGGATGACAATAGACTTTTTTCCCTATGTGTGGTGATTGATATGGTATTGATATGTATACGAACAAGAATATTCACTTATATTTTCAAATAAGAATAAGAGTTAGTTTTTGTATTCGAATATTAAAAGAATACGGACAAGAATATTCTCTAAATGAGTAGAATACGAATAGAATATATCGATATTCGACTAGACTCGATTCGTTTACACCCCTAATGGCGCGCCCTAATTCAACGTCGTAAATTTCTCAAAATTTATATAAAGTTTCTATATATAATTATTAAATTTTAAGATAATCCACACCCCCAACAAAAAAAATAATTTAAAAACACCTCCTTGATAAATCTCGATCTCTTATAGTTTATTTTTGGGTTATGGACACAATTGCCAACATTCGAGAAAAAAGAACACATTTTTACGCTCCGGGCCTTTTCACGACTTTTTTATGTTCGGCCTTTTTGGACATTTTTACGCTTCTTGTCAATTTTTCCGGATTTTTTTACGTTGTTTCATAATTATTTCAAACATATTTCATCTAATTAAATTTTGGGAAAAAAATAATTCCTCTCCCATCAAATAATCAATTTTATACTCAAAATCTTAAGTATAAAGAAATATAACAATAAAAAAATATGTTGGAAATAATATATAAACAATACATGCATAGAAAAATACAATTCAATTTTTGTTCCAATGCATAGAAAATGTTGAAAACATGGAAACTCTTAAGAAACAACATAACAACATTGAAAACTATGTAGGAACAACCCAAAAACAACAAAAGAATATATAAAACACCACATGAACAAAAATAACTTAAAAATAAGTAAAACCGCATTGAAACATCAAAACTACACGAAAACAACAAAGAAACATTATAATAACATTGAAAACAATATATAAACAACCCAAAGACAACATAAACAATATAGAAAAAATACCACATCAATAAAAAGAACTTAAAAATAGGTAAAAACTACATTTAGACAATGAAAACTTCATAGAAACAACAAATAAACATCAAAACAACACTAAAAACATTATAGAAAACAATCCGTAAAAACAACACAAACAATATATAAAACAACATATGAATAGAAAATATCATAAAAATAGGTGAAAATTGTATTGAAATATCGAAAACTTGACATTGAAACAACACGAAACAACCAAGAAAAACAAATATAAACAATACGGAAAGAACAAAAGTAACATATAGAGCAATACAAGAATAAGAAAAATCGAAAAAAAGCGTAAATGGCTAAAAAATATGCGAAGTGTAAAAAAGTTAAAAAAATCTAAGAGCGTACAAAAGTCGGTGGCGTAAATAGTGTCTTTTTCCCAAAAACGAGTTGGTATTTCCGGCAATTTGTCTTTATTTTTGGCTCTGAATTTAGTCTATTAGACTTATTTGACTTTTAGCAACAATATCTTTTTGCATTACCTCAATCAACTTAAAATGAAATAAAAATAAGAGATAATTATTATTTGCCACCCCAACTTTACCCCTTTTTATACTTCACAACCTAAACTTTGATTCGTAACACTTTGCACCCCAAACTATGAAAATAGTTACTTTTTGCAACCTTTGGACCATTTTACCCCTAGCGGTATTCTTTGTAAACAATAGTTTTAGTTATCCCTCTAAACTCTAATTTGTGAATGATTGCTCCATAAGGATAAATATATTGCAATATACAATACTCAAAAGTTTTCACTCCTAATCAATTTGTTTTTCGGGTTTTTCGAGAAATTAGAACCCGATTTTTTAGAACTTGTTTTGTTCGTGGCATTGTTACACCTACTTAGATCCGTCTCTATTCGAGAGGTTTTAAATGGATCATGTCAAGTTTCGACCTATAAACTCAACAAGACATACTTCAATCAAGATCTTATTTCAAGTATTTATCCGTATACAAATGGGGTCTTTAGGTGAAAATGAAAATAGTCCATTACGACCATATCAGGCCCAACATGCTTCCGTAAAATTAATAAATCCCTTAAAATTCATACCTCTTTTGGCCAAAGCAAAGACGGGTTAAGTGGTTCGCAACGCCACAGTCGGAAAATTACGCCCCGGATCGTTTTGACGAACAGCTCCTCACCTGTTCAACCTCACCTCGGGAAGATGATCGCAAGTTATCCGACTCCTTGGTAAATCACAAGCCATGACCTTGGTTCGTTTCCTACTCCAAGGCGTAAAGTAATTCTTCAAAGGGGATTGATCAATAGTACATTATGAACACATGTTGAACAAACGGCCTTTATTTTATTAAGAACTTAAAGAAAAATTTATTACATTAGTAATCTCCTTTTGGGAGGAGAATCTTGGTTTAGCCTCTCATAATTTGAGGCTTGCACTCGTAAATACATAAAACTTAAAACAAAAACACTCAAAATATTACAAATTTTTCACTCAGATTTTATTGTAAGAAAACTAAGGAAAATGTTCGATGTTCTCGACTTCCTTCAAATCCTGCAATTTATAGAGATAAGTCCGGACTTGAAATTCGGACTTCAAATCTTGTTGAGATGTAAGACGTCACCGCTACGTCATACTCCTGAATTATTGCTCGCCTTGACTATCTTCCTTCTTTTTCCGCGTGATTTCGGCCCATGTGATGGTTGTCGGGAATCTTTTTAAAAGTTGGTCTTCGTGGTCCCCGAGGAAAACGCGTCTTGTGAGTGGGCCCTTGTCCTTTCATTTGTATGGTCTGTCGGTCGGGTTTGGGTGGAAACCTTTCCCAAACTCGGGTTCCTTTTGTTCGGGGTATGCTTGTGGATCCGGTCGATCCAACGGCCAACATGCGCCATGTTCTGAGAATTTCCGGTAAGTTTCTTTGCTCGCCAGAATCTTGTTTTCCCGGAGAATTCTCCTTTTGGTCTCGAAGAGTTCCTCGCAAATCCTGTGGTTGATCCGTCATCGAATTCAAAAGGAAAGATCCATTCGCCGAGTGCGGAAGAACTTAAATGGATATTTGACTTTGTCCATTTGATTAGACAAACCCAAAGACCCCATGCAAATGCGGTAGAAGCTTCGTCTTGAGAAAATGCTCCTACTAACACTGGTCCTCTTTCTGGTGAAAATTTGCCTTAATATATTTTAAAGCATTTCCATCCGGTCTTCTTAGCTTGATGAAATGAAAAGCTTCATTAAAGCCTTTCTTTGCTGGTTCAAAGAGCTGCACTGATAAAATACAGTTCCAAAATATCACCTACGGCCAAGTGTGGATTATTAGCCCAGGTCTCGTAAATCGCTTCCCCAATCCACTTCGGTAATTTTGAAATTTCGGGAATCCTGGTGATACGGTATAGATTGAAGCTAAAGCTCCAAAAGTATACCATTCTGTACTTCATTTGGATGACTTCTGGTTTCATCCAAACTCGGGATACTTTCCGAGATATCAACCATTGTTTTTCCGGGTTAATACCTTGTCTTGTAACTAGTTTCTCCCATTGCGATATACCGCATAGGAGAAATCTAATTCTCGTCGATTTGAACCTTAGATTTGCTGTCTGTGGCCTAAGATTCAACTCTCCCTCTTTTACCCAGAGTCTTTGGGTTGACTTGAAGACTCGGGTTGTAACAGGAGCTTCAACATTCGTTCTGATTTGTACACCCTCGGGGGATGCATCACCGCAACACTTGTGATTATGGTACTTGAATCCATAACCTCCGGGTTAGAGCCCCGTACTCTCTCGGCCCCTTTTTGCACCGTAGGAGATGCGACTGGAAGAGAGGCCCTTGCGATCTTAAGAACAATTGTCCTTGAGCGAACCCGACATGCTCGTATTTGACTAGAAACGGATTTTGGTCACTGTTGAAGTCGTCCGGCAAACACGCATTGAGACATAACGTCCCAAAATCTCGTTCTAGACTCTCCAGGTTTTCCCTGAGATGTCTTACTCGTTTAAGGACCTCAAATCGAACGCGTCCTTCCATCTCGTGTCAAGAAATGCGCAAGAATATTTTCATGAGATTTTATAATGACAATATCATAATCATAATATTGACATTGACTTGCCATCTAAGTAATCGAGCCTTTTTGGTTTTGATTCAATTTTGTTTTTGAGAAAAGCCTTGACACTTGAATTATCAATTTTTAAAGTAAACTTTTTTAGATAAAAATAGAGGCCATTTTTTAAAAGCCTTTCGATCGCAAAGAATCTTCTTTCGTTAATATGCCACGCGTTGCTTCACTAGGTGTGAATAAACCTGCAATATCTCGCATGGCACTTCTTCATTCGGTGTGACCTTAGTAAGAACTGCCGCCCACCAATCATCGGCATCGTGTAAAGAACCGATTCATCCTCGTCTTGGGGAATCGCAAGTTTTGGAAGCTTTTACAAACTTCTTTAAGTTGCTTAATTCCTTCTTGATGTTCATCTTCCCATTTGAAATTTTGCATCTTTTTTTAAGTAATGGGCAAAACACCTTCTGTAGTATGCTAGATTGTTAATAAACATTCCGGCAAAATTAACAACTCCCTAAAAACTCAAGTTGTTTCTTGTCTTTAAGTGTATCCGGAAATCCCGTATCTTTTCCACAATATGATTCGTAGAATAATTCCAGATTCATCGATTTCAATTCCGAGGAATTCAATCTGTCTTGTTGCGATTACCGCCTTCTTTTCGAAAGCACTAATCCTTCTTTGTGACAAACATCCGAAAATATTTCCAAATGTTTGAGATGCTCCTTCATGTTCTTTGATGCGATTAGAATGTCGTCGATATATACGAACATGAAACGAAATAATCTTTGAAAAGATTATCCATCTTTCTTTGATATATCCGGGGTGCGTTAGCCAATCCCATAGGCATCACGCTCCAAAATATAGTGTCCTTGTGGTGTAGAGAAAGTCGTAAACTTCTTACTTTCTTCCTCCATCTTAATGCGGTAAAATCCGGACTTGCAATCGAACTTTGAGAATATCTTGGCACCTTTGATACGATTAACAGATGTTTCTCGCTTGGGATATAGTATCGTCGAATTCCAAAATGTTATTAATCCCTTTGTAATTAATAACAAGTCTTCGCTTTCCTCTTTTGATTTCTCCATGGTTTCGACTAAGAATCCTCGGATTCTTTGTATGGAGAAACTCCTGGTGAAATCAACTTAAGGTCAAGATGTTCCTTAAGTATCTTTTGCATATCCTCACGATCTTCCTGGTTCATAAGGATTGGTTTGAATCTTACGAACTCGTACTCCTTTCCAGGTTTAACCTTTAAGGAAGCTTTAAGCTCGTTCTTATCCCACCAAGCCAAAGGATCTTCATTGTAATTCCTTTGGATCTTCTTCTTGATATCCTCGAGTGATATTTGTTCCTCTATGGTTACATCACTCTGTGGATTCTCCATTAGACTCATCCATAATTCTCGCAATGGCACGGGTGACTCGTTCTTCTCCTTGTACTACGAATGAATACAAGTTATTATCCCATATCTCCGATCCTTCTGGATGGAACCAAATTGTCTATAGGATAATAAAGCTTCACCAAATTTCCTTCGATCCGCCATTTTTGGATTGCGAAGTTTGGCTTCATCACCACGCTTGCTGCGAAAATTAATGGGCATTTTTCTATAAAATGCTTCCAGCGATCTCGGACAATAATCTTATGATCACATAAAGTTGTGAAAATAAGTCTTCTCGTCTCGTTCTCTTGTGTGAACCGCTTGAATGTTTGTAGGAAGTTGTTTCCCAAAGAAAATATCTTTTTGTATCATGGAAATAGATTGGTGGCGTCTTTACTTTGTACCCATAAGTCGCCCGCTCCTCCGATCATTATTTCGCTTGTTTAATTCCTGTTAAGGATAAGAATCCTTTTAGAGAAATCTCTTCCTGCAATAGTGGTAAATCTTCTCCAATTTCTTTAGGAAAAACATCAAACTGCAAAGTACATATTAGACTTTGAATCAATATAGGCGGCGAAATACTCGGCTTTGTATTCAGACATATAACATTCCAATAGAAATGTATATGGAGAATGGACTAGTGGTCATCGATCTGTATCTTTTATTCGCCACTTTGTGAACTCCATTTCGTCTTGTAATCTTTCCCAAGGTTTATGATCCTCAAGAAATTCAATTCCCGGTATTAATTGTTCAGGATTTTCCCGCCACTCTGTGATAGTAAGCTCAATTTCTCTTATCTTGAGGCTTCCTTGATATCTTCCAACTATTGGTTGTTGGAGATAATATAGAACATCACAAGGAAAATTGTTATCCTTTTGAGTGATGTCGAATATTACTTCCACCTCTCGCCATCCTCGGACATTTCGGCTCTCTATTTGTTTTAAAAACATCGGGATGCTTTGAATCGCACTTGGTCTCCTTTCTTCCCAACGGCTACTACTCAACATTCTCTTCTTGCTGGAAAGACATCCTTCAGGCTCAACTACGAGACTCGAGCTTTTGTTGAAGATCTGGTTGATCTTGAATTATCATATCAATCTCCTTAATAGTTGGAGATTCAATGATTTCTGGTAACACCACCCTGGCAAAGTCCTCAAAGATTCTTGGGACTTCAATAAATTCCTTTCTCAAGAATACTTCGGAATGATGGGTATTCGAGAGAGCATAGGAAATCTTGTATGTGATCGAGTAAGGCTGTTTCCTTCTTTCATCAAATCGTTTCTTTTGAAATCTTGATGAAGGGTTAGGACTCGGATCGAAGTCTCGATCTCCCAAATTGTATGCAATTCTTGGATAGACATTGAATGCTAATTTTCCTGCATACAAATTTCCTGTGACCGCTCCAAGGCATGAATCCTTGAGATGTGAGATTCGCTTGTCAAAAATAGCAAGATTGAGTGGCGAATCTATTCCTTCTTTGAATGTTGCCTTAATAATGACTCTTATGGATCCAATGTGAATCCATGAGAGTGTATTAGCAACTTCTCTTTTAACTCGCTTTTGATCTCCTGTATTTCTCTAATAGGGACCAAGCGCATCTCGATCAGGATTCGGTAAACTCCATCGAATGGCAAGTTCTCCGAGTTGTTACCTTGTGAATAATTTGGTGTTTTACATTACGAAACCCAATCTTATCCAATGCTTTTTCCATAGCTCCGATTGTAAATCCATCATAGACTTGAAGCTTTGGATCTTCCTTCATGATTCTCATAAAAGTTTTATGAGAAACGTCGTGTGAGAGAGGAATCGACATATCCTCCCCGATCGATTCTTTGAAGAATTTCTTCTTCACTCACGATTAAGTGAGTCACTTCCATCATCAGAATAGATCTCTTCTTCATAGATGCTTTCATCCGAGGGAATATCCTCAAATTGATACACTGTATTAAATCCCGATAATAACTGACTTCTTCGATTTACGGTGTGGCCTCGAAACTATCGACTCCTCGTTTTTTTTTATTATGCGGGCAATCCGTTGAGATATGCCCTCTTGCTCTCGCATGTCCAAGCAATTACAGTCTTTGAAACTTTCATTAGCTCTAGTGTGAGCACGCCCTGAAAGTTCTTCTCCTGGATTTCTTTGGTACTTGCTTGATTAGAACACGATGATGAGGCTCTACTCCTGCTTGGTCTTTGGTCTTTGTCCCGATTTATAGCCGGGCTTTTGTTTTGACGAGAACCTTCTAGGTCTCCATGAAGACCTGCTTCTTTTGCTTCCTCGGCGGTATGGATGACTTCTCTCCTTCTTGTTCTTGTGCCGCCTTGGTTGACCTCCCACAATGTTGGGATATCTTTATCCACGCAACATAGAGGAGGCTGCTTTGTTAATTCCTCTTAATCTCTTGTAATTCTGTGCAGAGCTGCTTGATAGCACCATTCGAGATAACTTGGCCTTTAGGAAAGACATTTTTCTGCGCCACGATTTCTACTTGACTCCACCCTTATATTCCCGATAAGCATTTCTCTCCAGGGACTCGGGATCTTGGCAAAGAATAGTCTGTGCGACTTCTTTTTCTTCAATCTTGGATTTCCACCAGGTATTCGGTGAACAACTTGATATATTCGTCAATATGACAAATATCTAGTAACTCAAGGCTATAGAGGGCTTGTTTATATTTCTTTCTTTTTCATCCTCTAATCCTCGAAATAACCCGTGCCGATGAATTGGATTTTGAATAGTTTTGCCATACAATCGACAATTCCTTTAAGTGATTCCACGATGTGACCGAACTCTTCGTACTAGCATCGGTCATATCCCGAGCAATCTTCACCGATCCTTCAAGACTCATTTCAAGGAGTAAAATGAATGAATCCTTTGTAAGATCGAGGGTTCTGCTGAAATTCTCATAGTGAAGCCCATTCATCAATGAGAACTTCTCTGTTTTTAAAATCAGGATGTCCAGATTTAACATCAACCCATACGGATGTATGGGGTCGAGGTGCGATCTTCCATAAGGCGTCGATAAACATTCGGCCTTAGGTAGGTTATGCAGTTCCCCGCAAGAGGTTTCTACCTCCGCCCCCGAAAGTGGATCACTCCCGTCGTGAAATCCCCAAAGACATGTGGCATCCTCTCGTCCCGAGTTCCATGATGTGAACCCGTACTTTCTTCGACGTTAGGATTAAGCTGGTGGCGGTGGTGGAGGAATTGGTCTACCTTGTGGGTCATAGGTAACCAAAGTTGATTCCTCACTGCGTTCATCTTTAAATCTATAATACCTAATCCCGCGAAGGATTTACGCTAGGTCATGTAGATCTTTAAGATTCATCTTTTCAATATCCATCTTTTTTAATTTTTGATGGATTTTCCTTTGATTAGGGCAATGAGCTTCTCCTCATCCGTCATTTTTCGTATGACTTCGGTTGGTTTCCCTTTTTGGTGCAAATAAGTCTGTCCCAAAATCAATCGTTTCCTTCCTCCCGGATGAACTTGGCACGCCCTCCAGGTTTTTGACTCGCTTCCGAATATCATGAAGGAGTTCAAGAGTTTTTACGATATTTCACCATCGTCTCCATCGGTTCTCGATCGATGAACTTGTCTTTAGTAGATGAATATGGCGGTTGCCATAATTACGCACCGTCTTCGGATTTCTCTAAGATCTTCGGAGATCTTAGATTTGTCTGAAGTATCTCGTTCCACTCGGTACTCCATCGGGAATCATTGTTCGATGGGAATTTTCATGAACCGTTTCTTGAAGGTTCATCAAGTGAACATATAAGTGCAGTTAAGCACCCGAATCGCTTATAATATTCTCGCTTTCGCATTTTGCATTGCCTTAAGGTTTTCCCGTCGGCTCGCCATTCCTTTTCTTCATGTTGGTATTCCCAATATGAAACCTGGTCAAGGTGTTCTTGTGCATACATCGTCAATATTTGACGATATGTCCTGTAAGGGGTACATCTCGGACATCGGTCCGGATCCATAATCTCGGAGTAATTTCTCCTCACCAATTGTTAATTACATAAACATAATAAATTTAACTAAAAGTTCTTAATAAACCTAGGCTCTGATACCATTTTCGAGGATCGCAAGACCTTTGGGAGTAATCAAGGAAAATGCAATGAAATTTATCGTTCAGGTTGCAAAGTGCAACAACTTTAAAGTTTAGAGGGTAAACTGCAATTCAGCTTTCATAAGTCCAGGGGTAAATTTGGAATTTTAACCAAAGTGCAAAATTTTGTAAAGTTCAGGTTGCAAACTGTATCGTTTTAAAGTTCTGGTGGCGAAGTGTAAAAACCTGTATAGTTGGGGTTGTTAACAATATTTATCCCTAAAAATAATGTACAAATATCAATTTACTTAAGAAGAAATTCTCATTGACATTCTCGTATAAAAACGTTTTTCAAATATTATGTTTATTATAAAATATCTTATTTTTATTCTTATAAAAATATAAATAATTATTCATCGTTTGAACATCTAACATATAAATATTTATCAATTGATATGTGGCTTGTTCTTCTTCCCCTGGTGTTTCTTCTGTGGTTTCAGATGTTCAATAACAATGCTATTGATGCAGTGCAATATGTTTAATTGAAAAAGAGTCGTTATGGTCCAATATTCAAGTTTAACCGAAATTCTCTTATCAATTTGGTAGAAGTATTACTGCCAGTCAAAAAGTAAATGAAGTGATGCAGGTTCTTTCATGAAGCAAGAATTAGGTTGATCTTTCTGGTATATTCAAATCTCTAAGCTCGAGACTTGTAATTATTTGTCGGTTTTGTAAATATGTGTAGGAGATTTTAGTTTCTTGTTAGAAATTTTTTATTTTGAAGTCGAGAATTTATTTTACTATGTTCAACTATAAGTGTCTCTGTCCGGAAGTAGGAGATTCACTTATCTTTTTGAGTTCTCGATGTCCCCAAGAAATTCCATATTTACGTGCTTGAGACAAAGTCTCTAGATGATGGAAAATGATGGTGGAAGATTGTTGTTCCTCAACATCATCAACCAAGATGTTGAGAACATAAAGGTTTTTGTAACCGGACAAAACAAACGGGGTGTTTTCTTACGTTTTTGAACATGGAAAGAGTGGCCCTGGTTTGCCATTGATTGTATGTGCATCGCAGACGGTTTTGGAGGCAATTCCAATTTATTTCCTTGTTTAACAACCTCTTCAACATCATCATTCCACCATTCCCCTATTTTTCCAACACAAACATGTAACCTTATTTATTATCATCATATCACTCAAGAAAATAAAATTAAGTTATATATCAATTTCATTTAATTTCTTTAACAAAATATATCACTTTGATAAAACTGGTTGGCACCAAGTGGTGTTAAATATGAGGTAGAGTAGTATTATGTCTTTCGTTCTATTAACGAAAATGTATAAGCGGTGCATAATGAACAGAACAGTGAAGATGGACAATTTTCAATGCACGGGAGGACATTTGTGTGAGTGCAACTTACGGGAATGAATATACTCATGTCATTTAAAATTATTTCAAACATAGGCTCCTCTTCAACCCGATGCATTCCAATGCGATTATTTTGTGATGCAAAGACATGAGGCGGATTGTAGAAAATCCAACCACGAGACATGACTTCATTGCGATCAATGGTAAAGTTATATTAAATTTTGGCGTTCTCATGTTTTTGCAAATATTTAATAATTAGAGCCAATTATATAACATATGTTTTTCGCAGTTCTCAAATGTTGAGTATTCTCGAGTTCAAATTGATGAAGTGCGATCGGAGTGGGCGAGAATGCGTCCAAAACCATATACATGAGTGAATAGGTATTTTATTCATAGTTATACTAATGTGGATTTTGAGAGATTCTTTGTATTTTATTGCGATGTGTTATGTCTAAAGCATATATTCACAACACAATATACATTGACTTTATCTCTCAATTGTTTTGAAGGGATTGCTTCATCAACCTTAATTTTTATTAGAAAATCCATAAGTTGTCTGTCCTTGGAACTTAACTTCTAGTGTGAATGTCATTTTATCGGTTGGCTATGAGAAATCAATCATTATATGCCTTGATTTATCTCTAGACTTCACTTATGTGTGATCGGTGTTTTGATTTTTATTTCCCAAGTATTATTTACTATATTAGGTGTCTATCCTCTTGTTAGTTTCACTCTACTTTCACTTTCATTTCCACCAACTTGTTTACGTGTCCGAGCACGTGATTGGTTTCACTTTCATTTTAACGGACTTCTTATTTGCGGGCATGATATTGGAGTGCTTTGCTTTGGTGCCCTCAATGAAAGAATTAGTGAGATTTGAGAACACTTTTAGATGTTTGTTAAACACTTGTTAGACGCGTTTTGTTAAATACTTGTTAGATACGTTTCTAAACAAGACGTTTTGTTAAATACTTGTTAGATACGTTTCTAATATATTTGTTTTGCTAAACATTTTGCGGACATATACTAGATACAATCACTTGAATGTCATGTTTTGTTTTAATTAGTTATATGTTGTTTTCTTGTATTGTGTTTTGTTTTTTTGCATATATGAAATCAAAATTTGTATTACCACACGTGAAAAATAATAGACACCAAATAGAAAATACATTAGGCCGGTCCAAAATTACAACGGTTATTATGGCTTGTAAAACTGTTGTAATACTTCAAAACCACAACATATATAATGCATTCAGTATTACAATAATCAACCATTGTCGTAGATGGTGTTGTAAAAAAGACCGCACAATGACAACGGATTATAACCATTGTCTTATTATTAACGACAATGTATTTAAACCGTTGTCATTGAGCGGACTTTTTTACAACACCACCTACGATAACGGCTGATTATTGTAATACACAACATATTATATCCGTTGTGTATTAGCGAAATTCTTGTAGTGAATGTCGTTCACCACCCACTCGAATTAAAGTGTCACGTGCTTTAATAAAATGAAATTAAATCGCATGGGCAACCGATAATATAAGTTAACGTGGACCAAGTGGACCGGTCTAATCGTTAAAAATTGTATAATGAATTTTATTATCAAAGTCAAGATAAGTTTCAATAAATTGAAACGATGTTAAATAAATTGTTCATTTACGATTATAGACACTAATTTTATGAATTGAATTGCAAATTAATTCTTTCTCTACTTTACAATTTAAACACTCAATTTATAATATCACACAATTGCTTAATATAGCATAAAATAATATTTTATTTTAAAAATACATAATTCATTATAATTTACTCACAAAGCACATGCATACTATCCAACATCCCAACTACCAAAGCCCAAAGGTACTTGGCCTTTGATCCAATCGATAGTTTTCATATGCACTCTGGTCATTTAATAGAAAGACAAATAATCATTTTCACATACTCTTTTTCTTTTTTGCAAAACAAAAACAAAAATTAATCGAAGCATCACCATGAGAAATTAACAATACAAATTGGTGAAGAAATTACATTTCTTTGGACTAACAAAATAAAAAGACTCATTTGCGAGTTCATGAGATAGGAGATGAGAAGCAGAGGAAGATTATGCCACCCGCATGATTGGTATGAATGAATGGAATTAGGTTGGAATGGAATGAACTTAGAAATGGAATAACATTAGGAATGGAATGATGTAGTATTACTATTCCTATGATTAGTATGTACAAGGAATGGAAAAATGAATGCATGATGATTTTTTACTTGATTTAAATATCTTGATTGGTAATTATAAATGAATGATAGTAATTGAGAAAAATAATTTTAAAGTATCAAATTCTCTTAAATAAGATTTTTTTAAATAAATTTTATTAAATATGTTATTCGTAAATTGATATAAGATTATTTTAATGTTTGCTAAATAATATATATATATATATATATATAGATTTATATCTATATATGATATCAAAAATATTTTATATAATATTTTTTAGGGATAATTACAAAAACACTCCGAGATTTGGGTTAATTACAAAAAATCCGAGAGATGTTTTAAAATTACAAAATATCCCATCAAGTTTGATTATGTGTTAAATTTAAGGGGGTAACTATAGTATTTTTATAAATATCGAGAGAGGTTTTGATATTGTTTTTGCTTATGAAAGGGAAAAATGTAAGATTAAGAATCAAACCTCAAAGGGTTTTTGTAATTTTAAAAATTTCTGGGTTTTTATGTAATTATCCCAAACATTTATAGAAAGATAATTTTATTAAAAATAAAATTTGAGTCATTCTTGATGATTGGGAATAGCTAAACCCATGGGGGAGAGGAGGAATGGTCATTCCTTACTTTTGGGAATAGGGATTCCCATTACTAAATCATACCAAGCATGTGAATGAGAATGAAATAAGGAATGCTCATTCCATTCCTACCCCATTTCCACATACCAATCATGCCCCTACTCTTTGATTTTCGAGTCCATTTATTGCTTTATATGTTTACGTTTTTACTATAATTGATTTTTTGGATACATCATACACACAAGCACATAAACATTCGGATCAAGGCCACTATTATCCTCATACCAATCATGCCCCTACTCTTTTGATAATTTCCACATACCAATCATGCCCCTACTCTTTTGATAATTTCCTCATATGTTCGGATGAAGCATATTTTAAGTTTGGGGGTTGTCAATAATGCGTAATTTAGTACTATTGCATTTTGCATTACACTTAGGACTACATGTAGAAGCACTTGCATTAAAATTTTCGGAAAAAAATGAAAAAAAAATGATTTTTGTTTTGATTTTTCGATTTTTAGTTATTTTTGTTTTAGTATGTTTACCGCTTTAGCACGTTTAATTGCTTTCGTGTGTGGTTTTAATCAAGTTTTTATGCCTAGCTCCCTATGACTATGAATATTTTATGGCATGTGATAACATACTTGGGGAACAATGTAATAAATCCTTGGGAGGAAAGTTAATCATTTGCTTGGCATGTGTTAAGAAAATTGGGTATTTGAGCATTGCGAAAATAAGCCTGTGAGCTTTGTGCCTTAAACTGCTTTATATTATGCGGACTTATTTTTTCTTGAGTGTGTCATTTATGATTGCTAGAACTCTAGAACTTGCTCTCGTATCTTCATCAAAGCCATGTGTGTGTGCAATTTTTGAAAATGATCTAAGGCCATCTTTGTTTAGCCTACTTAGCCTAAACAACCTACCTATGAACTCATGATTCCCTAGTTAGCCATTTTTGAGCCAAAACTTTTATTCGAGCCACATTGATCTATAAAGTTTGTATGTTTTTATCCCTTAAAATTCTTGAGCTTATAGAAAATGAATAAGTTTGGGGGCGATGTGGTGAAAATTTATGAAAATGAGAAGTTGGTTAAAAGAAAGAGGGATGAGCAAAGATCTGGGTAAATGAAAAAGAAAAAAATACATGAAGCTCGAAAAAGAAAATATCTCGACAAATTATATAGAGAAAATCGAGCAAAACAAAAGAAAATTTCAAAATCGTGAAAAACAAAAATTAGAGCTTGAGGCTAAAAAAAAAAAGAAGGCAAAAAAGCCTTTTTTGATTTTGAGTTGAAAAAAGTCGACATTATGATGAAATTGGGTTGGTGAATTGCTAGTCCGTATGCTTAAATTCTATTTGCTCAAGTCAAGTCACTTAATCCAAATTTCCCTACCCTTACCAAAGAGCCTACATTACAACCAAATAAAAAGTCATTTTTGATTCTCAGATTGTGCACACAAAAGGGGTAGAGAAGTTAGACGATTTGCAAGCCTATGGTAGTTCTACATTCACCGAATTGAATTTGAGCGTAAACACTTACCATACACTTGTGAGAGTAGAGTGATACACTATTTACTTGTGAGTCGTGATGTCAAGTACCCAAAAGAGTATTAATAGCGCTGAGTTTATGAATAACGACCTTTTGATGATGAATTGCATCGTTTCATTGAGTATGAAGTCGAGTGCTATTTAATGTTTATAGTGTTCTTGTATGTTCTTTCGTTTTACCCTTGTATTATTTTTCTAAATTTGCTCGAGGACGAGCAATGCTTTAAGTTTGGGGATTTTGATGTGTGTAAAATATACGTGCATTATAGGGCTTAAATTGATATATAATTGATGCATTTGCACGCATATTTACTATGTTTTTATTTGGTTTTCTTTAAAGCGCATGATCTGCGTATTTTGTAATTCTTGCAGAGAAACAAAGCTTAAAATATAGAAATATCAGTTGGGATGCCGGATAAAATTGCGAATGCAAAGATATATCAAAATAACGGAAAAAGAACAAAAGCAAGTCACACGGCCGGACCGTGTAGCCTCACACGGCCGTGTGGACTGGTGGTGTGAAAATCACACGGTTGTGTGAAGAAAGGAAGAAAACAGAGGACGGAGCGGGGGCCACACGGCGGGCCGTGTGAAGTCACATGGGCTGTGTGGACAAGGTTATCACCGCACCACCTACCCCGTGCGACGCTGCCCGTGCGACAAAAGGGCTAAGCCCAAGGATCGCAACAAGACAAGCTAAAGAACACAAGTGACTTTTGAAAATCAGCCAATCTCTTCAACGGGCATATTTTTGAAAGTTCATTATAAAAAGTGAGGAATAACATTGAGAAAAGGTTACCTTGAATACCAAAACCACGAACGAGCAAGCAATACTCATCATCGTAACCTGCAAAATATTCTCAAGTTATACAAGAAAAATCCTCAAGCCTAAATCTCGAAGGAAATCGATCCAACACCAAAGTGTGAAGGAAAGACAACTTCAAACTGTTGAAGAATCAAAAGGGGTCTACTTTCCAAGGAGGATTGTAGGAAGGTTCAAGGTCGAACCAATCTCAAGTTATTAAAGGGCTTCGTGATCAAATACAAGAAGCTTGAGAAAGTGAGTGAAGTAGCAAGGCAAACCGCCCCTCAAGAAGAAGTTGAGTCGGACGAGAAGCCCATTTGTGTGACTAGGGGTGGCAATTCGAGTCGTGTTTGGGTTCGCGGGTCGTGTTGAGACATGATAATTACACAAATTTGCCCAACCCGAACACAACCCATTTAATTATTGGCCGGATGGGTCAACCCGAACACGACCTGTTTAATACACGGGTAACCCGAACACGACCCGATATGACCTGTTTATTTTTTAACCTTGAATAAATCTTTTATTTATATTGATAAAATGAGAATTTTGGGTTATTTATATATAGAATATTAAAAATATTAAAAATAATATCTTGAATTTGCTTATTTAAAGGGGTTAAATGGGTTTAGTGGGTCGTTTCAGGTCAACCCGAAAGTGACCCATTTATTATTTGGGTTAAATGGGTCTGACACGATTATGACCCGAATAATAAATGGGTCAACCCTAACCTGCTTATATCGTGTTAGGTTCAGGTCGTGTTTTCGTGTCGTGTCGGAGATTGCCACCCCTATGTGTGACAAGGCGTCTCGGACTCGATCGAAAAAGGAGCAAGTGAGGTGCGTGATCAAGACTTGTCTCAGACTCGATAACCACTTTATATTTACTTGTGTCATTTACATTTCAAAGATATTTACATTCCTGCACACATATTTTATATCTGTGATAATTTGCTATCCAACCGATAAAATACAAAGTGCTAAAATCAAGTGTTAAAATAAAGTTAAACCAAATTCAAAGGGTGTTAAGTCTTCATTTGAAAAACTCATCACAGTAGAGTTAAGATTTAGACCAAACAACTGAGTTATTCTATCATGACTCTATCGAGTGCATTTGAGTGGCTAACTCTATTTGATTAACTAACTTATTTTGTCCCTCAAGGACTTTTTGTGTGTTAACTCGTAATATTTTAGAAGGACTAAAATCGAAAAGTTGGTAAGGTTTATTCAACCCCCTTCTAAACCTTACTCACACCCCTTGGACCTACAAGTGGTATCGGAGCGGTTGGTTCATTGAGCCTTCCGATCTGGTCACTGAACTAGATCTCCAATCTTTCAAAGAAACTTTTAACACTTGCTCTTTCAAAAATTATCTCTTTTATTCAAAGAAAGTTATTATCATGGAAGCAAATTTGACACGCATTCCCATGTTCACTATTGAGGAATTTGATGATTTGGAAAATCGTATGCGAGGCTCATCTATCTCGCTTTACATGATGAAATGTGGATAGTGATAGAGGATGGGCCACTGTATATATTGAAAGTAAACACGAGTAGTAAGGAGAGCATTTGCGGTGAAGGAAAAGTTCTTCTTTGAAGCAAGACCGGCCGGGTTGAGAAGCCAAGGGTGAGTGGACAAACAAGGACATAAAAACATACAACTTGGACAATGTATCCAAGGACATCTTGTACAAAACCTTGGACAAAGCAATGTTCAACATAGTCAAATCTTGCCAAACTCAAAACAAATGGGATAAATTAACTTTAATTTGTGAAGGATCCGAGCAAATTAAAGAAAACAAATTGTTCTTTGTACGGAAATTTGAAAATTTTAAAATGCTTGCGGTGAAACCTGGATCATTTGGATGCTAGATTCTTTGAAATAACAAACCGATTATCAAAGACTTGGGAAAGAATATACTTAAAAGGAAATGTGTATGAAGATTAGAGAAGCCTCTCATTTGAATGGGAAATGAAGGTCATGGCACTCGGACATTCAATGAACCTCACAACAACATCAGTCATGAGCTATTCTCGAACTCAAAGCCTACGAGTTTGGTGAGAAGAAAAGATCAAGAGGAGACAATTTGTACCCAAAACAGTTGCACTTATAGTCAAGGATGGGAAAGAGAGAGGAGGTCGAGGAAGCCATTGACCAAGAGGAAATTACGATGGTTAAAAGATTCAACAAGTTCTTTAACAAGAACTATAAAAGAAACAAGGGTGAATCTTCCGGAGACATTCAGCTCCTCCAAGTCAAGGGAAGATAGGCCACCCAAGAGAGCCGAGCATCAAAAGGTTGAATATAAGAGAGCGATAACCCAAGAACGGAAAGAGTCGATCAAAGAGCCGAGAACTGTGTTGGAAGCTGAGACAACCAGGACACTTTGCTATTATTTGTCCATATCAAGTAGTCAATAAATACATGAATGAAGAAGAAAGAAGAGTCTTGGAGAAAGAAGATAGGAAAAGAAAAAGGCTATGTTGGGGCCTTTGAGATTCTTTGAGACATCGAAGTCTAAAGAAACAAGATGACTCGAGAAAGTAGTGAAGTCGACTACTCAAGTGATTCGAAGAAGAAGCAATGATCTGTCTAATGGCTAAAGAACAAGATCAACTGACCAAGAAGATGAGGTACACTCTAACTCATCTCACTCAGATTCTAGTCATAGTGATTGTGACACACACACTTCATCACCCACTCTGATCTTTATGATTTATTAGGTAAAATGGTGAAAGACTTTGAGCACATTAAATCCTCACACACATTATTAAATGAGGAAAAGCGGCCCGACCAAAGACAAAAGCCAAAACTCACGGTGACTAAGGAGCCGAGTACTCGAGTCACATAACCGTGAGAACAAAGAGTCAAGGAGAGAATGCTAAGCTAACAAAGAGAGATTGCTATAGAAAAGAGGAAAATGACCTCAAAAATGTGATTGCATCATTTACAAAGGCATCTAAATCATTGGATGACCTTATTATAAACCAAAAAGAATGTGGAGATAAGACATGCATATGATTCAATTCCTTTGTGCACAAATCAAACTCCCGAGTGATTTTGGAAAAATGATCTTCAAGAAATGAAGCATCTCAAAAATCCAAGACACCAAATGTTGCACCCACATTCACTCTAAAGTACAATCACAAACAAAGCGGCCTTGGATATAAAGGAAAAGGAAAACAACCGAGTTGAGTATGGTGAGAGGACGGTGAGAAGAATCCAACGAGTTCCTCAAACAAACTCCAAATAGAAAGTACTCTGTAAAGAATAAACAGAACTACCAAAAACCCCGGAAGTTTTATCAAAGAAACAAATATGATGGGAATGGTAGAAACTACCCAAGCCAAGTGATTGGAATAATGTGACATATCGCCAAAGACCTATGGAATACAAGCCTAAATTGCAAAGACACTAGAACTCGAAAGGTCATTCCAAAGGCAAAAAGCTATCATCAACACACATATGCACCCAGGCGCTACACTCAAAAATATCACAACTACCCAAAGAAGGCAATTGCTAAAACACACACACAGCATACGACAAAAAAAGCCGTTTGTATGAACCTAAAGCCCCAAAGCAATTTGCCAAAGTGAGTTATGATTATGGCACGAGATAGATGGCACCCTCTTAGAGTCAAGTCATTTGGATATAGGTTGGTTGGATCATCTTACAAAGACTAACCCCTCGGGACCGGACAAGCATGGGTACACAAAATGGCATTGTTCGGGAACAAGCGAGTGCCAAGGAACCTGGTACATGGATAGTGGCTGTTCCGGACACATGACATGAAACAAGAAAAAACTGGAGCACCGATAATCTTTGACATGAAGACGAGGATGCAAGAAAATATTGATATGATGCATGCCTCTCATACCACTGAAATGGAAGCTGCGAGAATTTCATCGAAAATAACTTCTCGGCGTAGAGGAGATTATGAATGAAAAGTTCAACCTTCTTATGGTGAAATGAAGCGGTGGCGGCCAAATCAAAAGTCACCCGCTCGAATTTGAACAACATACTCCGCAGTGAGAATCAAGCAAAACTCATCTATCGGCCGCCTAGATTTCATGCTTGTTGGCATGTTTCGGGGTTCCACTCTCCTTTGATGATGCCAAAAGGGGGAAGAGGAATACCTAAAGGCGTTAAAGGGTCACCCACCGAGAAAGAGAAGGACGCACTGCTGTTGAGAAGAAAAACAAAGGTGAAGAACGAGAAGAAAAAGAGAAGGGAAGCGAGTTGAGGGAGAAGGTTCAAAGGATATGACTCTAATGGTTGCTAGAACCCCTCAACAAGGACTCGTGACGATTGACATAATCAACAAACTTCGGTGACTCTGCCGCTCCAACACTCTGCTTTGTACCAATGTCCGAGAAGAGAAAAATTGTAGAAGCGAGAGATGAAGGAGGTCGAAGGAAAAATGGATGCCCGTGTCATGGACATATTGAAGCAATTTGGAGGCATTCAGCGGGAAGAGACACGATGCCATTTGGGCGTCGGAAACGAGCCTAGATCGGTTGATGAATTCAAAATGCTCGAATCCGAAGGATACTTTGAAGGCATGTCCATGGCTCAAGCCTGGGACTTGTATTGGGAAAAAGGCCTCAAGTCGTGCGAAGAAGGCGACGAGCTGACGAGGCTACTAGCGATCCTCTGTTGGAAAGAAGAAGGGTCGAAGACAATACACACCCAAAGGAAGAGGAAGAAGCGAGTGGAGGAAGAGGCTTGGACCTAGACCTCTACCCAAAAATATTGAATACATAGATCTAGGAAAGAAAAGAGGGATCTTTTGGGTTGGATTTGATGACATAGCAAATCTTGAAGTGGCTAGGAAGAATCTTTGAATATGTAAAAAGGATTGAAGAAGAAAATAAGAGACAAGATCGGTTGTGGGAAGAGAGTCAACGAAGACAAGAAAGAAAGAGAAAAGACGAAGTCGCTAGAAGAGCCTACGAGAAAAAGAAAGCGGTGAAGAAGAAAAGAAGAGAAAGAGATCGGAGGACGATAGAGCGCATAAGAAAGAAGGAGGCGTGAAGGCGATGAAGTGTTGCTATCCACCCCTTCATGTATTTTACTATTGTAAATACATATGTATGTAAGTCTTACAGCGATGAATAAAAATCCGAAATTTCTATAATTATGCGTAGATATAGAATGCCATGTTGTTTCGATACACTTTGTAAATAAGCGCGGTAAAGGACAAGAATGTTATGATCAATAAAAAGATTGATTCTACGCATACATTCTCTGTTTCTACATTGTGTGCTGTATGTATCTTTGCTATTTACATTTTGTCGTATGTTTTAAGTTTTGGCATCATCAAAAAGGGGAAATTGTTGGGAAATTTATTTATTAGATTTTGATGAATGCCATGTAAAACTTAGACTAGAAAGTTGGCACCCATTTTCCTTGTAATTTGCATTGTAATAGATAAATTTGTCTGTGAGTCAAGTCGGCTATGCTGGACATTCAAGATGTCAATCAAGATCGGGATGAAGACTCATTGTGAAGCGGTGAGTGTGGCAAGGAAGAGACATCAAGGAGTATCATTTGTGATACTGTTTGTAAGAAAGAGTCATCAAGTCAAAAAAAGAAGCCAACCCAAGTCAAAGTTGAAGTGACAGATGAATCTTTCAATCATTGGAGCAGACTCAAGTCAGCTGGGAAAAAGGCAAGCGCAAAGAGGAGTTAATCGAAATGAATCCGTTTGTAAGTCAAGAATATTACCTAAACAAGTAATACTTCCATCTTTGCCATGTCTTAAAGTGCTCGATCCCGAAGCGTGCAAAAGGAATAAACAATGGGAAGCATCGCACCTTGTGCGGACTCGAAAAAGTGAATGTTCATTTAATACGAGGAAATGTCAACCTCAAGGCGCAACAAGACAAGCCAACGAACACAAGTGACTTTTGAAAATCAGCCCATGTCTTCAACGGGCGATTTTTGAAAGTTCACTATAAAAGGCCGAGAATCACTTTGAGAAAGGGTTACCTTGACAACTTTGAACCATGAACATTCAAGCTATTATTCGAATCGTAACCGCAAAATATTCTCAAGTTATTCAAGCAAATCCTCAAGCCTAAACTTCAAAGGAAATTGATCCAACACCAAGCCGTGAAGGAAAAGCGACTTCAAACTGTTGAAGAAACTTTTGAAGAATCAAAAGGGGTCTACATTCAAAGGAGGATTTTAGAAAGGTTCAAGGTCGAACCAGTCTCAAGTTATTGGAGGGCTTCGTGATCAAATCCAAGAAGCTTGAGCAAGTGAGTGAAGTAGCAAAGCGGCCGCCCCGTGAAGAAGCGAGTCGGACTAGAAGCCATTTGTGTGACCAAGGCATCTCAGGCCCGAGTCCCAAAGGATCAAGTCGGTTTGTGTGATCAAGACTTGTATCTAGGACTGTTAACCACTTTGTACTCGATCAATACTTAGTGGATTCCTCCGGGGAGTTGGAGAAGAGAGGAGTAGAAGAATTACCCCATCTTGAACCTCTATAAAAATTATTGTGTCATTTACATTTCAAAGATTTAATTTATGCATATCATTTTATATCTCTGATAATTTATTGTCCAACCTGATAATTAACAAAGTGCTAAAACCAAGTGTTAAAACAAACTTAAACCAAATTCAAGGGTGTTAAGTCTTCCGCTGAAAATCTCATCACGGACCAAGTTAAGGTTTAGACTAAACATCGAGTTATTCTATCAACGACTCAATCGAGTCGTTGAGTGGCTAACTCTATTTGGTTAACTAACCTAGCATTTGTCCCTCAGGAGCGTTTGTGTACTTAACTGTTTTATCTTAAAAGGACTAAAATTGAAAAGTTAGTAAGGTTTATTCAACCCCCTCCCCTTCTAAACCTTACGCACACCCCTTGGGACCTACAAGTGGTATCGAGCGGTTGGTTCATTGAGCCTTCCGTGACTGCAGTTCTTCGAACTAGATCTCCAATCTTTCAAAGAAGCTTTTAATACTTGTTCCTTCAAAAGCCATTTTTTTTTTAAAACAAAGAAAGTTATTATCATGGAAGCAAATTTGACACGCATTCCTATGTTCACTATTGAAGAATTTGATGATCGCAAAATACGTATGCGAGGCTCATCTATCAACTTTACATGATGAGATGTGGATAGTGATAGATGATGTGCCACCTGCAAATAATGAAGGTGAACACAAGCGCAAGGAGAGCATTGCGGTGAAGGAGAGGAAATTTGCTCTCTCTAGACCGACTTTGGTTGAAAAACCAAGAAATTTGAATGGACAAATGATGAGAAAAAGATACAACTTGGGCAATATGGCCAAGGATATACTTTACAAGACTTTGGACAAAGCCATGTTCAACAAAGTCAAATCTTGCAAGACAACCAAAGAAATGCAGGATAAACTAACCTTAATTTGTGAAGGATCGAGCAAATTAAGGAAAACAAATTATCTGTTGTTGTTCAAAAATTTGAAAATTTTAAAATGCTTGCAGGTGAGACAATGGATCGTTTGGATGCTAGATTCAGCTGAAATTACGAATGAGCTCTCAGTACTTGGGAAATAATACACACGAAGGAGATGTTTATGAAGATACTAAGGAGCCTCCCGGTGAGTGGGAAACGAAGACCATGGCTCTAAGGCACTCAATGGACCTCTCAAAAACATCCAATCATGAACTATTCTCGGACCTCAAAGCCTATGAATTTGAGTGAGAAGAAAAGATCAAGATGAGATAGTTGTACCCAAAACATTTGCACTTATAGTCAAGGATGGGAAGAGAGCGAGGTCAAGGAAGCCATTGACCAGGAGGAAATTACCTTGATGGTCAAAAGATTCAACAAGTTCTTTAACAAGAACTATAAAAGAAACAAAGGTGAATCCTCGGAAGACATTCAACTCCCTCCAAGTCAAGGGAAGATAGGCCACCAAAGAGAGCTAAATATCAAAAGGTCGAATATCAAAGATGGACAACCCAAGAAATGAGAGAGTGATCAAAAAGTTGAAAACTGCGTTGGAATTGCAGACAACCAGGACACTTTGCTATTGATTGTCCATATCCTGTAGTCAATAAATACGGGGAATGAAGAAGAAAGAAGAGTCTTGAGAGAAAGAAGACAAGAAAAGAAAAGAGCAATGTTGGCTGCTTTGAGACCCATTTGAAACAACTAAGTCAAAAGATACACGGATTAAGAAAGTAGTGAAGTGACTACTCAAGTGATTCGAAGAAGAAGCTATGATCTGTCTAATGGCTAAAGAACAAGATCAACCTGACCAAGAAGATGACGTACACTCTTAACTCATCTCACTCAGATTATAGTGATAGTGTGTGACACACACACACTTCATCACCCAATGATCTTTATGATTCATTAGGGAAAATGATGAAACACTTTGAGCCTATTAAGTCCTCACACACACTAATAAATGAGGAAAATAGTCACTCAAAAGCCAAAACTCAACTCTGACTAAGGAGCCGAGTACTCAGGTCACATAGTGATGAGAACAAAGAGTCAAGGTGAAAATGCTAAACTAATAGCAGAGATAGTCGCTATAGAAAAGAGAGAAAATGATCTCAAAAATGTGATTGCTTCATTCACAAAGGCATCTAAATCATTGGATGACCTTATCACGAGCCAAAAAGAATGTGGAGACAAGACATGCATAGATTCAATTCCTTTGTGCATAGTCAAACTCCCATAGTGATCTTGGAAAAAGGATCTTCAAGTAATGAAGCATCTCAAAAATCCAAGATACCAAATGTTGCACACACATTCATTCCAAAGCACAATCACAAACAAGCGGCCTTGGATATAAAGGAAAAGGAAAAAACCTTGATTGAGTATCTTTGAGAGGACAGCGAGAAGAAATCCAACGAGTTCCTTAGCAAACTCCAAACAGGAAGTACTCGGTGAAGTAGAAACAGAGCTACGAGAATCCCCATAAGTTCTATCAAAGAAACACAAATGATGGGAATGGTAGAAACTACCAGAAAGTCAAGTGATTGGAATAATGTGAAATATCAAAGAAAGACCATGGAATACATGCCAAAATGGCAAAGGCCTAGAACTCAACAAAGGTCGTTCCAAAGGCAAAAGAGCTATCATCGCACACACATATGCACCCAAGCACTACACTCGGAAATATCACAACTACCCAAAGAAGGCAATTGCTAAAAACACACACACAGGCATACAGACAAAAGAGAGGCAATTTGTATGAACCTAAAACCCCAAGCAATTTACCAAAGTGGATTATGATTATGGCGCAGATTGATGGCAACCTCTTGACTCGAGATCATTTGGCTATAGGTTGGTTGGATCATCTTACTGAGAACTAACCCCTCGGGACCGGACAAGTATGGGTACCTAAAAACTAATTTCCTTGATTGCGAGGTTCAAGGAACAAGCGAGTGCCAAGGAACTGGTACATGGGTAGTGGTATTTCCCGGACATATGAGAGGAAACAAGAAATATCTGTCAAAATTCAAGGAGATTAGAGGTTCAAAAGTCATATTTGGAGGAAATGAAGCTCGGGGGAAATAAGAGGCACTGGATCCATCAAGAAAAATGGATTAGAAATCACGGATGTTGCATATGTTGAAGGCCTCAACCTCAACTTGTTAAGCATCACCCAACTCTCGACAAGGGCTATAATGTTGGATTGAATATGGGAGTGTGCCAAATCAAGGACACTGAATCAAATGAAGTAGTGTTGCAAGGATCCGCATGAGAAGAACATGTATGTGATAGATTGGTCGACATTGCCACACCAAGCACTTGTTTGTTAGCAAAGAGTACATCCAAATCAAGTTGGTTGTGGCACAAGAAGTGAGTCACCCTGAATTTCAAGACAATTAAGAAGTTGTAAGGAGTAATCTTGTAGAAGGACTAATGAGTCCGTGTACAAGAAGGAAAGTGTTTGTGATGCATGCTAGATGGGAAAGCAGATCAAATCATCATTCAAAGAGAAGTCAACTCCATCTTCAACAAGGATATTGCATCCATTGCATATAGATCTATTTGGTCGATTGAGCGGCTAGCATAAGTGGGAAGAAATACACTCTAGTAGTGGTGGATGATTACTCAAGATATACATGGACTATCTTCATGTGTAAAAAGAAGGAAACTTTGCGAAGTTACCTCAATCGATGAAAAGAGTTCAAAATAAGAAGAGTCAAACCATTATAAAGATAAGATCGATGGAGGTGAAGGGGTTCCACTCCCGGACATGGAAAGGCGTTCCATGTCAACAAGAAGATGTTTCGGGCAAACCTTCAGGAGCCCGAAGAGATCATACACCAAGAGGCGGATACGGTGAGGGGGAATCGGAATGACCCGAGGAAACATTGTTGCCTCCCCTCCAAAGAAGAAAGTCGCCCATGCGGTGAAAGAAAAGAAGATTGCCCCAGCGAAGGAAAAGAAAGATGCACTGCCCCTACTGAAAGTCACACTGCTCCCATGATCGTGTCTCTGTCCCGCACTGACGCAGCATGATGGAGAAGAAATCATTAATACCTTCTCCGGGAATGAAGAAGAAGAGGAGTGCCAAGGTGAGAAAGGGTGCCTCTAAGGCAACCCCAAAGGCCTTTACCGGGTCGAGGAACCAGGAGGAAGTAGAACAAGACACATTCCTCGGTGAAAACTAAGAGAAGGAGAAGACTTACCGAGGCGTTGAGCTTGAGAAGACAGTGAGTCTCGCTACTCATTGGAAAAGACCTCTCGAGCTATTTGAAAAAGTGCGATCTCGAAATTATTGATGAAACAGCCAAGTCTGTTTGAGGCCGATCAAGAGGCAAATTGAAGACCCAATTGTGGATAGAACACTGTGGAACAAGCGGTGAGAAAAGTGAATCTCCTGTCGACAGGACTGCTTCTCCACCTGCGACAGACACTGTTGAGGGTGAAGAGCAGCAAGCTCTGCTACCCTCCATTCCTGAGAAAGAAGGACAACAAGAAGATGATGATGATGTGATAATGCTATCTCCACCATACCCGGACATCCAAAATCGTTTGCGCGAATGGAGAAAGTGGAAGTTGAGTCGCTCGAGGAGCGATTCGAAAAGACTGAATTGATTGAAGAAGAGGAAGAATCTGATGAATTTCCTCGGGTTGACCCACGATGGTCCAAGCACTTGATGAAGATAATCGCTTAGATATCTTGAATATCTTCAAAGAAAAGGAGAATGAGAGGATGGCGGAAGAAGGTTTAAGCTCGTGAGAAGGCCAACATCGCCCTTTTTTTGGAACCATCGATCACTCCCACCCTCACTTGATGCCTTTCGGGAAGTGATGAAGATTTGGACCTATTTCGCTGCGATAGAAGAATTGGAAATCACGGCAAGCCATGCGGGAATCTAGGATGATGCATGAGCAACGGTGACGGAAAGACCTGGAGAGTCTTCCAAATCACAGTTGGAGATTGATCCATTGGGAGTGGTACAACAGATTGCCACATTATTCTTGCCACCACTTCCTGACTCACTCAAAGGATGGATCTAGGGGACACAGCGATGAAACCGGGAACTTGGGGACCCAAGTCGAGCCAACCCCTGTTGAAGGTGTCTTACCACCGCCCCACGATGAACACTCAAAGGACAATAGGAGTCCGGAGAAGAGTGACCCCATCACAAGTCACTCGGTGGCCACCGGGGGAAACTCCTCCACGCAGCTAGTAAGAGGATCCGAGATGACCCCACCATGAATCTAGGAGGCGAAGTGGAAAAGGAACAAGAAAAAGAAACATAGCAGGTTGTCACTAACGGCTCGGGCGGATGAGTCTGTCTCGGTGAAGTGCTAAGCGCTCCGCAGTGAGGACACCTGCGATGCAATCGAGGCACATGATGGATCTCGCCCGGGAGTTAACACTGGCAATGAAAGTGCAATCCATGGAGTTGAGACTCCTGTGGATGCCAAAGAGAAAGACCCCAAGACAGCTGCGCTGTCGAAGGGATTGTACATGGCCCATTGCGATTGAGGCTGCAGAGGTAATGAAGGCCTAAGGGAGGTTGAGACTTCCCTAGGTAAAAATCAAGGCGATAAGAGCATTCCTCAGACCATAATTGTTGATTCAGAGGAGGAAATCAGTGCTCTTCATGACTCCCAGGATGATCCTGATACAACTTTCCTGGGATCTGCAGATGAAGCTGAGTCTACTCCAACTGAACATCAAAAGACTCAGCTGAGGACGCTCTACCAAGTACGAGTAAGCCGGAATTCAAGGCTGCTCGTCAAAAATTCAATTTTGGATGATGAGCCTAGCCTTCAAGACTCATCCTCGTCCGATGACGCTGATGGTGCAGCTGAGGACACGCAAATTCATTTAGCGTAAAACCACTGAGGCCGAAGAAGCTGTTAAGACAGCTGAGGCTCGATCGGTGGCCAATCATCTCACAAGGCCCAGTGAGACCGAGTCATCTGTGGCAGCTCACAAAGTCGGCAGCAGCTCGACTCAACCTGAATCATCACAAGCACGAACAATCTGAATCCTCAATTCCATATGTGCGTGATGATGCGTTTGAACAAACCTTTCCTTTCAGATTGAGCTGCCCGACTTTGAAGAAGAAAAAGCCCGTGAACAATGCCGTTTCAACATTCAAATAGATCTAGTCATTCCCACCGACTCCATTGTCCCTATAGATTTTGATTTCGATCTTTGGCAACCAAACAAACCGAGGTAAGCTCGCGAGGCACGTGAGGTATTCAAGACAATACTCGATGAGATCGAAAAGATTGAACGACACCAAGCTTCACTTGATATGCGGCCGGACAAGAGAGATGCCACCCTCATAGCAGATTTACGAGGGATTGTGGTACGGATAAAGGGAATGGTGTCACCGCAGAGTACAATGCGGCTCAAACAGTTCGATACTTTAAGGCATTGTACAATAAAATGCTGTCCTGGAGCGCCGATAATGCGACATGAAGACGAGGATGCAAGAAAATATTGATAGGATGCATGCCTCTCATACCACTAAAAAAGAACTGGCAGCGCGTAGAGGAGACTATGAATGAAAAGTTCGGCCTTCTTATGGTGAAATGAAGCTGTGGCAGCCGAATCAAAAGTCACCCGCTCGAATTTCGAACAAAGCATACTCCGCTTGTGAGAATCCAAGCAATAGATCTAGGAAAGAAGAAGGCTCCAGTACAATACATGCCCAGAGGAAGAGGAAGAAGCAGTGGAGGAAGAGGCTTCAGACCTAGACCTCTACCCAAAAACATTGAATACATAGATCCAGGAAAGAAAGGAGGGATATATTGGGCTGGATTTGATGCCATAGCAAATCTTGAAGTGGCTAGGAACAATGCTGAATATGTAAAAAGGATTGAAGAAGAAAATAAGAGACAAGATCAGCTGTGGGAAGAGAGTCAACTAAGACAAGAAAGAAAGAGAAAAGACGAAGCTGCTAGAAGAGCCTACGAGAAAAGGAAAGTAGCTGAAGAAGAAAAGAAGAGAAAGAGACCAGAGGACGACAGAGCTGAAGAAGAAAGAAGGAGGCAGCGAAGGCGATGAAGTGTTGTTGTCCACCCCTTCATGTATTTTACTATTGTAAATACATATGTATGTAAGTCTTCTGTACGATGAATAAAAATCTGAAATTTCTATATTTTTGCGTAGATATAGAATGCCATGTTGCTCTGATACACTTTGTAAACAGCTGTGTAAAGGACAAGAATGTTATGATCAATAAAAAGATTGATTCTACGCATACATTCTCTGTTTCTACATTGTCTGTATGTATCTTTGCTATTTACATTTGGTACGTATGTTTTAAGTTTTGGCATCATCAAAAATGGGGAATTTGTTGGGAAATTTATTTATTAGATTTTGATGAATGCCATGTAAAACTTAGACTAGAAAGTTGGCACCCCATTTTCCTTGTAATTTACATCGTAATAGATAAATTTGTCATTTAGCCGAGTCAAGTCGGCTATGCCTGGACATACAAGAAGTCAACGGAAGACGGGATGAAGGCTCTGTTGTGAAGCGGTGAGTGTGGCAAGGAAGAGACATCAAGAACTCGATGAAGGAGTATCGGTGTGATACAACCGTAAGAAGAAGAGTCGATCAAGTCAAGCAAAGAAGCCAACCAAGTCAAAGTTGAAGTGACAGATGAGTCTTTCAATCATTGGAGCAGACTCAAGTCACACTGGGAAAAAAAGCGGTGCAAAGAGGAGTTAATCGAAAAGAATTTGTTGCACTGAGAAGTCAAGAATATTACCTAAACAAGTAATACTTCCATCTTTGCCATGTCATAAAGTGCTCGGCCCGAGAAGCGTGCAAAAGGAATAAACCAATGGGAAGCACCGCACCTTGTGTCGACTACGAAAAGTCTGAATGTTCATTTAATACGAAGAAATGTCAACATCAAGGATCGCAACAAGACAAGCCAACGAACACAAGTGACTTTTGAAAATCAGCCCATGTCTTCAACGGGCTGATTTTTGAAAGTTCACTATAAAAGGCCGAGAATCACTTTGAGAAAGGGTTACCTTGACGACCTGAACCACGAACATTCAAGCTATTATTCGAACCGTAACACGAAAAATATTCTCAAGTTATTCAAGCAAATCCTCAAGCCTAAACTTGAAGGAAATCGATCCAACACCAAGTCGTGAAGGAAAGACGACTTCAAACTGTTGAAGAGGAAACTTTTGAAGAATCAAAAAGGGTCTACATTCCAAGGAGGATTGTAGAAAGGTTCAAGGTCGAACAGTCTTAAGTTATTGGAGGGCTTCGTGATCAAATCCAAGAAGCTTGAGCAAGTGAGTGAAGTAGCAAAGCGTGAGCCCAATGAAGAAGGCGAGTCGGACGAGAAGCGGTTTGTGTGACCAAGACATCTCCGGATCGAGTTCCAAAGGATCAAGTCATTTGTGTGATCAAGACTTGTATCCGGACTGTTAACCACTTTGTACTATGATCAATACTTATTGGATTCCTCCAGGAGTTGGAGAAGAGAGGAGTTGAAGAATTATCCATCTTGAAGCTCTAAAAATTATTGTGTTTACATTTAAAGCATTTAATTTCGCATATCATTTTATATCTCTGGCTGATAATTTTCTTTGTCAACCGATAATTAACAAAGTGCTAAAACCAAGTGTTAAAACAAACTTAAACCAAATTCAAGGGTGTTAAGTCTTAATTTGAAAATCTCATCCCAACCAAGTTAAGGTTTAGACTAAAAATTTGAATTATTCTATCAACAGCTCAATCAGTCGGTTGAGTTGCTAAATATCTTTGGTTAACTAACCTAGTTGTCCCTCAAGGACGTAGCTATGTACTTAACTCTGTTTTATCTTAAAAGGACTAAAATCGAAAAGTTGGTAAGGTTTATTCAACCCCCTTCTAAACCTTACTCACACCCCTTGGGACCTACATGAAGGCCTCGACTTCAACTTGTTAAGCATTAACCAACTCGTGACAAGGGCTATAATGTTGGATTCAATATGGGAGTGTGCCAAATTAAATATCTTGAATCAAATGAAATAGTGTTGCAAGGATCCGGACAAAAGAACATGTATGTGGTAGAATGGTCTATTGCCACACCAAGCACTTGTCTGTTAGCAAAAGTACAACTGGCCGAATCGAGTTGGTGTGGCACAAGAAGTCGAGTCATCGAACTTCAAGACAATCAACAAGCTTGCAAGGAGTCATCTTGTGGAAGGATTGCGGACTCGATGTACAAGAAGGAAAGTCTTTGTGATGATTGCGGATGGGAAAGCGATTAAATCTTCGTTCAAAGAAAAGTCTAATTCTTCATCAACAAGAATCTGCATCTATTTGGACATGGATTTATTTGGTCTGTTGAACCGGCCAAAGATAAGTGGAAAGAAATACACCTTGGTGGTGGTGGATGATTATTCAAGATATACATGGACAATCATTATGTGCAAAAGAAGGAAACCTTGCGAAATTACCTCAATCGATGAGAAGAGTTCAAAATGAGAAGAGTCAAACCATCATAGATAAGGTCGATAGAGAGGAACCGAGTTTGTAAATGGAATAATAACTCAAGTATTGTGTTGAAAATGGTATTGCTCATGAATTATCTGACAAGAACTCCACAAGAATGGAGTAGCTGAAAGAAGGAACATAACTCTCAAGGAAGCTACAAGAACTATGTTAGTTGAGCGGGATTACTAAAAGATTTTAGGTGAAGCCATAAACACTTGCATGCTATACTCAAAATAGACGCATGATTAATAGACAATCGACAAAGACTCCTGAAATATGGACAGGAGAAAGCCAAATGTTGGGTACTTTAGAATATTTGGATGTAAATGCTTCATCCACAACAATGGCAAAGATAATCTAAAGGCTTTTGATGCTAAAAAGTGATGAAGGTATCTTTTTGGGATACTCATTTGAAAGTAAAGCCTACAGAGTCTTGAACAAGAGGACTATGGTCACGAAGAGTCTATCCATGTGGTTTTGATGAACCTAATGTAAATGGAGAAGATATTGAAGAGTTAGGCGATAAGCTAAATCACCAACTATCTTGAAGAGTCCTTATGTTGAAGTGAAGAAAGAGTTATCAACCAAGATGAAGATGAGATGGCTGAATCTCAAAGACAACTGGAAAATCTGTAGTTAAATGATAATGAAAGAGCTGCTCAAGACAAACAATTGCGAGGCACATTTGAACCAGGTGATTTACTTCAAACGATGTGAGATGGTGAGAGACCATCCACCGAGCTAGTCATTGGAAATGTGAGAGATGGTGTAAGAACAGATCGAGCTCGGCAAGAAGCAATGTTCACTTGTTTTATTTCCCAAATAGAGCCAAAAGATGTGTCCCAAGCATTGGATGGCACACATTGGATTCAAGCCATGCAAGAAGAAGAGTGAATCGGTTTGAAAGAAACAAGGTATGGGAATTAGTAAAAAGACCAACCCATCAAAATGTTATTGGCACAAAATGAGTTTTCGAAACAAGATGAATGAGGAAGGTTTACATTTGTAAGGAACAAAGCAAGATTGGTAGCCAAAGGGTATTGCCAAGAAGAGGGAATAGATTTTGATGAAACATTTGCTCTGTTGCAAGACTAGAAGCAATAAAGATGTTTCTTGCCTATCTTTGCACACAAGAATTTCATTGTATATCAAATGGATGTGAAAAGTGCATTTTTAAATGGATTGTTGGAAGAAGAAGTCTATGTTGAGCAACCTCCACGCTTTGAGCGAGAAGACCATTAGAGATAAGGTGTACGAGCTCAAGAAAGCTCTATATGGATTGAAACAAGCACCTAGAGCATGGTATGACACATTGTCTCAATTTCTAGCGACAATGGATTCACCAAAGGCAAAGTAGACAGAACACTCTTGAGAATTCAAGATGGAGAAAGCATCTTTGCTTGTTCAAATATATGTGGATGACATCATTTTTGGATCCACAAACAAAAAGAGCGTGTGATAAATTCTCAAACCTCATGCAAGGCAAATTTGAAATGAGCATGATGGGGAGAACGATATTCTTCTTAGGACTTCAAGTTAAACAATTGAAGGATGGAACCTTCATAAGTCAAACAAAGTACACAGAGATTTAATGAAGAAATTTGGTATGGAAGAGAAGTCTTCGTGAAAATTCCAATGAATACATCAGTCAAGATGGACATGGATGCAGATGGTAAAGTGTAGATCAAACAAGATACAAAGCACTTATTGGATCTTTGCTCTATCTAACAAAGCGGGCGGACATCACCTTTGCAAAGAGGTGTATATGCAAGATTTCAATGCACCAAAGGAGAGCCATATGATGACTAAGGGAATCCTAAGATATTTGAAGCGGATGCCAAGAAGTTGGCTTATGGTATCCAAAGGAAGGTGGATTCAAGCGTATTGGTTACTCAGACTCTGACTATGCTGGATGCAGAGTTGACAGGAAAAGTACTTCAGGTACATGTCAAATGCTAGGAAACAGATTGGTTTCCTGGTTTAGCAAGAAGCAAAACTCAATAGCCACATCCCAGTGAGCGAGTACATAGGCTGCGGGCGAGGTTGTTGTGCCCAAGTTTTATGGATGAGACAACAGCGAGAGACTATGAAATTGAAGAAAAAGAAATTCCAATTATGTGTGATAACACAAGTGCTATTGCAATCACTCAGAATCCTGTGTTTCATTCAAGAACAAAGCACATTGATGTCAGATATCATTTTATAAGAGATCATGTTGAAAAGAAAGACATCACTCTGGAATATATCTCAACCGACATATTCACCAAACCCCTATGCGAATCACGATTTGAAGAGCTTAAGAATGAGCTATGGTTAATTGAGTGAGTTAATACTCGAAGACTCAATGAGAAGAGATGGAACGTGAAAAGATGAAGATAGAACAAATCTCATGAATGAGCCAAGTAAATAAGCCATATCGGAAAGTTAGTTGTATCGAGTTAGTTGTGGTGAGTCGTTATACGAAACGAGAGAAGAAGAGTTAAGTCATTTGTGGAGTAAATTCGAGTCATTTATGAGCTAAGTGACAAAAACGATCGTTTTTAATGAGCGGGAATGTTTTTAAGGATGATGTACGTGTAATAATGGCGGTCAAAATCAAAAGTTTGCACGATAAGCATATGATTGGATATAAATCTTTGCCGCATTAAATGCGAGAAATTAAATGCGAGTGTGGCGTGATAAATCGAGCCGTTGATCTCGTCGAAATTCAAAACCGAAAAACACGTCCTTTCATAACCCTTATATACTCTTCCTTTCATTTTCTCTCTCACACTTAAAATGTTCATCTTCAAACTTTCGAAAGCAAGTCTCTTTTTCTCAAAAACTTACAAGTTCTCAAGCGGGTTCATCAAGATTTAATCGGTAGAAACTTCTAAAAATGGCAGCAAAGACTAATTTCATCAAGTTATCGAAGCAAATCCACTCTGGATTTGTGGATTTGAAGGCATGGTTAAGCGAGGTTCGGATGCAACCCTTGTGAAGAAAATCGCGGATATGTTGGAAAAATGCGGGCTTAAAGCCTTTTGACGATAGAATACTCGCACACCTACGGAAGAGGTGGCGCAGATTCAATGTGAATGCCGGAAGTGCGGGACGAAGGTATCAAGTCCTCCGTCCACCGCAAAGGACATCATGATCACTTGCTAAGGACCTCGTGAAGTAGCCAAATTGGAGTTCATCTACACAACTAAGAAGTTCTTTGAAGGACGACTATCACAAGTCGATGGATGCCATCTCAAAATGTGTGGATATGAAGTTTGGTAGTTTCAATCAACTGTCGAGAGACTAAAGCGTCGTCATGCATGTTTGCGATCATGCAAGGAAAGAAAGTTAAGCTGGGCTGTGTTCGTATACATCGGACTCTACCGAACGTGGTGAATAAATCTTTTAAGGAAGATGGATCCTTTGGAGGATCACTTGGCTATGGCCTAGTCATTGGGCATTTGATGGAAGTGAAGGGCATTCCCCTTCAACATGGAAAGCCCTTCCATGTAAACAAGAGGATGTTTAGGGCTAACCGTTCGGGAGACAGAAGAGAGCCCATGCGAAGAGGCGGACACAAGTGAGGGGGAATCGGTGACCGAGAAAACAGATTGTTGCCTCCCCTCCCAAGAAGAAAGTCGCCCCCTATGATTGCGAAGAAGAAAGCTGCCCCTACAGCAAAGAAGAAGGATGCACTGCCCCTCGCAATCGAAGTCACCTACCCGAGCGATCGTGTCTCCCGCCCACGCAGCCGAGGCGGATAAGGAAGCCCAAATACCTTTTCCGGCCATCGAATAAAAAGAGGCGCAAAGCCAAGAAAGGCGACTCCTCAATCCAAGAAAGATGCTCGCCCCCACCGCCCAAGAACACGAAGAAGAGGAATCGAACAGAAATTCCTCACGGTGAGGAAAAAAAAGAAGAAAGAGACTCTTCAAGCTTTGAGGAGCTTGAGAAGACAGTGAATCTGCAACTCGGTGGAAAACATTTCCGAGAGGCTATTTGCTGCGAGAAGAAGTGCAATCTCACAAAGTTGTTAATGAAACAGCCCAAGTCTCTTTGAGGGTGATCGTGCCAGAGGCCATTAGAAGACCAGTGTGGACAGAACAAGCGAGGAGGAAAAAGGCGGAGACAATGTAATCCCCTTTGAAAAGGTTGTGTCTCCACCCGCCGAGATCTTCTTTGAAGAGAAGAAGAGCGAGAGTATGCTACCTTCCATTCCCGAAAAGGAAGGACAAGAACAAGATGACAATGATGGTGTCATCATGTATTCTCAATATACCCAGACATCCAGCGTCGTCTACGCGAATGGAGGGCGTGGAAACCGAGTCACTTAAGGGTGCAATTTGAATGCCCCGAGTTGGTAGAAAAAGAGGAGGAATTGGTCGATTCCTCGGCATCACCAAGGTGATTCAGGCCTTGATGAAGAAAATTGCTTGAATATATTACAAATATTCAAGGAGAATGAACAAGCCAAAACAATCAAGTAGTCAAGCTCATGAGAAGGTGAATATATGCCCACTCACGGGAACTGCGGAGCACACTCATCCTCACTTCGATGCACTCTCGAGAAAGTGATGAAGACATGAATCCCATTCTTTGTGAAAGAGAAGTTGGATATGTAGCAAGCCATGAGGGAATCGGCTAATGCAAGAAATAGCGATTGATGGAAGGACGAGGAAGAGTCCTCAAAATCTCTCCTGGAGATAGATCCTTTGGGAGTAGTGCAACACATTGCCGCGATTATAGCCGCAACTACATCCCCGAGTTCACTCCGAAAATGGGTCTAAGGGACTTGGCGATGACACGGGAACTTGGGCACCCAAGTTGAGCCAATCCCTATTGAAGGTGTTTTACCACCTACCCCGCGGTGAGCACTCAATGGAAGCAATGGGAGTTTGGAGCGGAGTGACCCCACCATCGATCACTCGGTGGTGCACCGGTGAGTGGGAAACTCACTCCACCGCAACAAGGTCGGAGAATGTTGCGAGATGACTCCACTATGAAGGAAGAAGGCGAAGTGGAGAAAAAAAGAAACAGAACAACAACAAGTTGACAATGACGAAGCTCGGACGATTGAGTCTATCCCGGTAAGAAGTAACAACTATGTTGTAGGCCGAGGACACTTCTTTATTGCGATCGAGGCCTGAGATGGAAGCGCCATGGGAGTTAACACACGGGTGCGAAAGTTCAATCAAGGGGTTGAGACTCCTTCGGATGCCGATGTCCAAGACCCTAAGGCAGTACATACCGTCATCGAAGGGATTACCGAAGACCTCACTGCGATTGAGGCTGCTGGAGGTATTGAAGGCCCAAGGGAGGTTGAGACTTTCTGGGTAAAAATCAGAGATAAGAGCATTCCTCAAGTCATCATTTTTGAATTAGAAGAGGAAATCGAGTCTCTTCATGATTCCCGTGACAATCCCGACATAACATTTACGGGATCTCGAAGACGGCCGAGTCCACCGCACAGACTCGGTGAGGATGTTCTTCCATGAACGAGTAAGCCGGACTTCAAAGCTGCTCGTCAAACTTTTAACCGATGATGAACCAAACCCCAGGTTTTATCATCCTCCGATGATTTGAAAAGCGACTAAGGATAAGGAAATTCATTTAGCAAAATCTATCGAGGCCGAAGGCCGTTAAGATAGTTTGAGGCTCATTGGTGGCCAATCAAATCAACCAGGCCCAGTGAGACCGAAGTCATCTGCGCAGCTCCCAAAGCTGCAGGAGAATCGACTCAACCGGGATCATCAAAGGCACGAACAAGCGTAGAATCAATACCATATGTGCACGATGATGTATTCAAGAAACATTCCTTTCTCCATTGAGTTGCCCGATCTTGAAGTAGAGACAACTCAAGTAGCGATGTTTCAACATCCGAGCAGATCGATAATTCCCACCGACTCCATTGTTCGGCAAACTTTGATTTTGATCTTTGCATGGCCGCCTTGGTGAATCGAAGTGACGGTGAGATACGTGAAGTCTTCAAGAAAATCTGTGGAGAGATTGAGAAGATCGAATGGCACCAGGCCTCACTCGATATGCGGATGGACAAGAGATGCCACCCTCACAGCAGACTTACGAGGGATTGTGGTACGATTCCGGGAATGGTGTCAAGCAACATAGTACAATGCGACACGAGCAAGTCCGATATTTCAAGGCATTGTACAACAAGATGCTAGTTTGGAGTGCCGACAATCTTGATATGAAGAAGAGGATGCAGGCCAATATTGATGAGAATGCATGCCTCTCACACAACCGAAATGGAGCTCTGCGTGAGTTTCATCGAAAAGAAATTTGCGTGTTGAGGAGAATATGAATACTAAGTTCAGCTTTCTCATGGTCGAAATGAAACTAGTGGCGGTGAATCGAAAGACACTCGCTCGAGAATTTTGCACAAGCCACATGCCGCAGCAGACTCAAGCGAGATTCGGCTCTCGATCGACTAGACTTCATGCTTGTCGGGATGTTTCAGGGGGTTCTTCTCTCCTTTGATGATGCCAAAAAGGGGGAAGAGGAATACGAGGAAGTCAAGGACGAGACAAGCTGTTAAGAAGAAGAAGGAGAAGGAGCAAACAAGCTGTTGAGAAGAATAAGGATAAGGGAAAAGCTGTTGAGGGGGAAAGATCAAAGGATGTGACCTTAATGCTTGCTGAAACCCCTCAACAAGGTCATGCCCCAAACATCCATAATCGCGAACTTCCAGTGACTCTGCCGCTCTAACACTCTCTTTGTGCCTATGTCCGAGAAAAGAAAATTTGTGGAAGCAGGGATGAAGGAGGTTGAAGGAAAGACGAATGCCCGTGTATTAGGGGTCTTGAAAGCTTATGGAGGCATTCCGACAGGAAAGGATATAGATGCCATTCGGATGATGGAACCGAGGCAAGATCTGTTGAAGAATTCAAAACGCTCGAGTCCGAAGGTTATTTCAAAAACATGTCCATAGCCCAAGCCTGGGATTTGTCTTGGGAGAAGAACTGTGTGTGAAGAAGGCGATAGGCAAGCAAGTCTATCTGTGACCATTCACCATTGGTGGTAAGAAGAAGACTCGTACAATATACACCCGAGAGGAGTAGGAAGAAGTGGTGAAGGTAGAGGCTTTCAACCTAGACCTCTACCTAAAAATATTGAATATGTAGATCCGGTCGAAGGGAAGGATCTCTTGGTCAAGTATGATGAAGTAGCCAATCGGGAAGTGGCTATGAAGAATCTTTGAATATGTGAAGAGAATTGAGGAAGAAAACAAAAGACAAGATCATTTGTGGCAAGAGAGGCAAGAAAGAAAAAGGAAAGATGAAGGCTGCAAAGAGAGCCTACGAAAAGAAGAAAGCAAATCAAGAGGAAAAGAAAAGGAAGAAGGCTGATGAAGATAGAGTCAAGAGGAAAAGAGGAGGCGTGAAAGGCGATGAAGTGTTCTTTGCTAGCCCTTCATGTATTTTACTTTTGTAAATACATATGTATGTAAGTCATCTGTACATTCAATAAAATATTGTTGTATTTTCTCTCTATTTCGTATCTTAGCATAGATGCTTGAAATTGACTTAGATATGATTATGCTCGATACACCCATCGTAAACAATTTGTGTAAAGAACAAGAATGCTATGATCAATAAAATGATTGATTCTGCGCATACATTCTTTGTTACTACATTGTTTGTATGTATGTCTTTGTTTACATGTTGATTAATATTTTTAAGTTTTGGCATCATCAAAAAGGGGGAAATTGTTGGGAAATTTATTGTTTTGATTTTCATGAATGCCATGTAAAACTTAAACTAGAAAGTTGGCACCCCATTTTCCTTGTAATTTGTATTGTAATAGAAAGGGTGAATAAGCTTAGTCAAGTTTTTCGCCTATGTCCGGAAATACAAGAAGTCAATTGAAGATCAAGAGAAGACTCCGAGGAACAACCGAGTATATTCAAGAAGAAGAGTCAAGAACTTGTGAAAGAGTATTGGTTGTGAAACAATTTGTATGAAGTGTCGATTAAGTCAACTCAAGAAGTCAAGTCTCAAGTTGAAGTGACGGATGAGTCATCCATTAATTGGAAACTAACTCAAAGTCACCTGGGGAATAAAAGACTACGATCAAGTCTAGACAACCGAACGAGATCCGTTGATAAAAGTCAAGAATGTTTTCGAATAGTAACTGTTAAAGTTGTCGAGATAAAGTGTTAGTTCGAGTTGTGTGCAAAAGGAACAAACCAATGGGAAGCATCTTGCACAAGTGTCGAAATCCGCAATCCGCAAGACATTAAATACGAGGAAATGTCAACATCTAAGGACCGCAACAAGACAAGCCAACGAACACAAGTGACTTTTGAAAATCAGCAAATCTCTTAAACGGGCGATTTTTGAAAGTTCACTATAAAAGTCTAAGGAATCACATTGAGAAAAGGTTACCTTGAATACCAAAACCACCAACAAGCAATCAATACTCATCTTTGTAACCTGCAAAATATTCTCAAGTTATACAAGAAAAAACCTCAAGCCTAAATCTCGAAGGAAATCGATCCAACACCAAAGTCGTGAAGGAAAGACAACTTCAAACTGTTGAAGAGGAAAATTTTGAAGAAACAAAAGGGGTCTACTTTCCAAGGAGGATTGTAGGAAGGTTCAAGGTCGAACCAATCTCAAGTTATTTGAGGGCTTCGTGATCAAATCCAAGAAGCTTGAGAAAGTGAGTCAAGTAGCAAAGCGGCCGCCCGTGAAGAAGGCGAGTTGGACTAGAAGCCGATGTGTGACCCAGGCATCTACATCGAGTCCAAGGAGCAAGTCGGTGCGTGATCAAAACTTGTCTCTAGACCGATAACCACTTTGTATTTCGATCATTACATAGTGGATTCTTCCAGGAGTTGGAGAAGAGAGGAGTAGAAGAATTACCCCATCTTCGAACCTCTATAAAATTTACTTGTGTCATTTACATTTCAAAGATATTTACATTCCTGCACACATATTTTATATCCGGTGATAATTTGCTATCCAACTGATAAAATACAAAGTGCTAAAATCAAGTGTTAAAACAAACTTAAACCAAATTCAAGGGTGTTAAGTCTTCTCATTTGAAAAACTCATCACAGCCGAGTTAAGGTTTAGACTAAACAGCTGAGTTATTCTATCAACAGCTCTATCGAGTCTGTTGAGTGGCTAACTCTGCTGATTAACTAACTTAGCTATCCCTCAAGGACTTAGCTGTGTGTTATCTCTGTAATATTTTAAAAGGACTAAAATCAAAAAGTTGGTAAGGTTTATTCAACCCCCTCTTCTATACCTTACTCACACCCTTGGGACCTACAAAAACCAGCATTGATCCGATGGTTTCACAAAATCGATTTGGGGGTAGAGCGTTGAGGATCCAAATGCGCATCCGGCGCACTTTCTAGAAATTTGCAATATTGTTAAGATGAATGGTGTTTCGAGGATATCATTCGATGCCGCTTTTCGCATTCTCTTTGCGCGATAAAGCTAAGGGATGGTTATGCTCTTTAACACCACCAACCGCAAATTGGGCGAGAACTAAGTCGGTTTGTAGCCAAATATTTTCCCCCAAGTAAGATCTTTGCGGTTGAAATCGAAATCGCCTTGATTTAGGCAATTAAATGATGAGCCGCTATATGAAGCATGAGATAGATTTGGGAATTGCTAAGGAAGTGCCCTCAACACGGATATCCCGACTACCAACAGTTGATATTTCTATAATGGTTTGAGTGGTAACACAAGAATAATTATAGATCTTTGCATCCGGAGGTGCACTACTAGGGACATATCCGAAGAGGCACTAGAGTTACTAGAGGAGATGGCGAATGAAGTTACCAATGGCCATCCGAAAGGTCGATTGTCTGACGAGTGGTGAAGTTCGAGGGATGAGAAAGTCGCCATGCTGAGAATAGGTATCCGTCTTGAATATGAAATCGGAAGGAGATGCAACAAGTGACTCAAGAGATCCTACTATTATTGAGGAGGAAGCGAACTTTGTGGGCCAACAAAGAAACTTCAACAATAATTACGAAATAATCGGATACCCAACTACTATCATCCAGGGTTGCTAAACTATGAAAATTTCTCTTATGCTAAAAATAAAAATGTTTTGCGATCCGCGAGGATATAACGTGGGTAATCAAGGTAGAGCGAGTCCAATGAAAAGAAAGCATCGTTGAAAGATGTTATCCTCATTTATCGGAGAAACAAGGGCGAGCGAACAAAGATGGAGCAAGACAGACGAGGATAGAAGAACAGTCACTCGGCTAAACACAAACGTAAACGCAAGATGAAATCTCTCGGAAACATAAGTAGCCCGGATCGCAATCGGCTGTGGGAGGCCAACACCGAAAAGGCAAATTCCCAAGCGATCTCGAGCTAAATCCACGGGAGCAATGCAATGCCATTCGTCGATGGATGGCATTGAGGGTCCATGAGTTTCAAATGACATAGTTTAGCAATAGTGATTAGAAATCGAGTGAAGACGTTACACTTAGCGCCGTATGGGAGGCAACCCAATTTATTTCATTTTTTTCGTACACTTTATATGGCCTTCAATTTTAATTTTTATTTTTGTTGTAATTTTTATTTATTAACTTAATTTTTAGTTTTGTTTAGTTTTTTTGAGTTGTTGTGTAGGAGGCGTTACGGCAAACTCCGTTAAAAAAAAAAAGAAAAAAAGTATGGAACCAAGTCAACACGGGCGTGTGATATCACACGACTGTCCGTGCGATAGAGCAAATTGCCCAAAGACCATACGGTTGGACCGTGTGACCATCACACGACCATGTGGTCAAGGGCTAGCAGAGCGACACATCGGACAACACATGCGGGGGTCACACGGTCGGACCGTGTGATCCCCACGGCCGTGTGGCCCCAAAGACGTAAAACGGGCGATTCCATCCTACCCCTATTTTAACCCCAAAACCCCACTTTTTCTCACACTTTCTCCTACACAAACCCTAAACCACGAAAATTCTCTCCCCAAATACTCAAACCACTCTCCAAATCTCTATAAATACACCTCCAACTTCAAACCAAAAACACAAATCCTTCATTTTCTCAAGAAACCCATCACCAAATACCTTCAAATTCTCAACTTCTCCAAGTTCTACACCAAGTTTGGGGTACTCCAAAAATTACCAAATTTCAGATTTTACTCTTCAAACCATAAAATTCATGGCTTTCTAGGGATGAAAGAGGAGCTAGGAGGAATACGAGGAGAAGGAGGAGCCGACCGGAGCCCGAACCCGAACCACAACCAATTTTCGACCCCGAGAAGCCGAGAGCTTCCAACGTCAATTTGACAAATCAAACCCACCGAGCTAGATGGATGATACTCTATTTTCGTCCTTGTATTAATACAAGGTATCCCGATGAACCTACTCTTACGAATTTGGGTTTATTGGAAGATTTTAGGGCTTTATGTGGGAGAATCGATTGGCATGATTTTCTTAATGGACATTGGGCTACTTACTCTGTTATTACTCTTGAATTCTTAAGTAGGTTTGAATTGGTTGTGTGAAAAAGAAATCGATGGGGTTAGATTTCGGTTAGGGAATGAGCAAAGGGAACTATCAATTGAGGATTTAAATGAAATTTATAGAACACATGCGTATGGGGTAGAGGAGCATGAGGAATTCGATAAGGATAGGTTTTGGAAAAAGATAACTGGGAAGCGAATTTATACGTTGGGCACTTCTAAGGCATCTAGTATTCGCAACCCAAGATTCGATATGTTCACGAGTCTTAGTGAAACCATCTTTGCAAGGGAGGATAGTAAATGGGCTTTAAGGGTTGATGAATTGTTTATAATTTGGTGTATGTCATCGGGGGAAGTGGTGTTAAAGCCGGGGCTATGCTAGCCCGACAATTTGATAGAATTCGAAAGAGTGAGAGGGTGGAATTTGCATAGGGGGATGATTACCCCTATTCTTGAACATTTTAACATTAATTTGGTGGGATATGCGGAGGCGGTGGGCCTAAGTTGATTGATTTGAATGTTCTAACCGCAATGAAAATGATAAAATTCGATGGGCGGGATTATCGGCTCATTCAGAGATAGAACAACGATTAGGCTTCCGAACCCCGAGGCGACTTCAACGAGAAATAAGGGTAATTGGCTACTTAGAGATGTGGGGGTAGAAGGAGTTGTTGCTCAAGAAGAGCAGGATGAGCAAATGAGGGAGATGCCGGGAACCTCTTGCCAAGGGGTAACCTAGGACATTAGCTATGATTGAGAGGCTAGAAAGGGTAGAAACTGTTAGTCCAAGTGGCTACGATAATCTAGAGGGGGTGAATAGATTATCTCGGTTTTCAGATTTTGCCCTCTTTTTCGAATAATCAAACAAAGACGAGAATGTAAATGCGTAAATAAAACAACACTCGTTGATTTAAAGAGGTTCAACCCACCTAGGGCCTAATCCTCTACCACCCCAAAGATATCAGGGATGGATTTCAAAAGAAAAAAAGATTTTATTAATTTACCAAAAATTAATACAACACCTTGAGGATTAGCACAACCCTCTTACACCACCTTGAGGATTACCACAATCCTCTTACAACACCTTTGAAGATTACCACAACCTTCAAACACCTATCACCTAGATCACCCAAGTGTATTCTTACCACAAGAATACTCACAAGGATGTCTTGTGTTGAATGATGACCAAAATCAAGATTACAACTCAATAATGATTGATACAATATGAGTACAAGTGTAATCAAGAATTGAAAGCCTAGACCTCAAATTTGTGCAAGTGAAAGTGCTAAGGCTAATACAACAAGATATATGAAAGTGTTTGCTTTGTTTGCTCTTTGCTTGTATGGAGTGTTGTATCTTGTTGTTTGAGTGAAGCCTCTATTTATAGGAGAGGTCTTGGCTTTGATTTCCGGACATTGGCTCCTCCTTGGAGAGTGATTTCTTTGCAAAAGAAACCATTTAAAATCATCAATATAGTGTTAGAAATCAATCCCACAAAATAGGAAAAAGTCATGCGAAAATGCAACGGATAGTTTCTTTGATAAACAGGGGGTTCGACCGGTCGCACGAGATAAGATTGAAATGAAAGTGCGAATTTTTACAGGGGGACCGGTCGAAGGGGGTTCGACCGGTCGCCGCCTTGGTCTTGACCGGTTGGGGTTGATAGAAAATCAAAAAGAGAAGTCCGCATTTGAGAGGGCACTCCCAGTGCACGGTCGCCCGAGTGGTCGACGGTCGCCCTCACGGTCGCCCCAGTGGTCGACGGTCGCCTCCCCATTTTCTCTTACGACCCATTTTCTGTTTCAAAACTCAACTCAGTGCGGGTTGCCCTATAGGCGACCGATCGAACTGAAACAAAAGTGTTGTCCAATTTTAAATCGAATATAAACTTCAAGAAATACTCCAGAAAAATGGTAAAAACATTTTAGATCGATCGGAAATGTTGGGACAACATTTAGGGACATTGTTTTGGTATAAAAACTCATTTGAACAAAATCATCAAAATCATGATAAAAACATTTATCTAACAAACTCCCCTTTTTGATGATTACAAACCAAAACAATTTTCAAGAGGACGATTTCGAAAAAGCAGAATAATTTTCCGTTTTATGAGTAAACTATCCGTTTAAAAACATTTTACAAAAGCTCCCCCTATCAACAAGCACATTAATAAGAAATATTGCATAAGCTAGAAGCACAAGCTTTTACAAAATAAACAACAACTCCATGAGCTTAGAAGCTCCCCCTGTCACAAATACTTATTATCCATGCAAACAAGTTCATCAAGCAACAATTGGACTAAAAATAAATCACAACTTATGGCTTTTATGAGCCATAGCTTACGACTTTTATTTCGAGCTTTTTATTTGCTTCTTTGAGCTAACGAGCCATTTTCTGTTTCTCCCCTTTGGAATCATCAAAAAAGAATGTTAGGATGATAAAAACATCATACAAGTATATCAAAGTGCGCCAAAGAGACAATTTATCAACCATTCGAGGAGATAAGCTTATAATCCAAAAAAATGGGAGAAATGTATCATTTGATATCCATAAGCTCGTTTAAGAGTCAAGACATGATCTCAATGAGTATATAAGACTTTTGGAAGCGAGAGAATCATGTAGAAGTTGAAATTTTCATTGTGACATTTCATCGAACACATTGTGGGCGTGAAAAATAAAAAGAGTTGTATATAGCCCTTGTAAATGATCCAAGCCAAAAAATTGCATCACCAATTCACATCAAACATCATACAATACAACATAATAACTAAGCTCATCAAGATCATAAGCAAAAAAATATCAAGAAATATACAAGAAAGCCATAAACTCAAGGGTTCAACCCATTTGAGCAAAGTAAGGAAAATTCTTACCATTTGATCGGAAAAGATGAGCAATGATGATGATAAACATGCTATATAAGGTCCAAGATATGAATTGAATGCATGAAAATCAATTTTGAGTGAAAATTGTGTGCATTTGGCAAAGGGGACGAAAAATGGCAAAAGAAGTGAAAATAACAAATGTTGAAGACAGAAGCGAACTTAAACCAAAATTTGGCCTAGGGCAAACGGTCGTGGTTGAGGGCGACGGTCGGCGTTGAGGGCGACCGGTTGCCCTCAACCTCTTCACCTTGTTTTGTCAAATTTTTCAAAATCCGAATTTTCAACCAAAAATCCGATTTTTCGCCCCTAAGTTTTAAAAACATGCAAAATGCAAACGTAGACCTCATTCAATATGCATTATGCCTAACCGAGCTCGTATTGACGCAAAAAGTCTCGGAAGTTAGCGGTTTTGTAAAAATGTCCGCTAATTGATCTTGAGATGGCACAAACGATATCTCAATTTTTCGTTTTGAAACACAATCCCTTAGAAAATGATGTCGAATCTCAATATGTTTAGTACGGTTATGATGAACCGGGTTTTGAGCAATATTTATAGCGGATATATTATCACAAAAGATAGGTACGTTTTCAAAAGAGCATTTGTAATCCGCTAAGGTTTGTTTCATCCAAAGAAGTTGAGTACAACAAAATGCGGCGGAAATATATTCGGCTTTTTGTTGAAAGAGAAACACGATTTTGCTTCTTTGAAAACCATGAAACTAGGCAATCGCCTAAAAATTGACATGATCCGGAAGTACTTTTCCGATCATCAATATTACCCGCATAGTCCGAATCACTATAACCTTTAAGAGAAAAATTTTCATTCTTTGGATAAAATAAACCATATTGAATAGTGCCTTTCAAATATCGAAAAATCCGTTTAACGGCACTCATATGAGATTCTTTTGGATTGCTTTGAAAACGAGCACATAGGCATACGGCATGAAGAATGTCCGGTCTACTAGCGGTTAAATAAAGTAAACTACCAATCATACCTCGATACTTGGATTCATCAACCGTCTTGCCTTTTTCATCTTTGTCAATTTTGACATTGGTTGCCATAGAGTCGAGACGGTTCTTCCTTCTTCAATGCCGAACTTCTTCAAAAGTTCTTTTGTATACTTTGATTGCGAAATATAAATACCTTCTTGGCATTGCTTAATTTGAAGTCAAGGAAGAAATTTAGCTCCCCCATCATACTCATCTCGAATTCACCTTGCATTAACTTGGAGAATTTCTTGCACAAAGATTCATTAGTAGCACCAAAGATAATATCATCAACATAAATTTGCACAAGTAAACAATCTTGCCCTTTTTCAAAAACAAAGAGTGTAGTATCAACTTTACCTCTTGTGAAACCATTTTGCAAAAGAAAGAGCTAAGTCTATCATACCATGCACGGGTGCTTGTTTTAAACCATACAAAGCCTTTTTAAGTTTAAAAACATCATTAGGCCTAGAAAAATTTCAAACCCGGAGGTTGTTTTACATAGACTTCTTCTTGAATAAAACCATTTAAGAAAGCGGATTTAACATCCATTTGGTAAAGCTTGAAATTTTTAAAACAAGAATAGGCAAGTAAAATGTGAATAGCTTCTAAACGTGCTACGGTGCAAATGTTTCATCATAATCAATACCTTCTTCTTGACAATACCCTTGAGCTACTAACCTTGCCTTATTACGAACAATGTTGCCTTGATCATAAAGTTTGTTCGGAATACCCATTTTGTACCAATAATTGTTTGAGATGGAGGACAAGGTACTAATTCCCATACATCATTTCTTTCAAATTGATTCAACTCCTCTTGCATTTCTAAAAACCAATCTTCATCCTCAATAGTTTCCTTAGCATTTTTAGGCTCTTTTTGAGATATAAGAGCTTTCTCGGCAAAATTTCTTGAGTCATTACTTTATCAAGGGGATCACCAATAATAAGATCTTTTGGGTGATCTCCTTAAATTTCAATGCTACGGGAAGATTCAAGTATCACCCCTATCTTCTTGAGAAACATTTGAACTTGAAGGTTGATCATTTGAAATAGAAGGTTTATCATTATGAGCATCACTTTGAACAATAGGCTCAACAATATCCTCTTCATCACTATCGTCATTGGGTATTCTTTCAACACCCGAGGCTTCATTAAATTTGACATGAATAGATTCTTCAACAACCATGCTAGTCTTATTGTAAACCCGATATGCTTTGCTCTTGGTTGAATACCCCATAAATATTCCTTCATCGGCCTTAGGATCAAGTTTGTCCAATTGATCCTTAGTATTCAAAATAAAGCACTTACATCCAAATATTTTGAAATAACTAATATTTGGAGTTCTTCCTTTCCAAAGCTCATATGGAGTTTTATTCATTTTAGGACGAATATAAACTCGATTAATGACATAGCAAGCGGTACTTACGGCTTTCGGCCCAAAAATATTTTGGAAGTGAAAATTCATTTAGCATGGACCGACTCATTTCTTGAAGTGTCCGATTCTTCCTTTCGGCTACACCATTTTGTTGAGGTGTCCTTGGAGCCGAAAAATTGTGTGTATATCCCTTGGTTTCACAAAAGACTCTAAACTCACCGTCAAATTCTCCGCCTCGATCACTTGAATAGTTTTGATAGTATCTTCCTTTTCATTCTCAATGCGTCTACACAACTTAACAAACTCATTAACGGCATCGCTTTTATTTGCAAGAAAAAGAGCCCAAGTGTATCTAGAAAAATCATCAACAATTACAAAAGTGTAATGTTTTCCACTTAGACTAGTCGTACCAATATCCCCATACAAATCTAGGTGAAGAAGTTGTAGAGGCTTGGTTGTGGAAATTTTATTTTGGGCTTAAAACTACTCTTAACTAATTTGTTCTTTTGACAAGTGTCACATAAGCCAAGATTTTCAAAATTCAATTTGGGTAGTCCTTTTACATGTTGTTTTTGTAAATATTTTTCAAACTTTTATATCCAACATGTCCAAGTCGCCTATGCCATAAACTTGTTAAATCATTGTTGGCGATAAGACAAGAAACATTTTGACTAACCAAATCACTAGTAGAAATTTTGTAAAGATTGCCTTTTCTATTTGCTTCACAAATAATTTCATCATTTTTACGAATAAGGCATTTTTCTTTATTGAAAACAACATTATAATTTGAATCACAAAGTTGGCTAACACTTATCAAATTAAATTTAAGCCCTTCTACTAAAAGAACATTATTAAGAGAGAAAGAAGAGTTACCAATTTCTCCATTTCAAGAATTCTTCCTTTGCCATTGCCGAACATGACCATACCCTCTTCTTGGAACTTGATGTTGGTAAAAAGTTCTCTCTTTCGGTCATATGGCGTGAACATCCGCTGTCCACGAGCCATTTCGAATCCTCCATGGTTGTTATAGTGCCTATTACCTACAAACGAACCATTTTTAGGTACCCTATAGTTTTGGGGTCCATGGGGGTTAGCCTTGAGACCTTTGGGTCTCCAAACAAAGCTAAAATTATTCTTCAATTTACAATTGCTAACATAGTGACCAACTTTACCACAATAAAAGCAAATAATATTATGGGCACTTTTAGCACGTACAAAATTCGGACCTTGGTCATTTTTCTTAAAGACTTTTGAAATGGTTTGTAACCAAGTCCTTGTTTTGAATGCTCACCTCTTTGTGCATCTAAAATTTTAGTAACCTTATCCGTGCTTAAATTAAAACGATGCACATCCTTTTTCAAATTATCAATATCATTAGTGAGCATTTGTTTTTCGGTTTCAAGAGTTTGAATTTGAGTAAGGGTAATAGCATGAACATGATCAAGAGTCTCATAAGATGTAAATAATTTATCCTTTTCTATTTTAAGCTCTTTATGCTCCTTCTTTAAACTCTTGTATTTAACAATCAATTTTTGAAATTCATTTTGCAACTCATCAAAATCACATTGCAATTCATCAACTAAGGAGGTGGTAGAGGAGTTAGAGCGTACCTCATTATTTTCATCGTCTATAGCCATAAGACCATGTTCGGTTTCACCTTCCTCGTCGGATGTCTCGAGTAGCTCATCCCAAGTTTTGACATCCGCATTTAGAGCCTTCTTTTTCGGAAAAGGCTTCTTTTTCTTTTGTTCCTCCTCATTGAGTTTTGGGCAATCGGCTATGAAGTGCCCGGGTTTTCCGCACTTAAAGCAAGCATTATCTCTTGGTTTTCTTGCTTTATTTTTATTCACAAATTTTGCAAATTTTCGAACAAGTGCGGCCGTCTCCTCATCATCATCATCATTATCATAGTATGCATTATTAGAAGAGGAAGCAAGACCTTTAGGAATATTTTGCATACCCGATTGATTGATGGTTGGTTTGGTATTTTTCCTCTCCTTGAGATAGACTTCATAGATGAGGAGGTTCCCGATGAGCTCGTCAAACTTGAGTGTCTCAAGATTTTGTGCTTCCGTGATTGCCGTCACCTTTTCGGACTATGAGCCGGGAAGAGCATTCAATACCTTAGTCACTTTGTCTTCTTCGGAGATGACTTTACCGAGGGCCACAAGAGGATTGACAATGTTGTCAAGCCTTTCCACCATCTTGGAGATGCTTTCACCATCATACATGTTAAAGTTTTCAAAGTCTTTAACAAGCATGGTCTTTCTAGCTTGCTTGACCTTCTTTGTCCCTTCATATATAGTCTCCAATTTTTCCCAAACCTCATGTGCTGACCTTATGCCTCGTATGCAATTGTACTCGGTGGCGGTAAGTGAGCAATGCAAAATATTTAAGGCCTTACCGTTTAGAGAAAGCCTTCTTATCATTTTCATCGAACTCCTTGAAAGGTTTAGGAGCCGAGGTGCCATCCTCCATTTTTTTCGTTGGTTGATCAACTCCTTCAATAACCACATTCCATATGTCAAACCCGCACCCTTGTAGAAAGCACTCCATACGGTCTTTCCAAAATGCGTAGTTGTTGGCGTCGAACAATGGTGGCTTGTTGGTGGAGGCGACGGTGGTGAGATAAGCGTCATTCGTAGCCATGGATCTTTCCTCTTTACTCGAACGAGCTAGCCAAAGTGTTTGGCTCGATACCACTTGTTAGTCCAAGTGGCTACGATAATCTAGAGGGGGGGTGAATAGATTATCTCGGTTTTTCAGATTTTGCCCTCTTTTTCGAATAATCAAACAAAGACGAGAATGTAAATGCGTAAATAAAACAACACTCGTTGATTTAAAGAGGTTCAACCCACCTAGGGCCTAATCTCTACCACCCCAAAGATATCAGGGATGGATTTCAAAAGAAAAAAAGATTTTATTAATTTGCAAAAATTAATACAACACCTTGAGGATTACCACAACCCTCTTACACCACCTTGAGGATTACCACAATCCTCTTACAACACCTTTGAAGATTACCACAACCTTCAAACACCTATCACCTAGATCACCCAAGTGTATTCTTACCACAAGAATACTCACAAGGATGTCTTGTGTTGAATGATGACCAAAATCAAGATTACAACTCAATAATGATTGATACAATATGAGTACAAGTGTAATCAAGAATTGAAAGCCTAGACCTCAAATTTGTGCAAGTGAAAGTGCTAAGGCTAATACAACAAGATATATGAAAGTGTTTGCTTTGTTTGCTCTTTGCTTGTATGGAGTGTTGTATCTTGTTGTTTGAGTGAAGCCTCTATTTATAGGAGAGGTCTTGGCTTTGATTTCCAGGACATTGGCTCCTCCTTGGAGAGTGATTTCTGCAAAAGAAACCATTTAAAATCATCAATATAGCTGTTAGAAATCAATCCCAAAAAAAATAGGGAAAAGCATGCGAAAATGCAACGAGATAGTTTTTGATAAACAGGGGGTTCGACCGGTCCGCACAGAGATAAGATTGAAATGAAATTCGAATTTTTACACAGGGGACCGGTCGAAGGGGGTTCGGCCGGTCGCCCTTGGTCTTGACCGGTTGGGGTTGATAGAAAATCAAAACAGAGAAGTTCCGCATTTGAGAGGGCACTCCCAGTACCGGTCGCCCGGTGGTCGACCGGGTCGCCCTCCTCCGGTCGCCCACTGGTGGTCGACCACCGGTCGCCCACCTGGTCGGCCGGTCGCCTCCCCATTTTCTCTTACGACCCATTTTCTGTTTCAAAACTCAACTCAGTACGGGTTGCCCTATATGGGAGCGACCGGGTCGAAAACTGAAACAAAAGTGTTGTCCAATTTTAAATCGAATATAAACTTCAAGAAATACTCGAAAAATGGTAAAAACATTTTAGATCGATCGGAAATGTTGGGACAACATTTAGGGACATTGTTTTGGTATAAAAACTCATTTGAACAAAATCATCAAAATCATGATAAAAACATTTATCTAATGAAAGCGATGTGGGGAAATTGATAGATGACACATATTAGTTGACAACCACCGATGAGTATCACCAGGATTATTTATAGTGTTTTGATGCCATCACCCAGAAAGGCAACAACAGATATGCGAGATGATGTCTCGTATGGACCCGATGGCACATCTCACAAGGCCACTTTTATCCTCCTCCACAACCTCAATGATCTTTGTAAGTACTTATTACGCATTTCTCTTTTCTTTTGATAATTTCCTCATATGTTTGGGACAAAGCATATTTTAAGTTTGGGGGTTGTCAAGAATGCGTAATTTAGTATTGGTGCATTTTGCATTGCATTTAGGAATGCATGTAGATGCACTTGCATTATAATTTTTGGAAAAAAAAAAAAAAAACAAATGATTTTTGTTTTGATTTTTCGATTTTAAGTTATTTTTGTTTTAGCACGTTTACCACTTTAGCACGTTTAATTACTTTTGTGTGTGGTTTTAATCCGATTTTATGTCTAGCTCCCAATGATTTTACTATGAATATTTTATGGCATGGGATAACATACCCGAGGGAATAATGTAATAAATTCTTGGGAGAAAAGTTAATCATTTGCTTGGCATGTGTTAAGAAAATTGGGTATTTGAGCATGTTGCGAAAAATAATCCTATGAGCTTTTGTGCCTTAAATCGCTTTATATTATGCGGACTTATTTTTCTTGAGTGTGTCATTCATGATTGCTAGAACTCTAGAACTTGCTCTGGTATCTTCATCAAAGCCATGTGTGTGCGTGCAATTTTTGAAAATGATCTAAGGCCATCTTTGCTTAGCCTACTTAGCCTAAACAGCCTACCTATGAACTCATGATTCCCTAGTTAGCCAATTTTGAGCCAAAACTTTTCTATGAGCCACATTGATCTTCAAAGTTTATATGTGTTTATCCCTTAAAATTCTTGAGCTTATAGAAAATGAATAAGTTTGGAGGAGATGTGGTAAAAATTTATGAAAAGGAGAAGTTGGAAAAAGAAAGAGGGATGAGCAGATCTGGGTAAATGAAAAAAAAAAAATACATGAAGCTCGAAAAAGAAAATATCTCGACAAATTGCATAGAGAAAATCGAGCAAAACAAAAGAAAATTTCAAAACTGTGAAAAACAAAAATTAGAGCTTGAGGCTAAAGAAAAAGAAAAGAAGGCAAAAGGCATTTTTATAGTTTTGAGTTGAAAAAAGCGACATTATGATGAAATTGGGTTGGTGAATTGAAAGTCAGTATGCTTAAATTCTATTTGCTCAAATCAAGTCACTTAATCCAAATTTCCCTACCTTTACCAAAGAGCCTACATTACAACCAAATAAAAAGTCCTTTTTGATTCTTAGATTGTGCACACAAAAGTGGTAGAGATGTTAGACGATTTCCAAGCTTATGGTAGTTCTACATTCACTAAATTGAATTTGTGCGTAAACACTTACCATACACTTGTGAGAGTAGAGTGATACACTATTTACTTGTAGTCGCGATGTCAAGTACCCAAAAGAGTATTAATAGTGCCGAGTTTATGAATAACGACCTCTTGATGATGAATTGCATGGTTTCCTTGAGTATGGAGTCGAGTGCTATTTAATGTTTATAGTGTTCTTGGGTATTCTTTTGTTTTACCCCTCATATTATTTTTCTAAATTTGCTCGAGGATAAGCAATGCTCTAAGTTTGGGGATTTTGATGTGTGTCCAATATATGTGCATTTTGGGCTTAAATTGATACATCATTGATGCATTTGCACGCATATTTACTATGTTTTTACTTGGTTTCCTTTAAAGGGCATGATCTGCGTATTTACGTAATTCTTGGCAGGAAACAGAGCTTAAAATGAAGAAATGTTAGTTGGGATGCCCGGAGGATAAGATTGCCGAATGCAAAGACACGATCAAAACGATGGAAAAATGGAACAAAAGCGAGTCACACGGCCGGACGTGTAGCCTCACACGGCCGTGTGGGTGGTGGTGTGAAAATCACATGGTTATGTGAAGAAAGGAAGAAAACAGAGGACGGAGCAGTCCACACGGTCGGGCCGTGTGAAGTCACACCTGGCCGTGTGGACAAGGTTATCACCGCACCACCTACCCGTGCGACCAACCCGCTGTGCGATAAAGGGCTAAGCCAAGGCCACACGCCGTGTGGACCCACACGGCTTTGGACAGTGTGGGAGTCTTTCAGCGTGTTTTTAGAGTTTGCTTCCGTTCTAACTCTACAAGTGATCTATCCAAGCATCTATAAAAGGGGACCAAGTCTTTCACAAAAAATATCACTCTCGACAGCAAAAACACATCAATTACCACGAGAACGAAGGAATCGAGGATTTTTACGGGGCAAAGAAGGCTAGGTCGCGAAGAACACTACAAGGCTTTCGCATCTAGGGAGCACAAAAGCTTCGAAGGCTTGGAAGGGGAATCCATCCCGACAAGAAGGGATTTTCTTTCTATGTATAAGAACTCTTGTGCGTGCTTATATGATGTCATAATATTGATTCGGATTTGTCTATGAGTTTGTAATCAATGTTTGACATATTTTTCGGATCTTAGGGGCATAATCGAAACTATGGATTTGTATTAAAATGATTATTTGTTTTCTTAATTGCTTCATGCTTTCTATTTTATGAATTTGAGTGTTTATTTATAATTGCTTTTTATTTGGCCAATAATTTGCATGTCGATTTGTTATTAGAAAATTTTTGGACGATGAGTTCTAACAAAATGGAAATCGAATTCGGACATGAAACATGTGTGACGGGCGTGTTTGTGGGGAGTCATTCAATTCACAAATATTTTTGGAGTTAATAAGAATTGTAACGTTCGACGGACTACAATTATTATTAATCAAGCTTACGCACCACGACCAGGGGAGTAAATGAGTTTAGGAATTAAACCCATAGAATTGCATGAATTTGTTTTTAAAACTTTATTCGTATTTAATATTGAGGAAGCATGTTGAGATTATGTGCTTAAGGTTGCTCCTAAAGATATTGAAAATACTTGTGGGGTTCACAAATTTATTTTATTTATTTTTCTTATTTTCGATTTTTAGTTATTAAATTATTTGATTTCGGTCGCTTCAATAAAATTGGAATACGATGTTATTAGAGCCTAAGTGTTTCGAGATTAAATCCTTGAGGAATATGACCTTCCTTGCCATTATTCTATAAACTAAATTGTACACTTGTAGTTGTATGAACCAAAATATTTTTGGCGAACACATACAATGCATGGTGAGCATAATTGTAACTCGGGCTTCATTGCTTAATTAGCTCATTCTTGTTGCATAGTCGGTTTATTGACATTGCATATTGTTCTCTCTTATACCACATTTTTAATTTTATTCTGCGTAGTTATTATTATTATTTTTTGATTAGGTGTAGTTTGCTGCATAGTTAAGTAGGTTATACTACTTTTGGAGACCCATATTCGATCTTGACAAAATAAAATATTAGAAAAGATCAACCATGAAAGGACGGACTTTTGGTGATGTGGCTCTTGTACCTTCAATAATAGGAAACTATTTCCCTAATTCCAATGGATGATTTACCAAAAATTCGGACACCACCTGTCTTTCAGAAAACGTATAGTGAAGGCCAATTATAATGCTTGCTTTTTTAGATCAATAGTAATCATATTCAGTTCATTTATCTTGCATATTTAGTTTAATTAATTTGCACAGTTAGTATTTGATCACAATTTTTTTATAACTTTTGTGTTGAACATGTTTATGTTTGTCCATATTCGAGTTTTTTCACAATATTTGGTAGCAAGAGGGTGTGATCAAACGACATGGATTATTCAAAAGTCGCACGACTAGACTATCTATGTCATGGTGGGACTCAGTAAATAAAATTGAATATGGCATATTTGTTATACGACAAACAGAGACCTACAATATGCATGGAGGAACAAGAAGTTGGGATTGTGGGCTTCAGAAGAGCAATGCCATCCAAAATTCTAACTTGCGTTCCAAGTATTATTGATTATAACTCTTGGTGATGATAATGAACATAGAGGGAAAAATTGGACGAGGCGAAGAAATTCTGGACCTGAAAGAAAAATGTTTAGAAATCTTTTGGAAAAGAACTTGGTTGTTTTGAAGTTGAAATATATAGGATGAAATGTGAATTATTAGTGTTTAGAATTATATTTTCGCATATTTAATATGGCTTTGTTGCATAATTGGATTATTATGATGTATGGTATAACAACACCATTCGATTATATATATTGTTATTTTTTTCTTCGGATTCATGTGAAAGAGCGATGGAAGTTGAAAATAGGGAATTCGATGTTGGGTTGTTTCATCAAAAAGATCCAATTAGGATTGATGAAAATCAATCAACAAATTTTCATGCTTAATTTGTAATGATTTCGTTTTTTGGTAGTTATCCACATTTGTAATGTTTTGACCATTATACCCTTATATGAATAATTTTTAATTAATGTTATTTTTTGTCTCTTAAATCTTAGCCACTCTTGGATTTATTACAACGGTCGAGATTAGTCCCTACGGTCTCACCGCAGACTTTGGTCTCATTGGATCCAACCCCTATATATATATGGGGGGGAGGATCATGTGAGAGTGTGAGACCACGGCTCTGGGGTGAGACATGATGGACTAATCTCAATCATTCCCGACTATTAATCAATAAATGTGATTTAATGGATAAAAATTATATTAAAATATTAATTTAATCAACATAAGGATAATAGTGCAAAATAACATAACAAAGCGATTATAAAAATAGCTTTCTCTCTCATACATATCTCAATCCCAAAAAAACAAATTGTGAACAATCCAACAATCAAATCTCTCTCTCTCACACACGGTTCCACCATTAACGCAACATAAGAAATATCTCTTCCTATAGGCTACGAGAGAAAAAAATTGTGAAGAAAAAGATGATTTCTTTGAAACGAGGAAATATTAATATTTCCATTAGAAACTCCCATGGACAACATAGAATAAGTTGACAACCATGAACAACTTGAAACTGGATTATATTCAACCCGGACTTGATATGTTGGAATCAGTAAATTTTCTGTTGGAGATGGTGCAAAACTAATTTGGGAACACTACATAAATTACTATAAGATGTTGCATAATTGAAACTATGCAGCCAACATCAACTAACTATACATTATCTAGAAGGTATTTATGCAATGTAAAAAACTAAATATACACTACATATACCAAACAATGCAATGCATCATAAACTATGCACCAAAAACCAACTAACTATGAATTATCTAGAAATTATATATGCATTGTGGAATAACTAAAATATACGATTACATTATACTCCTATGTCTTATTGTCATAAAAATTGTGCAACAAAAATAACTAAATATGCATTATCTAATAGCTATGTAAGTAGCAAAAGAACCATAACTATAATGTATTAGAATAAAAAAATTGGAAAGAAAAAACTGTTTCCTAAAATAACGTTATTAAATCGCGATTACAATCTCACCCCATAAAAATAGTTACAAAAGTCAAAACATACCAGAAAAATTATTGGATAAGAGAAAATACTATTATAACCTTATTGCATTAAAATAAATGTGTAAAGATTCAAAAAAATTAGAAAAAATCTAGTCCTTAAAAAAAACATATGAATAGATAAGATTAGTACTCCATCTTGTCTCACCCAATGAGGATGGTATAATTTTGAAAATAGTACCCAAAAACACACAAACAAACATAATTATACACTTATCACGTTTTTGTATTCAAAACTCTTAAACCTACTTAACTGGACTCATTTCTTTAATTTAATTTTCATTCATTCATCCAAACATAATTTTAATTTTCTATTTATACTTTGTTTTGTAGGGAAGAATTATCTTCAATCAATTCAATTATTTGTTATTGTCTCTTTATTGTTGAGTTAGCTAATTATATTCTCGGTCAAAAGAAACATTTTTGGGATTGTGATCAACAACGCCGCAACATATAAGATTTATTGGATAGAGTTTTTATGTTTTATGTTTGAATTATATAATCCGAAATATGTGAACTTACATAATGTATAAAATCTTTTATTAGAAGTACCCCCTTAAAAAAGGATTTTATTTAAAATAAAGATGGTATAAGATACATAATTAAAGGTCCGAAATGCCCTTAATTTTAAACAATTGTATATTTCGAAGTTATGAATGTGAATGGATTGGATTGTATGGAGACAAAGAAACAATGAATTTCGGATAAGTCCCATTTGTTTTGTCTGCTTGGGACCGGGGTTATTCTTATGTTCTAATGGGTCCCGTGCTATAAAAAAAAAAAAGGAAACCTCTATATTCATATAATTTTTTTCAAAATAATTAATTAATCAATGTTATGCATAATGGGGAGTAAAAAGGTGTATTTGGAAGAAAAAAAAACAGAAAGTGCTAGGAGGAGTGTTTGATATTTCAAAGTACATTGGCGGGAAAAAAAAGTGTTGAGGAGAGTGGAAGAGAAAGAGCCCATGAACCGCCAAACCGGACAACTTTTTACGAAGTTCAACGGTCTTTAGTTTTTGATGAGCGTCTTCATGAATGGTGCTTAGCCTGGTTTCAAGAGTATCACATTTTTAGGGCTTGTTTCTTTAACCACGTGGTCATGGGTTCGTTTCCCACATACGGCGCCAAACAACCGTTACTAGTTCCATTTGGTCATTAAGAATGGAATGCTATGTCTTTTAGATTAAAAAAATGCCCCATCGTAATTTCAACATATTATGAATGTATATTTAATCCTTATATGAATTTTACAATTGTTTATATAGATGATGTTTTAATATTTTCGAAAAATATAGAACAATATTTCAAACATCTTGAAACTTTTATTTATATCATTAAAAAGTTGGGTTAGCGATTCTGCTAAAAGGTATTGTTATGCCAAATAAAAATAATTTTTTTGGAACATTATATTGAAAATGGATCCATACATCCTATAGAAAGGGCAATAAGATTTCTTTGATAAATTCCCGATGAAATAATTGATAAAAATCAGTTGCAAATTATGTTAAAGACTTCTATAAAGAATTATCTTTTGATTGTAAGCTTTTATTTCAAATGCTTAAAAATAGTCTTGAGTCCTGGACTAGTAGTCATACTAATGTAGGTAAACAAATAAAAAATAAAGTTAAAAATCTTCCTTGTCTAATTCTTTCTTTACATTTGAGCGAAAAGAAATAAAATTGAATACTACATTTTCATGTAGAAAAACAAAGTGGGTAAAAAAGAATTATTTGCCCCTGGATGGACTTTCGGCCTAAGAGGGGTGTTATCCCTTAAACCAACAATGGAAACTATGAGACAAATGAATTATCAAGATCCTACACACCCTGCTCTCTTAAAGGAGTTATTTCAAAGATATGGATAAAGACAATGTATAAAAAATGTTTAAAGAAATTCTTGAATCGGAGAAACTTCTAATACCTAGAAAATTTTGGATGACACTAAAATGAACGATGCACAAAATCCTTATGATGATGACGATCAAGCAAAGAATGCTTGAAATTTCTCACTCAACAATGTGAAAATTAGTCATAATGCCAAAATGACGCACGCAATGCGATGATGTAAGCTATGATGCAAGCAATGACGTAAACAAGTTAAAAATATTTTGAAATTCGAGAGTGATGTCCACAAAGTCACTTTTAGGTCTATATAAAGATTGATTTTCATTTGTAATGTATCGAGTCTTAAGTCGAAAAACTAGCTTGTAATAGTCGAAGTATATGAAGCTTAGGGAGTGGGTGTAAGAGAGGTTCTTTCATGGATTCATGGATTAGGGTTTCAACAAGTGGTGGTGGAAACGGATGCTAAATGTGTTATCGAAGGAATATATTCGTGAATTCTAGATGAGTCCGAATATGACACTAGTACAAGAATGTCGCTTCTTGTTGCATGGTGAATCGGACCTCTCGGTGACTTTTGACCGATGCGAGATAATATGGTTTACCAAAAGGAATCCACTAGATTTACTTGGATAACCACACAACTTTAAAATCAAACATTAGTAGTCCCTAGCCTTGACCACAAAGTTGGTTGCACCCGACCATTTGCGAGATGTCTTCCACCCAATTAGTCTACCCTGAATCCAACACAAATCATTCGAGACATCTCGAACAGTCAATCCTCTATTTGAATTTGAGGTTTTATTTCACTTGGTCTATTACTCCAAGCTTAATCGCAAGTTCCTAGAACTCCAACGATTTTCTTCCTTTAAGGATAAATGATAATCTATTTTACTTGGCTGTGCAACCTGTTAGTCTACCCATGTGAGCAGACTTTTTCCACCCATGTGAATGGCAAAGTTTGGTCAACAATTGCAACTAATATTGTTGAACATAAGTACCGAAAGGTGCTGAAAAGATGAAATCAAATTTGGACAAACAATTCAGCCAAAATGTTTGAATAGAATGTTGTGTTTCTTTGGTAGCATTCTTCATTTTGTGCCTATAAATAGGCATTACTTGGCGAGAGAGAAAAAAACACACCAAGCAAAGAAGCAATTAACAATTCTTTGAAAAAAAGAGAGAAAAATAGAGACTAGAGAGATATCAATAAGTGTGTGTTTTAAGTGAAGAAAAAGTGAGAAAAATTAGTAGTAATTCTGCATTCTCACCCAAAATAGCATTCCTATTTTCTCGTGTATTTTAAGTTAAGTAACTTGAGATATTTTGTGTATCCTCTATTTTAAGGGAGAATTTTTGTAAGCCTACTATACATTTAGTGGAGGATTTATCCGGACTATGGTCCTATGGTTTTTTTCAAATTTGGATTTTCCATGTAAATATTCTAGTGTGTCATTTTTATCGTCCGCATTATATTTGGTATTTTTGGTTTAGTTCCCAATTTTAATCCAGCTAATTGATAAAGAATTTTTTATTTCCATTATGACAAAGTGTCATTTATTTTGACACTCTTTCCCAACAAGTAGTATCGAGTCATGTTGTTGCGGACTAAAAATAGAGGAATCTACATCTGTTGGTGGGATGTTCAAACTCAATGGATCCAACTACAATATTTGAAAACCGAGTATGTTGGATTTTCACTCTGCAAGGATCTTTATTTACCCTTGAAAAGCGTACACCAAACCAAAAGAGATGAGTGATGATTAATGGAAAATCCTACACGAGTAAAACTCGTATGATATATTCGACGTTTCATTGAGCAAGGTATCTTCCATCATTTTGCTAATGAGAAAAAGGTTGATGATCTCGTGAGAGAATATAGAGGCCATGTTTGAGAGGAAAAATTCCTTGAACAAAGCTTCTATTATTAGAAAAATTGTTCGCTCGGATATACGAAAGGTGCAAACATGACGGTTGTTAAGTTGGTTTTATACCAATTTATTGAGTATTCTAGACTAGGATTTTACATTTTCGGGTATTTTAGTGTCGTTTGAGTCAAGTTCATGTCATTAGTTGTCGTCCGAGAGTCGGGACTGGTCTTGGTAGCCAAAATTGGGCAAAACGATTAAAAACGGAAAAAGAATGTTCATCGATGAGTCCGCTTGATGCGGGGCCAAAAATAGTACAGATGGAAAAAATAAAAATCTAGCGTCACCACAAAGTAGCGGCGTTCATCGGGGACTTCTTCAGATGCATCACAGCCCAAATCAAGAAATAGCAGCCAACGCGTCGTGGGGATGATGTTTGCTTGTTTATTTTCTTGGGCTTTTTGACGGGTTCGAGGGTTTTGACCTATAAATATACCAAAGGGGCCGCACGTAAAATGGGTCGGACATTATTTTGAGCACAACGCAAGGCAAAATACACAGAGCTAGGGTTCGGGACAAAGAATTGAAGGCACTTCTCATCCGGACACGAGAGAGAATTCATTCTCTTCTCTTTTCAATTCCTTCTTTGTTTTTCTTTGTCAATTCTTGAGATGTATAATTATTTCTTTATGAGTTTGTACATCCAACATGAGCTAAACCCATCTTTCTAGGGGATTGATGTAACTTACGTTTGAACCTATGTTTTGATTTTCGATTTATGAAATTTGCATGTTAGTTAATCTATTTGTGCTATTTGAATTTATTGCATCCGAATTATCGATCAATAGTTTAGATTGTTTGGCGTGTTTGATTTGACACTCGAGAAAGGTAATTGAACGCCCTGGCCATAGAATAGCACAACCTAGGGTTTCATAGAAACGAGAGGTTTATGAATCTTTTGAAGCCTGTGATAGAATATTCATCGAGCATATTAGGGTTTAATTTATAATTTTTATAGATATATCGAAATCGTAATTAGAACCTAGAATCACTTGGAACTTGAGAGAGGAAGTGATAAACGGTAGAAATATTGGCTTATAGATTAATAATGTGTGATTAATGAACTGGATTGAGAACATATGGGATAACTAGGTGAATCAACCCTCTAGAATTCATATCTTAAGTGTTTGATTATTTTTGAACCAATTGTTAGTTTAATTTTAGTTTTCTTTTTAGTTTAACAACAATTCATCTCTTTTCGATTTCAAGATAGAATTAAGCTATTTTATTTATAGTACTTAGTATAAAATTCGATAACAATCCTGTGGAGACGATAACCCTACTTTCAAAAGTATACTAAAACTTGACACCGTACGCTTACGGTAAGAATTTCTCGATCAAGTTTTTGCACCATTCTTAGGAGATTGTTTTATCCTATTTTACACTAATACTGTTATCAAGTAGTCTTAATCCTAATCTAGACTAGTTTAGGAATTATAATTTCGTGTTTCTCATTGACTTGTCTGTTTATGCGAGATTCGGAAGATATTAATTTGCTTCCTTTTGATCCATGGATTTAAAGGACACTTCGAGTAATCAGAGCAACAAAGCGAGCACAGAATCAAGCAATGGCAGAAGACGGGGAAAATGAGAACGTCGGAAATTTGGTAGTGAATGTGCCACCACTGTGTGGCACAAGAAAGGGCAATCGGGATTATTTACGGCCGATCGTGAACGAGAATTACTCAGTGTGTGCCACCCATAAGCATGGTTTGAGAGAATCGGTTTGGGGGAGTCCAGTGGGTGATCCGAATACACATCCGGCCACATTCTTGAAATTTGTGACACCATCAAGATGAATGGTGTGACTGATGAGGCCATTAGATTGAGACTTTTCCCATTTTCACTTTGGGATAAGGCCGCAGTGGTTGAGACGTTCGCCCCCGGGAGTATTATGAGTGGGATGATCGACTCCAAAAATTTTAGCAAAATTCTTCCCTCCCAAAGAAGACACTTCAACTAAAAAGTGAGATAGCCCAATTCCAACAGATTGATTTTGAGTCGTTATATGAAGCTTGGGAGCGATTTGAAGATCTGTTGCCGAGGTGCCCACAACATGGCTATGCAGATGCGCGAGGGTTGATATTTTTACAACGGTTTGAATGGGCATACGAGGCGATACTAGATGCGGCAAAGACGAGGTAAATTGATGGCTAAAACTCCGACCGAGGCCTTACTTCTACTTGAAGAAATGGCCACAAATTGACTATCAATGGCCGTTTGAGAGATCGGCGCAAAGCAGGTTGTCGGTGTTCTTGAGCTTGATACAATATCGGCTTTTTGGGCTCAAATCTCGATTACGGCGAAGCAATTAGCAATCATGAATACCGCGCAGCAAAGACGCCGCATCAAGTTGCGATCCCACCCGTAGTGGTTCACGCAGCCGCCACTCAAGAGGTCGAGCAAGTCAATTATGTGAATAACCAGGGATTTTAATAATAGAGGTAATCCATTACCAACTTACTATCACCGGGACTTCGCAATCTTGAGAATCTCTCTTATAGCAATAACAGAATGTATTGAACCCACCTCCGGTTATCCCAACCCATCCAGTTCAATGCACTTGGAAGTGAAAAGAAGCGATCGCTAGAAGAGATACTCGGCTCATTCATCGGAGAGACCAGGAATCGGATAAACAAAAGTGATGCATAGATTGATAGTCCGGGTACTAAGATGAGCACAATAGAGACGCATATTAGGTCGATTGAGACACAAATGGGTCGATTGGTGACAACGAGTGAATTCATCGCGGCAGGAAGGAAAGTTTTCGGCGATATAGAGGTTAATGCGAGAGAGCACTACAATGCAATTTATGTGAAAAATGAGGTAGAAATTCACCTGCCCCCAAAGAATTACCCATTTATGCGAAACTAGTGGAATCCAAGAAAATGAAGTTGGAGGAGTTTGAGACTGTCTATCCGAGGAGGAATGTAGTGCAATAGTGCGAGTAAACTACCTAAGAAAATGAAAGATCCAGGAGTTTCACTATTCCTTGTATTATTGGAGAAGTTTTCTTTGAAAAGCCACTTTGTGATATTGGGTCAGTGTGAATCTTATATCTCACTCACGATATTATGAAGCTTGGGCTCGGGGAGGTGAAACCGCCCAATATCACGTTATAGTTTCTTTGATCGATCCATCGCCTATCCTTGGGGAATCATTGAAGACGTGTTGGTCAAAATTGATAAATTTGTGTTTCGTGGATTTTGTAGTGTTGGACGTGAATGAAGACCATAAAATCCTTATAATCCTTGGGCGGCCATTTTTAGCTACAACAAAGGCTTTAATTAATGTAGAAACGGGGAGCTAACTCTGCGGGTAAATCGGGTAGAAGTTGTATTCACCATCCATCCAACAAGCCTATAATTTGAATCACATGATGGTCGTGAGATGGTTGGAAATATAGCTAAAGACATTGGAGGTTGGGAATTTTCTAAGGGAAACATGGATAACGTTCCAATTGGAGCTCCAACTTCGGGATAATCGACAAAGTCTGGTCAAGATCGTAAACTCGGCGCTTCTTGGGAGGCAACCCAAGCCCATTTTATTGTTTTCGTAGTTTTAATATAGTTAGTAGTTGTTTTTTGTTTTAATTGCATCATAGTTGAATTGTTGCATTTTTAGGATTAGTAAGTTGCATCACATCCTCCCCTTTTAATTGTGCACGTGAGAGCGTTATTAAAAAAAAAAAGATGAAGGCGATGTAGGTTGTTGGTGCCGGTGCGGGCATGGGAGCGCATGGCCAGCGCCCCAATTTCAATGTAGGCCCCAAATGAACATAAAGCTGCGGCCTTCAATGTAGAGGCACACTGCAAAGACTGTCCACCCACTTTGTCTTTTAAAATGACCCCATGGCCCTCATTTGTTCTAAAATACCCCATGATTTCTCTTGGCATTGGCACACGACGGGCACACCATATTTTTCATCACAACTCCCACGTATTCCACTCCATCTTCACAAAGGAGCACTCTAACACCACACACACGATCTTCATCTCCTCCACTCATTATTTGGCAAGTTTGCAACTTCCAAACCCCACCCCATGGTTTTCCCCATCTTTCTATTTTCGTGTGATGGATTGTAGTAGTGCTAGGATAATTGTTGTTGATTTGTGGATTGTGGATTTGTTGACCATGCTAGACTTACGTTGGTGTTGAATTTTGGGGATTGAATTGACTTGCCCATTGCATTTACTATCTTTTTCCAAATTCCCGCATACGAGGTGTTTGATCAAATGCCCCAATGACATTTTCACACTTTGTTGAGTGATATCTTGCATATCTATGCTTATCTTCTTGACATGGCACTATATTTTCCACTTGGGTGCATTATGTACGTACTTTGATTTTCGATTTCTCACCCATAACCAAATTTCGTGGTTCCACGGGTTACATTTTCTTGTCTACCTTGCTAGGTTACAAAGATGCAAAACCAAGGGGACAGGGCCAAGGCCAAGGGGAAGAACAAGACCAGACCTAGGAGGCATACAACACCCACGGGCTTGTGCGCTAGGATGCATAGTGAACTTATACGAGATACCTCATACACGTATTGGTACCACATGACTTTGATAATGAGTTTTTACTCCTCGCCTACCGGGAAAGTCCTTTTTCCCATCTCTCCATTGGGGACAATGTCGTTTTAAGTTCGGGGTGTAGTCTGTTTTTTATTCATCGAGTCAAGTCTTGAGTCAAAAAAATGAAAAAAAAATCCAGTCGAGTCAGTCGTGTGTAAAACTATGAAACCGCATGACTAAGTGAATTGTTGAATATGAGTTGAGCGGTCAAAAGAGCATGTGTTTGAGTGTGATCTATTCTTCTTTCCATCAATTCCATCTATGTGCTTAACTTTGTTGATTTATTTGGGGATGATTTATGCGGTTGAGTGTTTCTTGTATGATCCCATCGATTCTAGAACTTGTCGATCACTAGTCGAGGCAAAATCCTAGGTGAAGTAACATTAAGGAACCCGATTTAGGCCATCCTTGAACAAACTAGAGCCTAAAATGCCTACCTTTATATTATATTTTCCCTAGTGTCCCCCTTTGAGTTTTGTAAACCCGTTTCTTTGGCAACCAATCTCGATACACAGAGCCTAAATGTGAAAATCCTAATTACACATCATTCATACACACAAAGTATAGAAAAATGTTGAAGGTTGAGGAGAGTATGATGAGAAGGGTATGTATTAATCGTATGAAGTTGCTCCGAGAAAAGAAAATATGAAACCCCATGTGTAATGCATGCAAAAGAATAAGTTTGGGGTTTCAAAAAAAGAAAAAAATCAGCGGAATTGAGGTTCACAAAGTGAGAACATTGGGGATGTCAAAAAGTGAAGGGTAGTTATTAAATGGTGATTTGAATAAGTGATAATTGTGTGTTTGGGTGATTTGAGCCACTTAATTCTATATTCTCCTACCTTACCCTAAGCCCACATTAGAAGCTTGAAAGTCCTATTGATCCTTGTGTTACATTAGCCTACATTAGTGGAGATTAGTGTGAAAGCGGGCCTATGGAGTCCAATAAGCATCTCATCTTGATATTCAAAGTGGATCATCTTGAAAACACATTTGCATGAATCTATCCCAGGATAAAGAAAATGGAGTTGGCATGAACATTCAACACTCATGATCACATTGTTAAAATGCATGCTTGATTGGTTGTGAAATGAATATCGAGACGAATGAGTTTGGTTGTGAAGTTTTGCGATTAGTCTGGTTGAGTCGATTCTTTGTTATTCATGTTTCCTTCATGTTTGTTGATTTTATAGAGTCGTAATTGCTTGAGGACAAGCAAACGTCTTGTAAGTCCAAGCGACTACGATAATCTAGAGGGGGTGAATAGATTATCTCCATCTTTTCGATTTTACCCCCTTTTTAGAACCGAATGCTCAAAGACAATAATTGAAGGTGCGAGAATGTAAACAACACACGTCGATTTATAGAGGTTCAACCCACCTAGGGCCTAATCCTCTACCACCCCAAAGTATATTAGGGATGGATTTCAAAAAAAGAAAAAGATTTAATTAATTACCAAAATTAATACAACACCAACTTACAACAACACCTTGAAGAGCACCACACTCTTCTTCAACACCACCTTTGAGATTACCACAATCTCTCTTGAAGATTACCACAATCTCCAACGGCACCTTGTGAAGATTACCACAATTTCTCTTGAAGATTACCACTGTTTCAGTGATATACTTTGCAGGCACGATCGCCGCACCGGGCGGCCGGTCGACGTAGGCGAGCGGCCACCGGTCGACTGCGCTTCAATATTTACTCCGTCTCCTTTTCTGTTCCAAAATACATCTTGGTCACGGGTTGCCTATATAGGGCGACCGATTGTCCTCAAAATAAAAGTGTTGTCCAATATTTTATCGAAAATAAACTCCAAGAAATACTTGAAAAATAGTAAAAACATTTTGAACGATCGGAAGTATTAGGACAACATTTAGAAACATATTTTGGATGCAAAAACACTTTGACATAAAATCATTAAAAGCATTGTCCAATTTAGTCGAAAACAAACTTGAAGAAATACTCCAGGAAAATATTAAAACCATTTTAAATCATTTAGGAGTATTTGGACAACCTTTAAAAACATTGTTTTGGTATAAAAACAAAATCATCAAAATCATGATAAAACCATTTATCAAACAATCTCCCCCTTTTTGATGATTACAAACCAAAACAATTCAACAAGACTGATTTTGAAAACAAAATAATTTTGAGAGGCGATTTTGAAAACAAAAACAAGTTTTCCGGTCAAAAATGAATATCCGTTGAGAGCGACAACATTTCGCGCAATATAAACGCAAGGATGGGAGTAGAGATATTCAAACACATATAGCAAATGCTCCCCCTATCAACATGCACAACAAAAGTAATATAGAAGCAACTTCAACATAAGCTAAAATCTTAGCTTTTCGATATTGAGCTTAAGTATCAAAAACTTAAAAGCTCCCCCTGTCAAAGAGACATCATTAGAATCGTATATAAGTCCATACTACAACCAATGGACCATGATTCATACATAACCATAATGCACCAAGTGGACTAAATATGATCCACAACTTATGGCTTTATGAAGCCATAGCTTATAGCTTTTTTGTTAAGCTTATCTTAGCTTCTTTGAGCTAAAGAGCTTATAACATGTTTCTCCTCCTTTGGAATCATCAAAAAGAATGTTAGCACGATAAATACATCATATATTCATATCAAAGTGCGCAACTAAACCGATGTATCGAGCTATTTGAACATTGAAGCCTATAAACCAAATAGGAGGGAAAAGTCGAATCATACGACTTGTAGAAGTTTATGAAAACTCATTTGATAAGCAAAACATGATCTCTATAAATATATAAGACTTTTAAAATCGAGAGAATCATGTAGGTGATGAATTTTTCATTGAAACATTTTATCGAACACTGGCGGGCGTCAAAAATTGAGAAAGATATATATAGCCCTTGTAAATGAAATCAAGCCAAGTTTTTCATCACCAAATGCAATTTAACAAATGTCAATCATCAACAAGCAATAAGCTCATCACAAAAATATATGAATTGCGGCAAGAAAAATACATATAAGCCACAAACTCAAGGGTTCAACCCAATTGAGCTAAAGAGAGTGAAATTCTTACCATTCGATCGGTAAAGATGAGCAATGATGATGATAATCGAGCTAGACAATCCCCAAAATATATAATTTATGCAACAAAATACATTTGAAGTGAATTGTGTGTGAAAATGTCAAAGGGACGAAAATAAAGTTGAAATGGCCAAAATGCCACAATCGGGAAACGAAACAATTTTAACAAAAAACATCTCGAAGCGGCGACCGGTCCAGGGCATGGGCGAGCAGTCGAGCCGGGTGGGCGGACGGTCGGCCCCCGCCTGGAGCCTGTTTTCGATTCTGTTTTGAAATCGAAATTTGATCCAAAGATCCGATTTTTTGCCCCTAAGTTTTAAAAACGTGCAAAATGCAAACGTAGACCTCATTCAATATACATTATGTCATAATCAAGCTCTAAATGAGGTAAAATACTCGTGATTAACGATTAAAAAGTCCGCGAGTTATCCTTGAGACTAATTAAACACATCTCAAAGTTTTTGTTAAAAACTCAATCCCTTTTAAAAAATATCCAATCTCAATATGTTTAGTTCGATTATGACGAACTATATTTTGAATACGGAAAACCGTATAATAAATACCGGACTTATTATTCGAAAACTAAGAACATTTTAAAACTATGGATATACAAGTCATAAGAAGAAGTGCCTTTCAAATATTTGAAAATTTCTTTTAACGGCACTTTAATGAGATTCATTGGGATAGTTTTTGAAGTCGAGCATATAGACATAAGGCATATGGAATGTCGAGTCTATAGGAATAATACAAGAAAACATACCTCGAATTTATTTGTCGGCCGATATGCCTTTCTCAACCTTTTTCAATCTTTAGCCATAGAGGTTGAGATGGTTCTTCTTTCTTCATTGCTTAACTCCTTCAAGAGTTCTTTTGAAATATAGCCATCTTCTTGGTCCAAGCAAGAAATTGGGCTCCCCATCATACTTATCTCAAGCTCACCTAGTATCAACTTCTTTTTGAAAATACCTTCGAGCTACTAACCTCGCCTTAGTTCGACCGGTGTTGCCTTGGTCATCGAGTTTGTTCGGAATACCCCTTTTGTCTTCTTCATCACTATCATCATAGGGCACCCAATTGATCTAAGGTGTTCATAATAGAACATTTACATCCAAATATTTTGAGGTACCTAATATTTGGAGTACTTCATTTCTCATCTACACAACTTGACAAACTCATTACCAGCATTGCTTATATAAGCAAGAAAAAATAGCCCAAGTGTAAAAACATGCCTCAGTCATCAATCACAAAATATCTTGCATAAGAGCGTAGTAGAAATAGACACTATATATATAGACCATGAAGCAAGAAACACATACTATGCATTTAGAAGATCATCAAGAATCTAATAAATCATGCAAGTTCAAATAAGCTTAAGAAAGCTACAAAAGGTCTCTTTTGAAATTTGAAAACCGATAGCATATAGTTGAGACCTCATTTAAAAGAAGTATTTAAACAAGAGTTGACAAAGTGAATATGTGCAATCAAATATCGAATGGTGCCTTTCGAAAAATCTAAAAATCCTTTTAATGACACTTGTATGAAATACTATGAAAAACAAGCACATAGGCATATGGCAATACATATATCGAGTCTATAAGGGTAAGAATAACATAAGTAAACGTGCCTCGATAATTTATGCCTTTCTTGACAAATAATGACGTAAATGGCCATTTGTGAAAATATGTAAATCCTACACAATTCTTAAAACAACAAGTCTAGCACAAATCATAATGATAAGAGTGTAGGCTAAGAGATATCACAAGTAAGCTTATGCCATAAAAATCCAAAAGAGATGATAACACACTTTAGTCTACAAAAATGCACAAGAGTTTTAAAAACATCATATAAGGTCTTCTTTTTCAAAAATATTTTAAAAGCACAAATATATATTGAAGACCTTAATTAAAAATAAATACTTGAAAACTCATTTTGCAATTAAGACACAAATAAAAGCATGTATAATAACAAAATAAAATGCATATTTAAATAGGGAGATACAGTTACCAATTACGCCATTTCCATGGGTTGTGTCGTTCCCATTGTTGATGATATCTTCCCCTTGAGAAGTCACTTTGTTGATGATGGCTTCTTTGATTTCTCCATTTCCAAGATTTTTGTCCTTCCCATTGTTGATAGTCTCTTCTTCTTTGAAAATCATCTTGTTGATGATGTCTTTGCCACTTACAAGGATTTTGTTCTTCCCATTTTTGATTATATCCTCTTCTTGGAAATTGGCTTTGATGAAAATGTTTTCTCCTTTGATCAAATGAATTGGTCATTTGATGTTTTCTTGGCGGTATGAATTTTTCCGATTATTATTTCGTCGGGTACCTAATACAACATTATTTTGTGGTACCCTCAAGTGTTTGGGTCCTTTAGGATTAGCTTTGAGACTTTTAGGTCTCCAACAATAATTAGAGCTATTTCTAGCCCGACAAGTATTTACCGTATGACCCTTTTTACCGCAATGAAAGCAAGTAATAATTCTAGAAGTATAATGACCAACATGCTTAGAGACTTGATTCTTTTTCATATTATTGACAACATTAAACTTATGATCAAGTTCTAGTTTGAATTATCACAACAATCAACAATTTCATCGGTACTCAAGTTGGATTTAGATAAATCCTTTTTCATGCAATTAATATCCTCAACAAGAGTACTATTTTATTTTTCAAGGTTTCTAACCTTGTCAAGTGTGGTGGTGTGAGCACATGATAGTGATTCATAGGAAGTAAATAAATTATCCTTTTCATTTTTCAAAACATTGAATTCCTTTTTCAAATTTTTGTACTTAACAAGTAAATTTTGGAATTCATTTTGAAGATCATCAAAATCATTTTGCAAATCACTATAATCATTTTGAATAACAATATCATAGGAAGTAGAGGGTTTAAGATATACCTCGTTTCTTTTTCGATTCCCATAAGACAATGTTCAACTTCTTCATAGTTGGTAGTTGTAAGAGGATTGTTCCTTAGATTTGAACTTGTATCCCTTTGAGAAGTAGATGCTTTTGTTTGACTCCTTTCATTTGCATATACTCCATAGATGGCTTCTAATTTTTGCCATACTTCATGTGCCGATCAATTCCTACAATATGTTCATATTCCAAATTAGTAATTGAACAATACAAAATATTGAGAGCTTTACCGTTTAAGTAGATGATTTTCTTCCCTTCATCATTTAGCTCTTTGAGGCCTTTGGAGGTGTGTGGTGTGTCTATCATCGGAATGGATTCTCCATTTATGACGGTGTTCCAAATATCAAACCCGCAACCTTGTAAATAACATTCCATTCTTTCTTTCCAAAATATAAAATTTTTGGAATCAAACCGAGGTGGCTTGGTGGTGGAGGTCGGAAAGATGAGCTTCGTTCAGTAGCCGACGATCGTTCCTCTTCACTTGCGATGTGAAACGAGCTTGCCAAAGAGTTTGGCTTTGATACCACTTGTAAGTCCAAGCGGCTATGATAATCTAGAGAGGGGTGAATAGATTATCTCCATCTTTTGATTTTACCCTCTTTTTAGAACCGAATGCTCAAAGACAATAATAGAAGGTGCGGAATGTAAACAACACACGTCGATTTATACGGGTGAACCCACCTAGGGCTAATCCTCTACCACCCCAAAGTATATCCAGGGATGGATTTCAAAAAGAAAAAGATTTTATTAATTACCAAAATTAATACAACACCAACTTACAACAACACCTTGAAGAGTACCACACTCTTCTTCAACACCACCTTTGAGATTACCACAATCTCTCTTGAAGATTACCACAATCTCCAACGGCACCTTGTGAAGATTACCACAATCTTCAACCTTGAAGAATACCAAATTCTTCAACACCTCAACAAGAAGATTACCACAATCTTCTCACACCTAACACCAAGATCACCCAAGTGTGTTCTTACCACAAGAACACTCACAAGGATATCTTGTGTTGAATGATTACCCAAATTCAAGATTACAACTCGATAATGGATAATACAATAGAGTGCAAGTGTAATCAAGAAAAGCCTAGACCTCAAGAATGTGAAAGTGAATAGCTAGGCAAATTACAACAAGAAATAAGACAATGTAAGAACAAGTGTATTCTTGAGTGTATCTTGTTGTGTTGTAGTTTTCTCTCTTGTATTGTTGCTTCAATTCTTCCTCTATTTATAGAAGATGTCTTGTACATGATAGGCTCCTCTTGGGGACATTAATTTCGTAAAAAATACCAAGACAATTGAAGAAAAGAGTGTTAGAAATCAATCCTACATTTTAAGGAAAAGATGTACGCTACCAAACGGTCGATTTTTCTTTGTCAAAAGATAGAGGCGACCGATCGCACGGAAATAGAGTTTGAAATAAACGTAAACAAAATTACAGGCGGCCGGTCGCGAGGCTTCGACGGTCGACCCCCACATCGGCCGGTCGACCATGCCCAAATGGAGAATCGGGGAGTTGTTTCAGCCGATATACTTGCAGGCACCGATCGCACCCTGGGCGACGGTCGACGCCTGCAGCGGCGGTCAACTCCGCTCAATATTTACTCCGTCTCCTTTTCTGTTCCAAAATACATCTTCAGTGCGGGTTGACTTCAAAAAATAGTAAAAACATTTTGAACAATCGGAAGTATTAGACAACATTTAGAAACATATTTTGGATGCAAAAACACTTTGACATAAAATCATTAAAAGAATTGTCCAATTTAGTCGAAAACAAACTTGAAGAAATACTCAGGAAAATATTAAAACCATTTTAAATCATTTAGGAGTATTTGGACAACCTTTAAAAACATTGTTTTGGTATAAAAACAAAATCATGATAAAACCATTTATCAAACACGTCTAAGTTTGGAGGTATTTGTTAAGTTGGTTTTATACCAATATATTGAGTATTCTAGACTAGGATTTTGCATTGTTTTTGGGTATTTTAGTGTTGTTTGAGTCAAGTTCATGTCATTAGTTGTCGTCGAGAGTCGGGACTAGTCTTGGTAGTGAAATTGGGCAAAAACGATGAAAAACGTGCTTGGAAGGTGAAAATCACATTTTAGAAGTTGAAAAGCGGAAAAAGAATGTTCATCGATGAGCGCGCAACGCTAAAAACCCCAGCGCCGGGGCTGAAAAAAAAAGATGTCTGATGTAAAAAATCGGCGCAGGCTAAAATCCAATGCCGCAGCTTGCGGCGTGCGCGAGGGGACTTCTTCAGCGCACCGCAACACGCGTGCAGGGGCGATGACAGCCGCTAGTTTATTTTCTTGGGCTTTTGACGGGTTCGAGGGTTTTGACCTATAAATATACCAAATGGGACGCATGTAAAAGGGGTCGGATAAAAGCACAACACAAGGCAACAAACACAAAGCTAGGGTTCGGGACGGCAATTGAAAGCACTTCTCATACGGACATGAGAGAATTCCTTCTCTTCTCTTTTCAATTCCTTCTTTGTTTTTCTTTGTCAATTCTTGAGATGTATAATTATTTCTTTATGAGTTTTTGTACATCCAACATGAGCTAAACCCATCTTCTAGAGGATTGATGTAACTTACGTTTGAACCTATGTTTTACTTTCTAGTTTATGAAATTTGCATGTTAGTTAATCTATTTGTGCTATTTGAATTTATTGCATTTGAATTATCTGACCAGTAGTTTAGATTGTTTGGCGTGTTTGATTTGACACTCGAGAGAGGTAATTGAACGTCTGGCCATAGAATAGCACAACCTAGGGTTTCATAGAACCGAGAGGTTTATGAATCTTTTGAAGCCTGTGATAGAATATTCATCGAGCATATTAGGATTTAATTTATGGTTTTTATAGAGATATCGAAATAAGAATTGGAACCTAGAATCACTTGGCACTCAAGAGAGGAAGTGATAAACGGTAGGAATATTGGCTTCTGATTAATAATGTGTGAATAATGAACCGGATTGAGAACATAGGGGATAACTAGGTGAATCACTCTCTAGAATTCATATCTTAAGTGTTTGATTATTTGTCCGAACCAATTGTTAGTTTAATTTTAGTTTTCTTTTAGTTTGACAACAATTCATGTTATTTTAATTATAGTACTTAGTATAAAATTCGATAACAATCCTGTGGAGACGATAACCCTACTTTCAAAACTATACTAAAACTTGACACAATACGCTTGCGGTAAGAATTTATCGATCAACGGTGCATCTAAATACGTATCAGGGTTTGATAAATCAATCCACCACAATGAATATATCCGTTGATGATGAAGTAATTGCTTTATTGCTTTGCTCAACTAGTTACTTGGCGGTTGGGATACGCTTATGGTGTCGGTCACTAACTCGTCTCCTAATGGTGAACCGACCATGCAGATGGTCAAAGATTGCCTTCTTAATGAAGAGTCGAGAAAAAAGGAGCAAGACCATTCTTTCGAGCCAAAAGCTTTAGTAGCTAAGAATGACAAACGGGGAAAGAGCAAGTTCACAAGTTCTCAAAATAAAAGAGATAAATCGGGGGAGGTCCAAATCGAATTAGGACTTCAAATGTCATTATTGTGGTGGTCCGAATCACTATGAGAGAGATTGTAGAAAGAAGAAAAGAGAACAAAAGAATGGAAATAGTGAAAACAGGATTGACGATAAAAGACACTACCATTGCTGAGTTGATAGCGATGTTGCCATCATTTGTGATGATCCTGTCGATTCTCCATGCTAGCCGATTTGACTAGATTATTGATTCAGAACTTCATATCACATCACAATTCATTGTTATATGTTCTCATCATACCCCAATGGTAGCTTTGTCAAAGTCGAATGGCCAACCATGGTGTGACGGGAGGTCATTGGCATATGTAATATCATATTGAACACGTCGATACGGGAAGCGGACTCATGCTCAAGGATGTCAAAACATATCCCCGCCATTCGGCTCAATATAATTACTTTTTAAAATGATATAAAAAAATAGAATTATGTAAAATTAGCTTTCCAAATTTGTGTGTGTCTTTGCATTAATTATAGTATTTATTTTTTTCTTTTTAAGAAAAATATATTAATAATTTTTTTGATCCATTTTTTACATATAATATATCAAATTAACCATTTTTTCGATCTTGATTTGACACCCATATTTCATATATAAAATAAAATAAAAACATAATAAATAAAAAATATAAGAAATATATACTCATTATTTTGTAATTTATAATAGGCTTTAAAATTTATGCATTCGGGCTATTGGACATCAATTTGTATATTCATGTATTTAGGTTATTTACAATTATGCTATATGTACGATTTGCTATTTGAGCTTAGTCTATTTCTTAATAATTATATTGAATTATATTTAGATTGGTTAAATTCAATTAAAAATACTTATTTTAATTGAAGAAAATATCTCAAATACATATCAAAATTTTATATATCACATATATCTATACATATCATTATATATATTTATATAAGAAGAAAATTAAGATTTATTTAATATGAAATTATTTTCATAATAGTATTTTATATAGAAAACTAGTTTTTATATATTAACGTACTTTTTATGTTAATATAAATTAATTTTTATATTTATCAACGTACTTTGCTAGCTTTATTGCTGGCTCTAAGCCTACTTCCTTGAAAAATGGATTCGCCCAACTTGGAGAAGACCAAGTCTTTCTACGTTTTTGTTTAGTTTAAGTGCACGATTCCTATTAGTTTTGGTGACTCTAGCCTAATCTGATCAAATTTATATTTTGATATTCAAGTTTCAAAGTTGTAAATTGTAATTAGATATGAATTTGCCTGTTTAATAACTTTTTAATATATGTATATGTAAAAATAAAATAGTGTTTTTTTTGAAATATTTTATTTTCCCTTAATATTGTGTTGCTAAATATTAATCGTGGTTTTTGTTTAATTTCTTTAATAATTTTGATAATTGTTCAGTTTTTCTAAACCATAAAAAATATTGAAATTTTAAATGACTTTCTTATTGATTGTATTGAAAAACATTTTATTAAATATTCAGATTGGGGTTAAATTCAACATTGGAAAGTTAAAACTTTTTTCAAACTTTTACTTTCTTATAGATAAATATGTTCATAGATAGATACAATTCATATTCACACAACCAAATATTTCGTATTTTAAGGAGATTTTGAATAGTTTATAATAATTTATTTTTTATTGTTTAATCATATGATTTATAATCAAATTAATTATCTCTATATTTAATTATTTTTTGAAATTTTAAATTTTTTGCAATCACTATTTTTGTAAAAAAATATAGATAACATAAATTCATAATTTTTAAAATAAAGAATCGAGAACAAGTAAAATTGTAAAGATTCTTGGGTTTAATTTTTAGAATTATTAAAATAAAAATTGTAAATAAAATTAATAATAATAGATAAATACAATATACATATTCAAGTAATGGAGAATCCCCATTTTATCTAATCGGATGGGAAGGGGTGGGGATATGAGTACCGTCCATGTTCCAACCCCGATTCTAGAGAAGCGGAAATTTCCATTCCCGCTCCCATCCCCGAATTAATCGGAGATTCCTATCATATTCTATTTGGTTACCAACGAGAACGATTCTCGCGGGGATGTCGTCATTCCTTAATGCGGAGATAGAATTCATAGAATTATTAGAAAATTATACATGTAACAAGACAAAACAAGAGTCTCACAAATATGTACCACGTGCATCACATGAGCAAAAGAATAGTAATACTCTAATGGCTCGTTTGCCAACATAGAAAAGGTAGGAAAATATTCTCCAAGCATTGCTTAGCTTCATAACATCCTACTAGTCAATCCGAACCGGTGAATGATGATTGCACTGATGAAAAATGGAAGTAGTTCAAGGTATCTTCACAAATATAATATTTATTTACATAATTAGCTACATTTATTATCTACCGATTAATAAATGCGGCGTCGATATAGATCGTCGCACTGTTTGTTTGTTAGGGATGTCTAGGAGCGTTAGATGGAACTTATATTGATGTACGAGTTCCTTTTAGTGACAAAGCGCGGTATAGGAATCAAAAGGGGATATTGACGTTAATGGTCTGGCATTGTTTGTGACCAAACCATGAAGTTTGTCTTTATCTTAACTGGTTGGGAGGGTTCTGCGCTGTCATGTTTTACGCGATCCGTTAGTAGGCTAAATGGTCTCGGGGTCCCTCTTTGGTAAAAATAATTTATTTTTAGGAAAACTAAATAAAATATATATTGTTTGAGTGTTTAATTGGTGTTTAGTAATGTTAAATTATTATATCCAATTTCGTAAATATTACCTTTGTGATTTGTGAGTATACAAATAGAGTCGGTTTTTTTAGCACCTTATAGAGGGGTTAGATACCACTTTGACGAGTGGGGTTCCGGCTCTAGCGCTCCGCAAAACCTTAGGGAATTATTCAACTTAAGACATTCTAAAGCACGAAACATCATTGAGAGGGCCTTTGTCTTGTTGAAAGCGAGATGGGGTATTTTGAGGAGTAATTCGTTTTATCCTCAGAAGACATAAAATCGGATCATTATGGCTTGTTGCCTGCTCCACAATTTCATTCGAATGTAATGGTTGTTGATCCTCTAGAGCATGAGGTTATGGAATACATTATAAACCATTCGAATGCACATGCGATTCCGATTTTGTTGACGTTGTAGAATCCTCTCGATTTGGACTAATTTGAGGGATGAGCTTGCAACTACTGATGTTTAAGGAATGGAAGGGCTGATTCATTGTCGATCCATTGATAAACATTTCAATCCTTTTTAGTTATTTGTTATTGATTGTAGCTGGTGTTTTTTCCTTTTCTTAATTTGGACAAGTTGTATATAAGACTATTGGATCCATTTGCCTAGTTTGACCTAATTTACGTGAATTTCCTCCTTTTAGAAGTGTACTTGTGATCAAATATCGTTTTAGACCTATGTATCGATTGCCTATGATCTTTAATGTAGCATAATATTCTATGTTGAGTTGTTAAATTTGCGTCAATTAGTGTACATATGTATTTCAGGGAGGATGTCTTTGTGTGCTAGTGTACCGAAGTCTGTTAGTTCTCGCAAATTCCCTGGCAGCCGACGTTCATGGACTACGAAGAAGAATATGTATTGGTGCATGCGCTTAAAGAGCTTGTTGTCGAGGGTAGAAATGTGACAATGGGTTCAAAGTCAAGTTATCGGGGGATCCTAGAGCAATCAATGATACTGGTGTTTTCTGAATCGACATCGGGCTTCGCCTTATATAAACTCCAAAATATACGCCTGGAAGAAAGATTATGGCTCTCTCTCTAAAATTCACACATCTTCAAGTCTTCAAACAAAATTCATTCATATCTTCAAACCTTCAAACACCAACTCTTCACATCTTCAAATCTTCAACATAAGTTCTTCATATCTTCAAGTACCCCTTCTTCACATCTTCAAATATTCAAACACAAGTCCTTCACATCTTCAAACCCATCTTCATATCTTCAAGAACATCTTCTTCCTAACATCAAACATACTTTCTTTCTTCAAACATCTAAACCAAAATAAACAATCTTACTACTTAAACACCAAAAATTCGAACACCCCTATTTCAAGGTAAGAAATTTCACTCTTCAATTTAACTTAAATTCTTACTACTCATCACCTTCTCTTTTAATATAAGCTTGAATTTTTGATTTTGAGGTACTTAGAAGACCACTTGGAGACATGCATTCATGGTGATGAAACTTGAAGACTTGAAGAATAACTAGTAGAGAAATTTGGACTACAAGGTAAGAATTGGACACTAGAACCCTTCTTTCTTTTTCTTCCTATTTTTCAAATTTTAACACCCCTTTTTTATTTTTGAGAAATAGGGGCTGACCTTAGGTGATTTTGGAGTTGAACCAAAATTTCCAAATTTGAAGCTTCAACTAGTTTCAAATCACCTACTACACAAGGTAAAGTGTAGTCTTTCCAATTTTCTTATATCCTTCTTTTTCTCTTTAATTTTTCTCTCATTTTTCTAACTCCAAATTTTTGATATTTCTTGACTTAGGGGCTGACCTAAGTGACCTCATCCAAAGTTGTGAAATTTTCCTTTTATTTCACAACTTTCCAATTTAAGGTGGGTGGAAAAATACTTTCCAACTTCTAGGTGTTTTTATTAAATTGCATGTAGAATTTTGATCATGAGCCTTGAGATATATAATCTATGTATGGCATGTCAATTTTATGTATCAAATCATGAAAATTCTCAAGAGTTGCTCAAAATTGCTATTTATTGAATTTTAGGTGCATGCATGTACAATTTAATGTTCTATTTGATGAATTCTTGTATGTATTGGACATGCATGTGTATGATCTTTGAAATCCATATTTTGGATGACTTATAACCTGTACAAGTCGAGCATAATTGATTAAATTTCAATTTTGGACTTAAAAATGGAAAAATGGAAAGTTGGTGGACTAAATTGCAAGAAAATAAAAGTTAAAGGACCCTCTGCAAATTTCAAATTTTGGGACTGTACTCAGGTTCAAAAATGACTTTTGGACATTTTAATAAAGTTTTAAGAGTTTTAAGATAAATAAAATCAACCTTTAAAAGCCCAAGGACTAGATTGTAAAATTTTGAAAGTTTAAGGGCTATTTTGCAAATTTCGAAACTGTACCAGACCTTAACTTTAAAATTTGAAATTTTTACTCTTAAGGTACTGGAAATGACATATTAGAAATGTATTCCAAAAATTCAAGTGTTTAGGGCTTGGAAAGTAATTTTACTAAAATTGAGGGACTAAAGTGTAAAAGATTAAACTTGAGGACCCAAATGAAATTTCCAGTACTTATGCAGCCCATGCACCTGGAAACACTAATTTAACTATAACTTAATTATATTTTTGACCCAAGGTTCAAATTTCATAACAATTGGACCCCTAAAAGCCTTAAAGGCAATTATTTCAAAATGGGACAAAAATGATATTTTTAAAATTTAAAGGACCTACACTTATATATTTTAAAAACTTCTTTTGTCCCAATATCCCACTAACCTTAGTGACATTTTCCAACTTGAATCACATTAAAAGCCATTCCGGTTTGTGAGTTCCGATTATTTTAAACTTAAGGTCCGAAATGACAATTTTTACAAATTTGGGGCCAATGTGAGAATTTTATAAAAATCGACCTCAAAACTTTAAAAACCTGAATCTCTGGACAATTTGGATAATTTAGGAACTGATCTCATAATATTTCAAAGTCGGGATATTTATTTATTCAATTTTTAACCCCAAAAGTTTTGGTTTTTACAAAACGGGGCTAAATTGTAAATTTTCTTTTATAAAGGACCTAACTCATATTATTTTCCTTTTACTAAAATAGCCCTGGACCCTCTGACTTGGAGATTTAATTAAGGTATTTTATTTTCTCAAAACCCTTGAATTATCGGATCGATTCAACCGATTAATACCCAATCATGGGGCGACTTCCTCGTCTTTCGGTTTTGAATCTATAACAGGACTTATGTTCCACCTAAATTTTCAAGATATCGAAGATTGCTTATCTTTCCGATAATCATCTTCATCCAAATAAATCCACCAACGCCATATTGCTAATCGTGAATTTTCAAAAATTTCCAATTGCTTCCTCTGAATCAATCATACTCATTGCCTGGTTGTTTGTCTGCACTTGTATTTACTTTTCTCGCTCGAAAGTCAACTTGGTGTGTCGAGCTCAAGGCCGGGATGGATACGTCGAGGATGGAACCGGCAGCTCGGCTGCTATTCCACTCTTCCCCCATCGCCCTAATCCCCAATCGGAGGGACGGAGTGTCCAAAGGAAGCGGGTCGTAGTACTTGAGGTATAATCATGATTATGACAGATCCGAGCCTTGCAAGCTCCACTTTGTGGATTTTTTTCTTTGCCTATGGAGCGATAAGGTGACCGGTCTTGACCATCCCGCCTGGGAGTTACAAGGAAGAACGAAGGAATCACCGTCTCGATCCACACGATTCTCGGAGTTATCGGACGTGTGGTTGGCGCTACAAACAAATGACGCAACCACTTGTTTTGCATTGGTTGGCGCTACAAACCGTGACGCAACCATTATTTGCCTTGCATGGGATTGGCGTTACATTTCCGTATGCAATCCTACATGTCTTGATGAATCACATAGTGCTGTGTGACCATGAATCGTTTTCTTGAATCGTATAAGTATATTACTTAAATATATTTATCATGACGCTTGTGGATCGTGTGTGAATTCATGCATCATACTCACGCGTTTTCATATAATCTGTTTTCTCGCATTAACTATATATCGCCACACTTGCACACGATCACCCCATCCACCGAGATTTTTGTCTCATCCCCACCGTTTTCTAACCTTTAGATGAGGACTTCGTTGAAGATGCCGAACCGCCTTGATTGAACCCTTGTACTCCGCTTGTTGGATTCACTATTTCTTGTTGTTATTGATGGACTCATTTCTTTTGATTTGTTGTTGGACTATTTTATTTTCTTTTCATTCCGTTTTAAATCAAGGGCGTAGGACCCTTTGACTTTTAAGTTGTTATTGTTTGTTGATTTTCGAGGATGTAATTTGGATTATGGATTGTGGACGTAATTTGTATCTATGCTATTTTATTTCATTTGCTATTTTGACTGTTTCATTGGGTTCTCGTTGATAATTGTCTAGATTGTTTGGTTATTTGTATTTAAGTTGTGGATCGTCGTCGCGTCCCGTTTGGGGCGTGACGATTAGAGTGGTATCATAGCTCGGCTATTTCGTAAGATGGAAACTTACACCAAGTCGACCCAGGATAGGACCCCGATGCGTGTTTTGGGTAATCCGCGACTTGACCAATTAAGTGTGAAATCGATTTCAAATTGGCATAGAACCGCCTTTATTAATGTTTGAACTAAGTTAGAACGCATATTTGGAGATTCCATAGTCATACTTGTCTTGACTTAGTTGATTCTTGACCGACTTTCTTTATTCATTCCTTTCTTATTCCCTCATTATCTTTCTTTTACCTTTGATGATCCGTCTTAGTTTTGTTTGATCGGGATGGAGCCGACGCCACCTTCTTGGTGGGACGTTTTTCATGCCCGTCTTTGGCGAGTACTAGGGCACTAATGATTCACTGGCACCGGAGAGTGATCGAGCGACCTCGTGAGCTATCCAGGAGCGCCATCGTAATAGGGACTAACACGTGCTTGGCGAGGAGCCAAGATGAAAAGAACGAGTTGACCACTATCATTAAGGACCGCGACAACACCATACGAGCGTGGGAGGATAAGATATGAGAATATCCGGGAGTGCCTGGATAAAATGCGAGAGAAGATGAAGAGGCAAGTGACGGCCGCTTTAAATGGGAGATTGACGCCCGCCTATCCCGCGACACCGTTGAGCGCTTGGACGAGACCTCATCAAGCAGATGACAGTGATAGAGGACCTTACACAGGCCCTAGCTCGAGAGACACCGCTACTGGAGGTGCTCTGGTAGCTAATGCACGCCATTGCCACCACCCGAGATGGAGCCCATACCCGACGCCGAGGAGGATCCCGAGGAGGATCCGAGGAGAATCCAGGTCGAGATCGGAGAGCCCGAGGCACTCGAGGCTACATTCCACTTGATGATGCTTAGGGATTCGAGCGGTGGTTGGATTTCGTTGATTGGCACGAGGTCGAGGTGCCACCTCGGCCCACTGCACCCGATTATGGACATAGCTGCGAGTGATGATGATGGCGATCTCACCGATTAGTTAGCTAGATTGTCAGTTTGTACTTTTATTGTTGTAGATGCTTATTCAGTGTTGTACCTTACCTTTTATTGTACTAGATTGATTGTATTTTGGTTACGATGTATCTTTGACTCGGTATTACTAGTGTTGTACTTCATTTGGTGTACTCCAAATTTTACATTAATGGATATGCCTCATTTGGATGTAGGTGATTTAGAAATTTCTTGATTTGAAGGCTATAATGCCCCATTATTATGAGATTTGAAGGATATAAGGTTATCACTTGACAAAGTATATAATTGGGTCATATGATATATTATAGAAGTTAGATGCCTAATGATATTACTTTAGAGAATGATTGTGTGGGAATCACTAAGTGTGATTTACCGATCTTTGTGCCATTGTATTATTCATTCTAAACACTTCTACGAGCTTAAATAAGCAAATTTGACTTGTTGTTTGGTATCGTGGATAAGATACGTAAAGGATATGACGATTATAGGGTCTCAATGGATATTGTCACTAAATATTTTTTAAGTTATGATATCTCATTTGTGAATTAAATTTGGGATAAGATTATCTCGTGAGTATTCGTAATATTATGGTGATCTAGGCACTCACATGATATATGAATTTGATTGATTTCGACTTAGTTATTGAGTATTAAGTAATGATTAATTTCGGAGGAGACGGATAATAGTATTCTATATAAAGTATATGAGATGTGCACATTTATCCGGAATAATCAAGGACCTTATGGATATGGGAAATTGAGATTGCTATCAAGATTTTAGAAGGAGCGACTCATATGATTACAACTTTGGAAATAACTTATTAAATGATTACCGAGGTCTCGACTATTATATGTTGATGGGTGGAGATTATGGGTTGATCATGCACTTTTAGCGATGAAATATACTACCAATTATTCGAGGAAATATACCACGATATGAATAGTGTCGGCTATTTAGTTAAATCGACTCTATTATAATGAGTATCACTTTCTTAGGTAAATGAAGTATTGACTAGCTATGACAAGCAAGGATATATTCGGGATTTGAATTATAAGAGGTATGTTTGAACTCATAATTATGGGAATAGTACATTAGAACGATACGTGGAATAGAAATGATTGGTTAAGTGATAATCGAATAGTGGTGCCAATGTTATGGATCACATGAATAGGGTACTATGAATAATGTCTATTACAAGGCGATGACAAGAAATTTTGAGTACCACTAAGGTTATTAAGAGATATTTTTGCGAGAATGATTATAGGAAATTTGCCGACGAGAATTTGGATCGAATATAAGCGCCTCTAGGCCACCTAAGTTTTGATATTGAGGAATTGGGTACCTCGCTAAGTTTCAAAGACAAACATCACATCCACAAACCGATGGACGGTGAGCGAACAATTCAAACCCTATAAGATATCTTTGCGAGCCCGCACGTTGGATTTCCAAGGAAGTTGGGATTCGCACTTACCATTAGCCGAGTTCGCCTACAATAACAGATTATCGTGCCACGATTGGGATGGCACCCTACGAGGCATTATATGGGCGAAAATATAGATCCCCACTACCTTTGGAGATTGAAGACCAATGGACTCAAAGAGAAACGAAAGTCGCCTCGATTCCAAAGGTCGACTTAGTTCAGGAGGCCATGGAGAAGGTCAAGCGATCAAGGAGCGGATTCGCACGGACTTAGAGCCGCCAAAAGCGTTGCACGGACAAGAGAAGAAAGGATTTGGAATTTGAAGTCGGAGATGAAGTATATCTCGAGACTCTCACCATGGAAAGGATTAATCAACCTGAAGAAAGGAGGCAAGTTGAGTCCAAGGTATGTTGAACCTTATAAGATTTTCAGAGAATCGGGAAGTTAGCCTATCAACTCGAGTTACCGGCACCATATGCGGGGATGCACGATGTATTCCATGTATCAAGATTGAAGAAGTATCAACCAGGATCCCGAACATATCATCACTCGTGATACTCCTCCTCTAATGGAAAATCTATCCTACACCGAGAGGCCGATCCGGATCATTGATCAGCAGATACGACAATTGCGTAAGAGAGAGATTCCGATAGTTAAAGTGGTGTGGCAGAACTACAACCGAGATGAAGACGCAACGTGGGAAATGGAAGAAGACATGAGGAATCAATATCCCGAACTATTCTGAAGAGAATTTGGGGACCAAATTCTTTTAAAAAGGGAGGATGTGAAGCCCCGATTTTCCGAGCATGTAATTGATTCTTATTGTCGTCTATGTATTTGATCGATTATTTTACCGCGTCACTTTGACGGGTAATTATTAATAATAATATATATTTTGTATTTTATTTCATTTCATTTATTACTTGTGATCATGATCTTTATTAATTCTATTTTGCATTTATGATCACTTGATTGATCATTATTACTATTTTTGTATTTATTAGTCACCTTAGAATTTTAAGAGACTATTTATTTTAGAGACTTTTACCTTATAGAATTAAGATTTTGATTTAGATTAAGTGATCATGAGACTTATAAGTGATCAAGGAAATCACTAATTATTTTGGAGATTGATATATTTCATCTATTATCATCAAATTTGGGACAAAAAAAAATATATGGAATTACCAATATGCCCTTATTATGGACGGCCATGATGATATTTTTGGAGTAGAAATATCATCTAACTCTTGTACACTTATACCTTATATTAGTCATCTTGTGTATAATTATACCATTAATTCAAACATTATACACATTATCTTATACCTCAATTTTATATCATTAAATTCCCCAACATATTCTATTCTTCCCAACATTCTTCTTATTCCTCTCAACATTCCAATTTGACCCATACCTTTGACTACCAAATTGTCTCCATGCAAGAGACAAATTACAAGACACAAAATTAATCAAAAAATTTCTCCCTTCTCAGCATGTGGACGGCCACATGAGGAAAAATGAACAAATTTGTTCATTTTTCATCCAACACCTTCATCTCTCAAGCTAATTCTCTTCCTTCTCTCTAACCTCTCTCTAAAATTCATTCACATCTTCAAATCTTCAAACAAAATTCATTCATATCTTCAAACCTTCAAACACCAACTCTTCACATCTTCAAATCTTCAACATAAGTTTTTCATATCTTCAAGTACCCTTCTTCACATCTTCAAATATTCAAACACAATTCCTTCACATCTTCAAACCCATCTTCATATCTTCAAGAACATCTTCTTCCTAACATCAAACATACTTTCTTTCTTCAAACATCTAAACCAAAACAAACAATCTTACCACTTAAACACCAAAAATTCGAACACCCCTATTTCAAGGTAAGAAATTTCACTCCTCAATTCAACTTAAATTCTTACTACTCATCACATTCTCTTTTTAATATAAGCTTGAATTTTTGATTTTGAGGTACTTAGAAGACCACTTGGAGACATGCATGCATGGTGGTGAAACTTGAAGACTTGAAGAATAACTAGTAGATAAATTTGGACTACAAGGTAAGAATTGGACACTAGAACCCTTCTTTCTTCTTCTTCCTATTTTTTCAAATTTTAACACCCTTTTTTTATTTTTGAGAAATAGGGGCTGACCTTAGGTGATTTTGGAGTTGAACCGAAATTTCCAAATTTGAAGCTTCAACTAGTTTCAAATCACCTACTACACAAGGTAAAGTGTAGTCTTTCCAATTTTCTTATCTCCTTATTTTTCTCTTTAATTTTTCTCTCATTTTTCTAACTCCAAATTTTTGATATTTCTTGACTTAGGGGCTGACCTAAGTGACCTCATCCAAAGTTGTGAAATTTTCCTTTTATTTCACAACTTTCCAATTTAAGGTGGGTGGAAAAATACTTTCCAACTTCTAGGTGTTTTTATCAAATTGCATGTAGAATTTTGATCATGAGCCTTGATATATATAATCTATGTATTGCATGTCAATTTTATGTATCAAATCATGAAAATTCTCAAGAGTTGCTCAAAATTGCTATTTATTGAATTTTAGGTGCATGCATGTACAATTTAATGTTCTATTTGATTAATTCTTGTATGTATTGGACATGCATGTGTATGATCTTTGAAATCCATATTTTGGATGACTTATAACCTGGACAAGTCGAGCATAATTGATTAAATTTCAATTTTGGACTTAAAAATGGAAAAATAGAAAGTTGGCGGACTAAATTGCAAGAAAATAAAAGTTAAAGGACCCCTCTGCAAATTTCGAATTTTGGGACTGTACTCAGGTTCAAAAATGACTTTTGGATATTTTAATAAAGTTTTAAGAGTTTTAAGATAAATAAAATCAACCTTTAAAAGCCCAAGGACTAGATTGTAAAATTTTGAAAGTTTAAGGACTACTTTGCAAATTTTGAAACTGTACCAGACCTTAACTTTAAAAATTTGAAATTTTTACTCTTAAGGTACTGGAAATGACATATTTTAAATTTATTCCAAAAATCCAAGTGTTTAGGGCTTGGAAAGTAAATTTACAAAAATTGATGGACTAAAGTGTAAAAGATTAAACTTGAGGACCCAAATGAAATTTCCAGTACTTATGCAGCCCATGCACCTGGAAACACTAATTTAACTATAACTTAATTATATTTTGGACCCAAGGTTCAAATTTCATAACAATTGGACCCTAAAAGCCTTAAAGGCAATTATTTCAAAATGGGACAAAAATGATATTTTCAAAAGTTAAAGGACCTACACTTATTTCTCTTAAAAAATGCTTTTGTCCCAATATCCCACTAACCTTAGTGACATTTTCCAACTTGAATCACATTAAAAGCCCTTCCGGTTTGTGAGTTCCGATTATTTTAAACTTAAGGTCCGAAATGACAATTTTTACAAATTTGGGGCCAATGTGAGAATTTTATAAAAACTCAACCTCAAAACTTTAAAAACCTGAATCTCTGGACAATTTGGAGAATTTAGGAACTGACCTCATAATTCTTCAAAGTCGGGATATTTATTTATTCAATTTTTAACCCCAAAAGTTTTGGTTTTTACAAAACGGGGATAAATTGTAAATTTTCTTTTATAAAGGACCTAACTCAAATTATTTTCCTTTTACTAAAATAGCCCTGGACCCTCTGACTTGGAGATTTAATTAAGGTATTTTATTTTCTCAAAACCCTTGACTTATCGGACCGATTCAACCGATTAATACCCAATCGCGACTTCCCGTCTCTCGGTTTTGAATCTATAACGGGACTTATGTTCCACCTAAACTTTCAAGATATCAAAGATTGCTTATCTTTCCGATAATCATCTTCATTCAAATAACTCCACCAACGCCATATTGCTACTCGTGAATTTTCAAAAAATTTACGAATCGCTTCACTCAATCAATCATACTCATTGCTGGTTGGTATCCTCAGTATTTGTATTTACTTTCCGCCGAGTCAACTTGGTGTGTCGAGCTCACGGTCGGAATGGATACGTCGGGGGATAGAACCGGGCAGCTCGGCTGCTATTCCACTCTTCCGCCCCATCGCCCTAATCCCAGAATCGAGGGACGGAGTGTCCAAGGGAAGCGGGTCGTAGATTTGAGGTATAATCATGATTATGACGGATCCGAGCCTTGCAAGCCCCCTGTGGATTTTGTCTTTGCCTACGGAGCGATAAGGTGACCGGTCTTGGACCATCCTACCTGGGGAGTTACAAGGAAGAACGAAGGAATCATCACCGATCCACACGATTCGAGTTATCGGACCGTGTGGTTGGCGCTAAAAAACCGTGACGCAACCGCTACTTGTTTTGCATTGGTTGGCGCTACAAATCCGTGACGCAACCATTATTTGCCTTGCATGGGATTGGCGTTACATTTCCGTATGCAATCCTACTGTCTTTTTGAATCACATAGTGCTGTGTGAACATGAATCGTATAAGTATATTACTTAAATATATTTATCACGACGCTTGTGGTGTGTGTGAATTCATGCATCATACTCAGCGTTTTCATATAATCTGTTTTCTCGCATTAACTATATATCGCCACACTTGCACACGATCACCCCATCCACTGAGATTTTTGTCTCATCCCCACCTGTTTTCTAACCTTTAGATGAGGACTTCGTTGAAGATCTTTGAGCTTAGGCTTTGGATTGAACCCTTGTACTCCGCTTGTTGGATTCACTATTTCTTGTTGTTATTGATGGACTCATTTCTTTGATTCTTTGTTGGACTATTTTATTTTCTTTTCATTAGGTTTTAATCGAATGGCGTAGGACCCTTTGACTTTTAAGTTGTTATCGTTGGTTGATTATGGATTGTGGATCGTAATTTGTATCTATGCTATTTTATTTCATTTGCTATTTTGACTCTGTTTCATTGGGTTCTCGTTGATAATTGTCTAAGATTGTTTGGTTATTTGTATTTAAGTTGTGGATCGTCGCGCGTCCCGTTTGTGGCGTGATATTCAAAATTATAAATTTAAATCTACAATTTTAAACTTGAGCATATATATAACATTTAAGTTTGACATTTAATATTATTCTATTCATTATAAAAAAAAGTCATGCATAGTTTATAATTACATTACACAAATAAAATTATAAATTAGATTTAATTAACATATAATTTAGAAATATAATTTATATCCTAAATAATCTAATTAAACTTCGTGATATCTTATTATTTAAAATACAAATCGAGAAATCTAAATTAAGTAATAAATAAAGAATTTTGTCGATAATTATAGCTTCTTTGATAAAGTTAAAGACTTAAAGATGAGAGATATGTGAATTTGAAATATATATTTACAAGTAATAGGTAATAAGTAATAAAAGCGGATATATAATATTCGTATTATATTTAAAAGAAAAAAAAAAAAAAAAAAATGTGGGTTTCGGGCAAGTCTGGTTAACCTTCGGGTAAACGGTCCGAGCCAAGAAGTCCCGATTTAAACAAGCCAATTTGGCATATTTACACATTTATTTTCATATCATATTAATATATGCTTTAATTTAGTAACATACATATATACTCTTGAAGAATTGAGAGAAGATGCATGAGCTCATATCTGGGAGTAAGAATCTGTTATTTTATTAATGAAGAAAGGCTACGATGTTCACTATTTATAGAGCAAATGAACATGTAATTGCTAAAGTGTTAGAAAGTAAATGACAACTTTAACTAACTAACACAAGGACCCGACTATAGGCATAACAAAGAATAGCTATATCCAACACTCCCCTCAAGTGGGAATGCTATGAAAATCTTGCATTCCCAACTTGTCCAAAGAAAGAAACAAAAACACCAACCCCGAGGACTTGGTAAATAAATCGCCACCGTGACTGGTAGAAACCTTTGTGGAAGCACAAATCCTTCCTGAACTTATTCCTCACAATATGTGATCAATCTCCACATGCTTAGTCCTCTCATGGAACACTTTGGATTGACAACAATGTAAAGAAGCAGCCTGGTTGTCACACCAAAGAGGAATGGGAAGAGAATGAGGCACACACAAGTCAGTTGCAAGGTATGAAAGCCAAAGTAATTCACACACCGCTTGACTCATTGATTTATACTCTGCCTCTGTAGAAGATTTAGACACAATAACCTGCTTCTTGGTCCTCCAAGAGACAAGAGCCCCTCCAAAAACACACAATACCCTGTCGGGGGATCTCCTCTTTGTCAAGACAAGTGGCCCAGTCCGCATCACAATAAGCCTGGAAATCATAAGACTCTTCTGCAGCATAGAAAAGTCCTTTAGAAGGGGTGCCCTTCAGATATCTCAACACATGCATTGCAGCATCCCAGTGAGAAGAATAGGGATCATTAATAAATTGGCTTAACTGCTGAATAGAGTGTGCTACATCCTGTCTGCTCATATTCGGATATAATGACCTCCCTATTAACCTTTTATAAGAATTTGGATCGAGGTAGAATAGTCCATTCCTTAGCCTTCGTCTCAACCCCGAGGAAAAGGGGTGTTGGTGTGCTTACAATCTAAGAGTCTAGCATCCTTAAGTATATCCAGCACATACTTTCTCTGGTGCACATAAGTTCCAGAAGAACTTCTTGCAATCTCCAACCCCAAAAAATATTTGGCATGACCAAGATCTTTAATAGTAAACATCGATGTAAGTAGGCTTTCAATTCATCAATTTAGGGATTAGAACCGATCACTAGCACATCATCCACATGGATGATGAAAGCCATAAAAGAATTAGCAGAGGACTTTATGAATAAACAATGATCATTAGGGACCGAGAGAAACCAAAACCAATCAATTTTGTACAAAACTCGGCATTCCACTTTGCGCCTTGAGGGCACGCTTAAGACTATATAGACTCTTCTTCAAGTGGCAAAACCTGCCCTAGTAAAGCCACAAAGTATCCTTCGGGAGGATCCATATAAATATCTTCCTCCAGTAGCCATGTAAAAAGGCATTGTTGATGTCAGCGTGCCAAAATCCATTGTTTCTTTGTAGCTAAACCAATGATCATCCCGACAAGATAACTTGCTTTGCTACAGGAGAAAAACTATCCCAAAGGAGTCTCCATAGACTTGATCATACCCTTTTGCCACAAGACGAGCCTTATACCTCTCAATTGTGCCATCCGAATTCATCTTGATCTTATATACCCATTTACACCCAATAGTCTTCTTCCCTTGTGGGAGAAGTCGATATCAAGTGTGGTTCACTCTAAAGCCCTTAACTCATCATCCATGGCCTTCCTCCATTGAGAGTGCTTGTAAGCTTCGGTATATGTGTGTGGCTCTTTCAATGTAGAAACATTAGCCAAGAAAGAAATGTATGATGGATGAAAGAAGAAGATACTTGATAAGGAAAAGTTGAAATAGGATATGCGATTACTGTAGGGGATGGGGGCCCGACTCGGTGGGCGTGGCATGGGGCGAGTCACGAGGATGCGGCATTGGTGACAAAATCATTGAGCCACACAGGAGGCCTAGTGACCCTGGTACTTCTTCTGAGAACATGATCAGAAGTAGAAATAGAAGAAGGAGGTGATGTGGAGGAGGAAGGAAGGGAGTCATCACACTCATCAAGAGGAATATTAAAGAGTGGAGCGGAGAAGACACAAAAGTATGTGAATGCAACAGTGTAAGGAAACCGATCTTCAACAAATTGAACATCCCTGGACATTTGAATCTTGTTAGTATCCAAATTGTAAAGCGTATAGCCCTTTGTGCCATATTCATACCCCGAGAAATACACATTTATGGGCTCTAGAAAGCAATTTTATCCCTATGAGGAACCAAATTAGTGGCATAACACAAGCAACCAAAAGGTTTCGACCTTCCATAGTCAGGTTTTGTACCATACAATACCTCACAAGGTGATTTCGTTCAACAATCTAGTAGGAAGCACGTTAATGATAAACGCAGCAGTAAGAATGGAAAACATCCAGAATTTAGAGGCAAACAAGATTGTAACATCAAGGCTCTAGCAATCTCAAGTAAATGTCTATGCTTCCTTTCCACAATTCCATTATGTTGAGGTGTGTAAACACACACCCTTTGGTGAAGAATGCCACATTTCTGTAATAAATCCTGACATTCTCTACCCAAAAATTCTCCCCCATTATCACTCCTCAACTCCTTGACCTTCTTGCCAAACTGAGTAACCACTATTCTAAAAAATGCATCAAGTAACTTGGGAACTTGACTCTTATGAGACATAAGAAAAATCCAAGTAGCTCTACTATGATCATCCACCACAGTCAGAAAATAGGGTGTATTAAAGTAAGATTGCCCAGCATAGGGCCCCCACACATCAACATGTATCAAATCAAAGATGGAAAAAGAACATGACTCACTCACAGGGAAAGGCAGCCTAGGCTGCTTGGCTTTATGAAAAATATCACAATGTTTCAAATCAGTTATATCAGTACATGAGGATTGAAGAAAATCAAGATGAGCTAGAACAGAACTAGAGGCATGGCCCAGTTTTACATGCCAAGAATTCAAGACTGAATTACAAGTAAGAGAAATAGAAGAAGCTTTGCTAACAGATGAACACGTATGTTGAACAGAAAGAACATAGATCCTCCTAATTGCCTTCCCCATGCCAAGCACTTCATCAGTCCATAGGTCCTGCATAATACAATGAGTAGGAAAAAATATACATTTCAGATTGGAGGTTTGAATAAGTTGAGAAACAGATAGGAGATTATATCGAAAAGAAGGGACCAGAAGCACATTTATAAGAGTGAGTAAGGGGGATAGAACCACACTCCCGAGTGTGTCACATTCTTCATAGAGTCATCGGTAAATAAATTGAAACAGGAGTGATAAGAGGAGACACATGAATCATACATTCCTTATTTGCACACATATGCCTACTAAAGACCGAGTGTAATCAATATCCATTCCACATCCTTCACACTATCAAAGCTAGATAAAGCAAAATGTGAGGTACATGCATGCCCCACACAATGTGCATAATCCACCTTTTTGTGATTGACTCGAGTAGTACCAACCATAGGAAGTTGTGTTGCTAGATATTTGGCAATCTCCTTCGTATAATTCTGAGATGTCCGGAGAGCCCGCATCATTACTCTTATCGGTGGCTCCCACTGCAGTATTTGTGAGTATGTATAGTGTCAACCATATTTGCCATAGAACGATCTCGTTGTTCTTTATACGTTTTATACCAATCCGGATAGCCGTGTAGCTTAAAACATTCATGTGCCTCATGACTAGGAATTCGACAATGATCGCAAATTAACTTTACTTTTTCTTCTTTAGATCTCCTTGGCACATGTCCTCTACCACCTCTTCCTCGCATTCCGAATGAAAATCCACGACCTCGCCATAGTTTACGGTAGAATTTCTTTGCCATAGCAATATCTTCGTGAAGCAATGAGGAAAAGCAACCGAACACTCTGTTTTTCTATGCGTAAAATCATAGAGCAGCTTGATTTCTTGATCGATGGCAAAGGATCCATTAGAGTATTTGACTTGAACATGCTCATAGGAGTCATTTAATCCCATGAGGAATCTGCATAAGCCTGGTGTTCATCTCATTATCCATTGTAATTTTCCCATTCTCACAAGAGCAAATAGATTACTATACAAGCAACTATACTCATCCCAAAGCCTCTTCAATTTTGTGAAATAAACCACGATAGATTGATTATCTTGATTTGCGGTAGCAATCTCCTTCTCGAATTTGATAGATCATAGGTCCATTGGACTCACCAAAATGTTGTCCAATATTTTCCCAAAGAGTACGTGTGGAATCCGCGTATATGAAGGCATCAACGATGTCACGAGATATGGTGATGAGAATCCGGCTCACCACCATGGAATCAACTTTCTTCCGGTGTTCATACTTAGGTGAATCCTCTGCTTTGGTTGAACTATCTTGCCATTGATAAACCGAGAAGCCGCTTTTTGGCCGACAAAGCTATCAACATCGATCGGCTCCAGGATAGAAAATTATTACCATTCAAAATGTGCGAAATGAGTATGAGACCAGCATGATCCGATCCATGAAGTCGGAATGGATCAATCTCAGTGCGAGAGGATTCGCAGTGTTCGATAATTCGTGTCGTCGTCATTTGACGAAGCTTTTGAGAAGGTCGAGCTTCAATCGTAGAAGATACAAGAGTAACCTACGCTCCGGATACCATGAAGAATTGAGAGAAGATGCATGAGCTCATATCTGGGAGTAAGAATCTGTTATTTCATTAATGAAGAAAGGCTACAGTGTTCTCTATTTATAGAGCAAATGAACATGTAACTGCTAAAGTGTTAGAAAGTAAATAACAACTTTAACTAACACACAAGGACCCGACTATAGGCATAACAAAGAATAGCTATATCCAAACAACTCTCACGCCCCTTGGCCCTAACTGCACAATACACAACCAAACAGTAATAAATTAGTAAGTTGCAGAAACGGGTGGGCGACCATATTCTGCGGAATTCAGCTTCTAAACTGAGGATATAAGGCCCAGAAACCTGATCACGCTTGCACTTGGAATTTTTGACATCTTAAAACCTGTTCGTTCTTTGCTCTTCTTGTCGCAACAAGTAAGAACACACCTACGCATCTTTTGTTCCTTTTTACCTAGTTGTTGTTTTTCTTTTCCTTATACACTGGATCAAATTTGCACTAACTTTTTCTGGGCTTGAGAAATTTTACTCATTGTAAATTATCTCGCGAGACTTCGACATTTTTAGCGATTTTCGCTTGTGTTCGTGTGTATTTTGTGATTAAAGGATTCAATTTGTTGATGTTGCTGACTTATGTTGGTCTTTGTTCGTGCGTGAACATAGTTACTATTGAAATGATTCATGAAGCTAGAAGTAAGAAATCGCATAGCCATATATATCTGTAATTATATATCTACATGCGTTTCTGAGCATGAATGCCCTTTCTTAAAATTTAGGGGTAGTGTTTTGAACAAGTTGATGAGACTGGATTCTTTAATTTGACTATATTGACGGAATTAATGGCGAACCATAGGTTATAAAACATAAAAAGAACAACAATTTTTCTTAGTATTTAACACAAGAGGGTAATGAGTGTCTGTCCAAGTGATGATTTTCCTGTTGAAAGATTTGGCTACCCATTCAACAGCATGAACTTTAATTACACTCAGCTCTGAAATAAGGGCCTGTTTTTAATAACGGGTAGTACTTGGAAATAGGAAAGAATTCAATTTATTGGTCCTTGTTTATGCATGAACGTAGTTTCTTTTGAAATGATTCATGAAACTAGAATTCAGCAATAGCATAGGCATATACATATGTGTACATGCATTTCTGAGCACGAGTCCTCTCTTATAGTATAGGAGTAATGTTTTGAGCAAGTTGATGAGTTCATTTTGTTTAACTTGGCTAATTCGATGGAGTTAATGGCAAACCATAAGTTTTAAACATGAAAGAATAATTTGCTTAGTATTTAACATAAGATCCAGACCTTCTGGAAGAAGGTAATGGCCTGCCATTTTGGATTTGCCACTTATGGTTTTTCAAATTTATATCTGTGTTTGTCCAAGGGTGATTTAACAAACTTTGATGATAATTGTTATTTGCCTGATGATTCATTTGGCTACCCATTTACCATCTTAAGATTTTAATTCTAAAAAGGGTCTGCTTTGATAATGGTTAATACTAGAAATCGGAAAGGAGAATAAATTGTCATAATGATTTTGTTTCCTCGTCTACTACGAAAAATGAACAAGATCTTCTAGAAATCAACATCGTGTGAAATCATGTTATCTCCAATGTCATTTTCCTCACTGTTACAATATAATGTATACGAAAAGTTATCCTATTAGTTCCTTTCTCATTACAATTAGTTATTGCATATGCATGTATCTAATTGTAGTCTTATCCATATTATGTAAATTTGCTCAATGCTGTGTCAGATTGCTTTGCCTTGAGTAATCCTGAAAGCTGGAACCAAACATGGTATCGTTGTGTATGATCAATAATGATCCCTCCCTTGATTAACAACAACAACAACAACAACAAACTGAGCCTTAATCCCACTACGTGGGGTCGGCTGTACGGATCATATCGCGCCATCGTTTTACGGTCAATCCCTCCCCTTGATTAAGCTCAGATGATTTTACAAATATATTTAATTTTTTTAATCTGTAACACGGCGATTTTGCCCTCTTATCATTCACAGTGGTTGAAGGAAATGATGTGGACTTGGAAAGAGGTGAATGGAACTCCGATAATTCGGAAAACCATGCGTTTCGAAACCGAGAACAAAACACGGCAGGTAGAAGGAGGTGAAGTTCTCGAACCATATGTGGGCATGGGATTTGAATCAGAAGATGATGCTAGAAGATTTTATACTGATTATGCCAGGAGGGTTGGATTTGTGGTACGCATTATGCAAGGCCGCCGTTCTGAGATTGATGGTAGTACTCTTGCTCGCCGTCTATGTTGTAACAAACAGGGGATTTCTCCTAAGCCAAAGGGCAGAACGGGCCAAGAAAGAAAGCCCGGCCTGGTTCACGTGAAGATTGCAACGCAACAATACTGTTTAAGCTGGAGAAGTCTGGAAAGTGGGTGGTTACTAGATTTGTCAAGGAGCATAACCATCCTCTAGTTCATGAATATACGAATCTGGTATCCCTTTCTCAACTTACGCCAACGAATTATTTATTTTTCTATAGTTTGAATTTGTGTTGCCACTATTTTTTCATAGGAAAGTTGCAAACGAAGAATTTTATAGAGTTGATATTGAAAAAGCTTCAAGATTTGAATTAGACAAAGAGAAATGACTTTTGGAGGGCTTTGTTTGCTGATAAAGCTATTGTCTGCTAATTACACGCAAGAATATGTAAAGCTATTATGTATGACACTATGACCTTCAAGTAAAAGTTTTCTCATAACTAGAATTGGAGTCCTTGGGATTTTTGCGCCTTATGCCAGAGGAATAGTATACTACAACACAAGAAAATATTTGCTGGATTATTGAAGGTTTTATACTGTTCACCAAGTTTGTACGTCATGAATTGCTAGCGGTTGGTTGAAGTTGTTTTAGGTTGCATGTCGATGGAAGGATTTGGATTTGAGAGAAGGATTTGGACGATGGATTTGAAATCCACCACAATGACTTAAAAAATAGCTCGATGTGGGAACTAAGGATTTGAATTTCATTGTATTCAAACTAGCTCAATGGATTTAATAGCATGGATTTGAGATCCTTATCTTGAATCTTTCCATCAAATGAAGGCTCTAACAAGATTAGAAAAATAGTATTCAAGGAATTGAAAGAAGCATTATAGAGCATAAAAATTTGGAGAAAACGATCCTAACAAAGGGTACTATATGTAGGGGTGGCTATTCGTGAATCGTGTCATGTTCTTTGTCAAACTATTGTGTTTTCGTGTTATCTAGCTCATTTGTTCTTAAATACAACAACAACAACAACAAACTAAGCGCTTTAATCCCACTACGTGGGGTTAAATTTATACGGATCATATCGCGCCATCGTTTACGGTCATAAGCCGTATTTTCGTTTATTTCTAGGTATAACATGTCATGTTTAATAGCTTCTTTCCAAGTCTTTTTAACTCTACCTCTCTTCTCTTTTGATTTGTGTGAGTGATTCTCTACCTTTCTAAACGTCGCACGGGTGCATCTAAAGGTCTCTATAAACATGTCCAAACCATCTTAATCGTGTTTCTCTAATTTTCTCGTCTATTGGTGCTACTCCCACTTTGTTTCTAATGTGTTCATTTCTTATTCTATCTAATCTAGTGTGTCCGCACATCCATCTTAGCATTCTCATCTCTGCTACCCTCATTTTTTGTTCGTGTTCATATTTAGTCGCCCAACATTACGCTCCATAAAGCATTGCGGGCCTTATGGCCGTTTTATAAAATTTTCCTTTCAATTTTAATGGTATGTTACGAGTCTGAAAAGGATAGAAGATGCACTCCTCCATTTATTCCAACCCGCTTTGGATCCTATGTGTGACATCTTTATTGATTTCTCCGTTGTCTTCAATTATAGATCCTAAGTATTTAAAACTCTTTGTTATACTCACTTCATGTCCACCAATTTTAACTTTCGTCTCATTGTTCTGTTGTTTTTACTAAAGTGGCATTCCATGTATTCTGTTTTAGCCCTACTTATAGTAAAACCTTTTGATTCAGTGCTTCTCTCCAAACTTCCAATTTTGCATTTACTCCTTCCCTTGTTTCATCAATTAAGACTATATCGTCGCATAAAATAGCATACATTCGGGGATGGATTTTTTTGTAAGTGTTTAGTGATTTCATCAATTATTAGGATAAAAGGTACGGGCTTAGAAGCGGATCCACGATGCAAACCTGAGCTATAGTGTTGGGGAATTCACTAGATATTCTGTTGGTGTCTAATGCATGTTGTTATACCATCATACATATCTTTTATGGCATCTATGTATTTATTTTTATTCCTCTTTTTTCCAATACGCGCACATTATATCACGGTTGACTCTATCGTATGCCTTTTCAAGATCAATAAAAATCATGTGTAAATCTTGTTTTCTCTCATTATATTGTTCACATAATCGTCTAATTAAGTGTATAGCTTCAATTGTGGATCTTCCTGGCATGAAGCCAAATTGATTATCTAATATACTAGTTTCATTTCTTATTCTTGCTTCTATAACTCTTTCCCATAGTTTCATTGTATGACTTATTAATTTAATTCCCCTGTAATTTGCACAATTTTGTATATCCCCTTTGTTTTTATATATAGGTATCAATATACTTTTTCTCCATTCATCAGGCATTTTCTTAGTTTTTAGAATAACATTAAATAATTTAGTAAGCCATGTAATTCCAACTCCACCTAAACATTTCCACGCTTCAATTGGTATATCATCTAGGCCAACTGCTTTGCCAGTTTTCATTTTGTTTAGTGCTTTTTCTGTTTCATGAAGTTGAATTCTACGATAAAAGGTACGGTTTCTATTCAGTTGAGATTGGCCTAGTTCCCCTAATGTGACTTCATTCCTCTTCGGTTCATTAAAAAGATTATTGAAATACCTCTTCCATCGATCTTTTATGTCCTCGTCTTTCACTAAAATGTTTTCATTTTCATCTTTTATGCATTTAATTTGGGTTAGATCTCTTGTTTGTTTTTCTCTAAATTTTGCTATTTTATATATATCTTTCTCTCCTTCTTTAGTATCTAGTTTCTTATAGAAATCTTCATATGCCTTGGTTTTTGCTTCATATATTGCTCTTCTTACTACTTTTTTGGCGTCTTTATATCTTTTAAGGTTTTCTTCGTTTTTACAGGAATATAATACTTTATAACTAGTTCGTTTTTCCTTTACCTTTTCTTGGATTTCTTGATTCCACCACCATGACTCTTTATTCCATTTATTACCATTTGACACCCCTAATGTTTCTTTTGCGATCTTTTTCATTTGAGTAGTTACAATAATTTTAATTTTAACTTAATTTACAATTTCGTGCTTTTGTGTCGTGTTTCGTATCGTGTCGTGCCGTGCCGTATCGTGTCATTTCTCTTTGTAATCGTGTCGTGTCACTCATTGCCAGCCCTAACTATATGTGTGTGTGTGTGTATATACATATATATGCTCTGAAGTAATTTACAGTGAACTGTAATTGCATAATGCAGCAGTTAATGTGATCTGAATGTATGAAACATGATAGTTGTTGTGTTTTTCTACACCTCTGTTCAGTTTCTAAGACTTCTTGGTTTGTTTCGTTTTTTTTTGCGTAGCGTGACAAGGATAAGAAAATCCATGAACTCACTGGAGAGCTGCAGCGACAGGAAGAAATAAGTGCAGCGTATCGAGAGCGATTTATCAATCTTTTGGCCGATATCGAGAAGCAAGCTGACCATTTGTCTCCCAAAGTTCTAGCAGTTGTTCAACATGTGAAAAAAGCTGAAGCTGAAGCTATGGTATTTTCCAGGGCATAGGTAGCTGTAGAATTTATTTATCTGCTTTACGTCCATTTTTACATTTGTCTATAAAGTTAGCTTCGCGACAAAGGGAGTGTTTGCAATCACTTAAACAAATTGCTTCTCAGTTTTTGGTTGATCACTTTTTAGTGTTTGCAAATACCATTTTCCATTTTTATTCTGTCTTAAAATAGGGTGATATGTGCTTTAGATTTTTACTATGCTTCTGGTTTGCTTTTTTATAAATAAATAAGCACTTGTACAACTTTTTCAACAAACACTCTCAATCTCAACTTCTGATTCTTTTGTAATTGTAAATACTACCAGCACGATTGAACCATTTTTACTTTATGCTACAATAACTCATTTCTTCTCAAAAGCAGTAGTTTTTGCAAGCACTCCCAAATTTTTTACTTTGCTCTTTTGTCTTCCGTCTGAAATCAAAACGAGAAATATATGTAAGTCGGTAACATTCTGCACCGTCAGCATTTGATTTCTCTCGATAGCTTCAGTAGTTCAATGAACAGAGGAAGATTTATAATTGCATTCTAAATTTATGTATGGTGATGCTACAATGGTGTTTGACATTGGGAAGTTGAGATCCTTAGCTTTGAAGATATAAGTGTTAATCTTGCTCAATTTTTTCTTTATAATCTACTCTTTCTTTATAATCAGATGCATATTTTCATAGCTGTATATTATTATTTTCGGGAAAGCGTAAATCGATGTACCAATCACTAGCACGAGTGTAATACTAGTTTATTGATGATAGGGCGTGAACATGTGACACGATATGATAATCCGACCACGAACCTAACACGAATTTAGCAGGTATAGGTACAATCCTTCGAGGTTCGGGTTAACTTCCGGGTGGACACGATTAACATAGAAAAAAATAGACTAGGTCCGGTCGACTTGCGTGTCAACGCGGTTAAACTTATTTAACCCATTTAGTTGTATATGATATTGGATAAATTATTGAATACGCTTTCTCGTAATTTAATGTATTTTATTTTTAAATTTTAGCTTTTTCCTTGTTTTTGAATTTTGTGTCAAACTATAAATTTTATAGGTATTCGTGTTGTGTTGGCTCGTTTAAGTAAACAACGTGTTCGTGTCGTGTATCTTGACATGGATAATTAAATGTGTTGTGTTCGGGTTCGTAAAACGTGTAATACCCATATAATAACACGGCTCGTGAACACAAAACACGACACGATTGACACCCCTTAATTGATGATGTGTCTTCCCATGGTCTGGGTTTTGAATTTATGGATACCCTTGTCCTAGTTAACTTTAGACTCTATTTGGATTAATGTATTTAAAGATAAGGATTCCAAATTCACAACAACAAATTCAGTATGGTTTAAGTAATCTCATATAGTATATTACAAATCCTCATTCTCTTATTTTAAACTATTTTTGGTTCTTTTGGGGGGTTTTAAATACATCTTGTATGAAGCATTCAAAATCTTTTCCTCAAAATTATCCCTTTAAACTGAAATCGTTTCATCTATACGTGACATAACGTTGCATTTGAAATTCAAATCGTTTCATCTATATGTGACCTAACGTTGCATTTGAAATTCATTACAGCGACTCAGAAAATAGCTCAAACAACTCAAAGTAGAAGATTTGGATTCCATTGGAAAACTAGTTCAATGAATTTATCATTATAGAATAAAATAATATTATACACATATTGTATGTAATATATATGATGCACTACAAAATAGTAATTGTTGGATTACGGGTCTAGCATTTCCTTAGGGATTCGATGTCGCTTTGTGGAATCCGTTATCTGGGTGGAGATTGTTGGATTATGGGGTCCAGCGATCTCTCTTAGAGATTCGTTGTTGCTTTGCGATATTGGTGTTGTGATGGCCCAACAAATCGAGGTCCACGTGTAGTCTTGCGAAAAGGCCTATGCTGCTAGATAAGAGAAAAAGTAGTCCTACGAACATTAGTTGTAGCTTTTGATCTAGCAGTTGGAACTCGAGCCTGATGATAATAAAGTTAAAGTGTTGTCAATAGATAGCTTCTATTACGGGAATAAAAACAAAACGGGGTATAGCTGTTTTTCATACAATTATTCCTTGAGAGCACATAGGGATTCTCTTTTCATCTTTACAAACCATAAGAAGACAACCCGTATTCTTCCTCCAAATTTGTTATTTTAGATCACATGAGAACATTTACAGCATTTCAGCCTACAAATCGTAAATACATATTAAAAGTAGTTCTTATTAAAACATAAATAGAAAAAAAATAAACTTCTTTAGTGTAAATCAAAGCAATTCAATATTATTAAAAATAATATGTCTTGTCCGGTTTTCCCTTACTGTATAATGACATATCTGGACACAAAAAACAGTGCCCAAGTTTTTTAGCACTTCCTCTAATGCAAAAATGCTTTTTAGCTTTTTTTTTTTTGAAACACAAGTTTTTTAGTTATTTAACTATACGAAAACCCAATTTACCCTTGAGTCAATTTAATTACACCAAACCATACACCCCTTTCTAACTTGGCAAAGCATAACTTGGAAGAAAAAAATAACTACAGTTGAATAAGCACTCATTGATTAATGGTTTCGACTCCGGCAACTACTACAGACTTCAATTCAGTTAATTTTACAAATTTTTATTGAATTAGTTAGTTTATAGTTGTTTAGGTTAAATTTTTTTAGCTTTAGATATTTTAGGTTGGGGTTGTTGTTGTAGAAAACCATATTAATGGTGGTTTTGAGTGAACGAGGAAGATGCCAAAGTCTTCGTCGAGTTAGGGTAACTCGGCATCGAGTTATCATAACTTGGCATCGAGTTATGTAACTGCATCATTGGGATCGAATTATGATAACTCGGCATCGAGTTAGCAACTGCATCATTAATAGTGGTTGTAGATCTTGAAATTGGGTAAGCTGCAAAATGGGACAAAGAAGCTTAATACCTATTCGGAGTTTTGGCAAATAAATGGCATACCGAAAGACCTTAATACCATTTTTGAGATGCTCGTGAGGTATCGCCATCCTTTGTTGGTAGGAAAGTTTCAAAATGTTTGAAGTGGAGAGCAAGATGATAGATAGAAAAAAAAAAAAAAAAAAGATAAGTGAAAGAGAAAGAGAAAAGCCAAACATCAAACTCACATGCTAAAAGAGTATGAATGTCATTTGCTTCATCAAAATTAGGGGTGTGCAGTGCAGTAAAGGCCGGTTCGGAGATTTAAAAATCTCAGAATCGTCCGAAAGTTCGGAGATTCTCAAAATAAATCTCGAATCAGAACCATAGAAAAAAATCTCTGTCCCCAACCGCATCGAAAGTTCCGGACGGTGCAGTTCGATTCGGGACGGAGATTCGGATATTAGCCATAATGAAACATAAATTTGGAGAAAAAAAAAAAAAAAAAAAAAAAGGAAATCAATATAAAAATCACCAAACGGATATACTTCTAGAGTTCTAGTCTCTTTTTAGCGTAGTCTCAAAATAAAAACTAAAACTATAATAGGTAACACAATCCAAAATTTTAAACTTAATAACCTCTATAATACAATAATAGTCTATTATTTGGGCAATTGTCCTTCTATTGACATAGAACAAATATAATTAACTAATAATTTTTATAAATTAACATGAAATAAAAACTTGTATAAATTTATAATCTCAATGTCTCATACTTAACATAATCAACAAAATTATATTTATAATTTATGTGATGTGGTAAAAAAATTAAAATATAATCTTTTTATATTGTTATAATATGGTACTATTACTTGTTTCTCTTTTAAGTGAAATTTACTAATCATTTAACTAATTTCAATTTCAAATGATTTACTCTATTATTAATATGAAAGTTTTTTAAAATTCATAATAGTTGCGTATTATGGTTTTTTAGAAATATGCTTTATATTCAATTTTATTTTAAATAGTTTGTAGTTAATTCAATATCAAAATAAAAATAACATAGAAGTAATGTACATGTATTTATATAAAATTTTTAAAATTGGTTTTAGCTTTGGGTCCTCGGTTCGGAGTGGTTCGGTATAGTTCGATGCGGTTCTCGATGCGTGTATTTGAAAAATCTCGAACCATAACATAAATATTTTGATACGGACGGTTCGGGGAAAGCCAAAAAGTCAATGGATATTTTTGGTTCGGAGATCATTCGATGACGGATATCGGTTGATTTCGGTATCTCCAAGTCCGTGCACAACCCCTAATCAAAATGGCTAAAAAAAGATGGCTAGTTTTCATAATTTAACTATAAAAAGTGGTACTACAAAAAATAATTTATATTACCCGATATCAACAACTACTTTGAACGGGGAATTGACTATTTGAGTTGGTAAAGCATTTGTAACCATGCCATTGAAAATTAATCTCACCACTCCAGGACCTTGTACTAAAAAAAGATTATTTTAAACCATTGTTTTGAAACCGAACCGAGTGGAACCATTATTTTTAATTAATCGGGCCTAAATGGCTACGGGCTCGATGGCGAACAGGTGGTCAGTCTTTGTTCGGGTAGCTTTATTTCATTGGCACCATCCATTCTTTCCTTCATTTGAGAATTTGTGTTGTGTTCTTCTATTTCTATATAATCATTGTCCTCACTTGTCTCCAATCTCCACATGTTCTTCAAGTTCGTTTGATTCAACATTATCATCTAATATATATTCTCCACTACCAATCTCATTCCCCGATCGTTGGCTCGGTGCTCGTGCTCTCTCTCCCGTGGCAGCAACATCAGAAAATAACTTATCATATCGAAACCAAATTAGAGATAAATCTTTGTTCCTAAACTTATTATAGTCTCCATTTTCTTGCAATAACAAAGTATACAAATTCAATCTAAGACATGGTAAATAAAATAAAATAGTGACTTGTATAGATTAGTGTTAGAGACTTTACTCCAAGATTTTACGTGCACTCTTACTTGTACTCTTACCAAAAATTGCATTTGACATGACTCCTTTATTTCTATTATCTTGATTCTCCATCTATTGTTTTCATAGTATCCAAATTTTAAAAAACAAAACAATGAATTACTAACAAAATAACATATTGGAAAAAAATATTCAATGAACTACTCACTAATACAAAAGAATTGCAAATTCAGGAGATCATTCTATTTCTATATAATCAAATCAATACAAATGCATGGAAATAAATTATGACTCACGAGACATGAAAAAAAGAGCAAAAATGGCTCACAATCATATAGTCTTATTTCTACATCCTCTACCTCTATGTTACCTTATTCAAACTAAATCTCATAATCACAAATGTTTGAATATTTGAAGTTGAATGTATTTTCTTGTAGTAGTCAAATTTACAAACATTGTAGGTGAGGAATCTTAAAGATCACAAAAAGAGCATCATCTCTAGCCTCTAAGATCTTTTTACCACCATATTGTGTTCTCTTGTAACATCATTATTTTTTCGTAAAAAGACATTTTGAGAAAATCAATTGATTTTGTAGTCTAGTCAAATTGCTCAATCAACCTCATTAAGGAACCAAAATCATTAACTTTGTCATTCCTTTTAAGCAATTTTTGCTTTACAAAAGATATTTCAAATTCAAAATTTGCTCATGTCCAAGTAACACAAGGTCCTCAATTTTTCAATGATGCAAGAACAAACATGATTTTGCTTCATAATAATCTGAAACTAAGGGTTCCAATAGTAAAATCATGTCATCAACCCACATGAGTATTTCCAGCAAATGCAAACCCAATCAAGTCTAGAAAACCAAGTAACCCATCAAATTCATTTTTTCTCTCTGTTTTTTTTATTGACTAGTGGTTGCTCCCAAAAACGACCTCTCCTCGCCGATCACCTTCCAAGATGGAGTCCTCCATGAAAACCCGCACAAAGGGGGGCGGAGGGGGGCTCCGCGTACCCTCTCCGATGCTTAAGTCGAGTGTCTTGGAAAGGAAGTAAAGGCTAGAGAGAGAAAGAGCAATGTAAAGTAAAAAATGAGATTAGGTTAGAATGAACATGGGCTTGGGCCTTTTATACCTTAGCTAGGATTAGAGTTTCCGTAAAACCGGATTCGTTACGATTTGGTGTCGAGCCATCATTAGATGAGGATCGGATCTCTTAAAAACCCTAATTTTATGCCCGTAAGACCATAACTCCGACTCTTCACAACACCTCAGCCCATGTATTGATCGAAGCCCCTTTAAATTTCAAGGCATCCTCGGCGCCTCATACATCTTTTGGGCCGAGCCGAATGACTACCCCCCTCAAGTCCTTATAGAATATAACGGGTTAACAACAGACGCCTTAACGTGCGGGGCTTTGTGGTCGGCTTTAACACGGTGACCTCACACAGTCGATCTTATCAACATCCATATGAGAACCACTCGTACTCAAGACTAACGAAGGTCGGCCCAATATGATAAGCCCCCACCTATTTATGGGCTCGGTAGATCGCCCAATACTTATAAGCCTTAGGTCAATATCATCTTTGTAAAGCCTGCTGAGATCGGCTCAATGCTTAATCCTTAATGAGATCAACCCAATATTATGGGCCTTGCTAGATCGACCCCAGTGCCATAGGCTGGTCAGGTTGGCTGCACCATCTTTTTGCCCTTATCAATTCCTCCCCCAACTATGGATTGATCTCCACTTCAACCATAGTAGCGATAGAGTTGGTGAACTAGTCTTTAGGGTTTGTGCTTTTGAATTCCGCCTCTTGGCTTTCAAAATCCCCGCCTCTTGGCTTCTCGAGTGCGACGACACATGGTATGATTGACAAGACGTCTTTTCAAATCACGACGCTTTGTAAGCCATGTCATGCCCTCTTGGATATCGAGACAACCCTTTGCATCCTCTTTCTTCCTGTAAAAACCCCTCTTTCTTCCATTTATCACTTTCTGCACTTTCGAATTCTGAGAGCACCTCAAAGGTGAAAATCCATCTTCTCCGTGAAAGTCCTTGAATCCCAGCAAGCTTCGTACTTCTCCGGCTTCCCGTCCAATTTCTCCCTCAATCTCCTACTTCTATCTAGTAAGTAATTCCTTTCCTTTCAATTTTTCCTTTTTATGACGTCTTCTTCCTCTCATTCGACGCCGTCGGACCCACTTGTTGTCGATTTAGAGCGATGGGTCATAACAACGGGTTCCCCCACAACCACTTTCTCTCACCGAGTACGTCCTTCGAATCGATGCCACCGAGTCGGCTACGATTCGGGCCAGGATTCCGATAAAATAGAGATCCGAGCTCAGCTCGGATCCTCCGCCCGTGTATCCACACGATTTCGGAGAGACCACCCTATCAACTCCCAATATCCAAACCATAAAAAGAAGCGCCCAAATTCCTCTTCCTTCAAACTTTCCTTGCCTAGTAGTTGGAGGCCAGACCTAACCGACCTCCACCTAATGCCTTAGCCATTTTTGCGGAGGTCAAATAGAGGGACCTCAGATTTCCCATCCATCCATTTATGGCTGGGGTGTCCGACCTCTACCGTATACCCCTGAACCAACTAGCTCCAAATTCCTTCCGTATTCTGGCCGGCTTCATAATTTTGACCAAGTACTTAGAAATAGAGCCCACTCTTGAATTATTTTTCGCCCTGTTCCAAATAAAAAGCTCAAGCACCAAGGGTCTTTTCTACATCACCTCCCGAGGTGATGCTCAATTTTTGAGTAAGTATCCCTCCTCCAATAAATTCTGGAAGGATAAATACTTCTTCATTTCTTCCCCCGAGCTTGGGGGTTTCCTATTGCTTGGACTTGGACCCTTCCTCTCCAACGCAAACACAACCCTAGAGATCGGTCTCCCGAACTCCAAGCTCAAATAAATAAACTTACCCTGGTCAAGTATGACCTTTCTCGCCTCATAACTCCATCACTCTGTATTACTTTAACCGAGCTCCATCGTGGCCCCCTTGCTTACTGTGACATTGGTAATTATCATTTTTCTAGTTAATTTATTTTATCCTTACTCATTAGCTAACCTTTCCTCTATGTGCGAGATATGTTTATGGCACGGATGGTCGCCGGAGGAGGAGGAACAACAAATTGCCCTTCGCTCACTCCAACCCTCATCCGGTCTTTGCCGCTTCAGGCCCCGGAGGTCGACCTCCACCACTCCGCGACGATCACGGCTGCTATGGTGATAGCCGATCTCACAGGCCTGAGGCTCATCCTTCTATCCGAACTCCTCCTCCTCCCAAGAGGTCGGGTGTCGATCTTGGTGCGGGGGCAGCCAAGAAGGCGAAGACCACCACTCCTCCAACTCGCTTTGTTCTCTCTCTCTTTTGCGCACTCCTATTCATACACCCAACGGACTTTCTTCACGAGTAACTCTATCCGAAGAACACAGATGGAACTTTTGCCAATCACGTCCAAGGCAATCGCCCGAACCACGACCGGATCGCCTTGAGAAGCTCAATGACGTTGAGCTAGTTAGTGCCTTTTGCTGAATCATTCAAAGGCCGAGGCACACGGTGGCTTTCCGATCTCCTGGGCTCGAGTTGGCTTTTTTGACCCCTCCATTGTTGCCGAGCTTAACAATACCAATAAGGAATGCATTCGGTGAAAAGCTTAGGAGACTAAGCTCATGGAGGAGAAGCGCCGATACAAAGATAAGGAGGAGGTCAATAAGGCCACCGTGGCTTCTCTCGGAGACCAAGATAAAGGCTCGGAGACGACAATGCCGACCTCGGGACCGAGGTGAGTGATCTCTAAATCCGTTGCCTTTGTTAATGCCGATCAAGCTGAGCCGAGGGCATCGGCTGTCGCCAAAGTTTCCTTACCTCCCCAAGGCTCTTCAATAGTTCAGGCTATTCGGGAGAGGGTGAAGCAGGCCTTTTTGAGCTCCAGGGAATTTATCAAAGTTCTTTCTATATCTGCCATGGAGTACTACGGCTTTGCTTTTGACCAGGCTGAGCTTCAGCTCAGAGAACGCGGTATCACTACGAGCCTGCGATCACCGAGGTCCCGAGAAGGTCTTGCACGACCCCAAGGGCCGTGTTCTCTAAAGAGGCGGAGCGTCTCAATCTTGCTCCTGTGGAGGTATTCATAGAATCTCTATCTGCTCCATTTATCCTCCACCCTGCCTCCAGCTCAGGAGGTCCCTCTCAGCTCCCCGGAGGTCAGCCAACCCCTCAGCTTCCCGAAGGCCCTCCAGTTCAGGAAATCCCGGATGATGATCCCGACCTCGCACTGATAGATGACGTGACCATCTCCACGGACGACCTGATCACCGAAAATGTTCCCCCTACTTCTTAGGAGTTCAGTGCTACTTTTGTAATTTCTCATTATGCACTTGTAACTATTTTTGAATCATTCTAGGAAGAAGGTGCATCTACTATCAAAATCGAATCATTCTAGTTTTGCGATTAGGCTCTTACCCAAATAGATGGCAAAGTAATCATACCTATTGGTTGGATCATCCCTCCAAAAATCCGACCAACACCGTGTCCACCGTCTCCGGGCCGACCTCGAGGTCCATCTTCCTATAGTAATCATAGAATAAGATATCTCTTTGAGCTCCTGTATCCACAAATACCCGCTGCACATCATAATTAGAGATCGTCACCGTGATCACAAGACCATGTTTGTGAGGTGTCACGATACCCTTGCAATCCTCGGTCCAAATCGGATACTCGGCCCCTTTGACTGACATTCCACCTTCAACTACTCTTGCACCCGATCTGGTGTCACTTTGCTCTCACATAATTTTTCCGAGCTCGCCTCGAATCTCCCTTCCGCTGGCCCTCCAACAATGATCTGCGGATAACCTCTCGCCGAGGTGGGGGGCAGAGGTGGAGGTAGCTCCTCCCTTTCCTCCCCCCTACGCTCCGGCTCCCGCCGAGGTTGGTGATATCCCGGTTATCCCTCTTATACTCCCCTTTTTTCTCCTTTTTGTCAATATACACAAATTCCCTGAGATGACCTGCTTGAATGAGCCGCTCGATCTCATCCTCGTGTGTGCACCGATCTGTTGTGTGCCCATACTCATTGTGAAATCTACAAAATTCCTTGCATTTCGCCTTTACTGGTGCTTCTGCGTGTGCCTTTGGCCACCTCAGGTCGGGGTGCCTCTCAATAGCTACAAGCACCTCGCCCTGAGGGACAGCCAATGGCGTATATTTCTCGAATCTCGGCCTTCCTCCCATCGCCTCAGACCTCGGCTTCTTCTGAGGTCCCTTGTCCTCCCGATCTTCCCTCCTGTCTCTTCTCTTCTCTCCTTCTTCCCTCTTCATTTTTCTCGCCTCTTCGAGGTTAATATATTTCTCCGCCCATGCTAATAGCTCATCGAATGTCTTAGTCGGCTCTATCACTAAGGATTCAAAGAACTCCCCATCCTTGGACCCTGAGCTAGGGCATTAGCCAAAATTTTGGTTGGGCCGGCACCTCCAACTTTGCCGTGGTAAACCTCGATTATAGCTCGAAGTCCCCTTTCTCTCTGTTTGATGCTAACGAGTCGTGGGGCGCCTTTTGGTACTTACGGCAACTCGTGAACTGATTAAGGAAAGCCGAGCTGAAGTCATTAAAATTTCGAATGGAGCAGGGCAAGTGGCTAAACCATTGTTGGTGATTTCGTCAAAGTGGTAGGAACTCTACATATCACGCCATCCGTGAACTTGTGTAGTGAAGCGACACTCTCAAAACGGCGAGAGATGGTCCCAGTGCCGTGGTACCATCATATTCAAAGCTCGAGCTCGGTAAGAGGCCGGGAGCTCATCCGCCATCACCTTGTCCGAGAAAGGAGTTCCTCCTCACCGGACCGCGATCACTCCCGGCACTCCATGACCCTCCTTCGAATATCTCGCACCTCACGATGGAGGTCATCCATCCGTTCGACCAATCTGGTCCTCGGTTGACGCATGCTCCGCCCTTGATGAATGCACCTCTTCCGCCACCGCTTGTCGCCGACCTCTCTCTCCGACCTTCGGGGACCACGGGGAGGAGGGACTTGGGAGGGGGGGACCACAAGAGGAGGAGGCACCGAGGGAGGGGGACCACGGGCGGAGCGGTGGCGAAACATCTCCTCAGCGTCTTTCCACCGTTTGTTCCACGGCCCTAGTAATGAAACCACCTAATTCAAAGAACATTGGGCCCAAATCAACACTCCCACCGGACATAGGCCTGTCGTCCGTCCATTCCGTCCTCGGCACCCGCCGCCTCTGCCGCCCACCGGGGTGCTTTGGGGGTGGAGGCCGAACATCCTCTCTTGGTGACTACGCCCGAAGTATCTCCCAACGGCGTACGGTTGAGATCATCTTCCAAATTCCTCCTAACATCCTCCATAGCCAACACTCGAATCTCACGTCTCGCTCAATGTTTTCCACAGACGGCGCCACTTGGTTGCTCCCAAAAACAACCTCTCCTCACCTATTACCTTCCAAGATGGAGTCCTCTGTGAAAACGCACAAAAGGGGGGCGGGGGGCTCGCGTACCCTCTCCGATGCTTAATTCGATGTCTTGGAAATGAAGTAAAAGGCTAGAGAGAGAAAGAGCAATGTAACTTGTAAAAAATGAGATTAGGTTAGAATGAACCTCGGCTTGGGCATTTTATACCTTAGCTAGGATTAGGGTTTCCGTAAAATCCGGGATTCCATTACGATTTGGTGTCGAGTCATCATTAGATTAGGATCGGATCTCTTAAAAACCCTAATTTTACGCCCGCACGACCATAGCTCCGACCGCTTCACAACACCTCGGCCCCATGTATTGATGCGAAGCCCCTTTAAATTTCCAAGGCATCCTCAGCGCCTCATACATCTTTTGGGCCGAGCTGAACTGTACCCCCGAAGTCCTTATAGAATATAACGGGTTAACAACAGATCGCCTTAACCGTGCGGGGCTTTGTGGTCGGCTTAACAACTGGTGACCTCACACAGTCGGCCACTTTATCAACATCCATACAGAACCACTCGTGCCGGGCCTCACAGTCGGCCCAATATGATAAGCCCCCACCTATTTATGGGCTCAGTAGATCGGCCCAATACTTATAAGCCTTAGGTCAATCTCATGTTGTAAGCCTGTTGGGATCGGCTCAATGCTTAATCCTTAACAGATCAGCCCAATATTATGGGCCTTGCTAGATCGCCCCCGGTTGCCATAGGCCTGGTCAGCCGGCTTGAGACCATCTTTTGCCCTTATCAACTAGTTTTTGTTTTTGTTTTGTGAAGGAAAGAAAAAGAAAAATGGCTCTCATGAACCCGACCATATTTACACAAAAATCAATTTGAAGACCCTCATGAAATACAACACCCAAAGGTACAATTCTTGGTTTGCGTGGTTTTACGGAAGAATAATATGAGGAGCAAACCATCATGGTTGAGTGAAAATCCCATAATCATAAAAATTTGGAGATACTTTCGAACCAAATCACATAAACCCCAATAATTTGGTTCGACAAACTTGAAGGAAATTGAATAAAGAAACATCGAATTTACCATTACGTACTTTAGAATTGATGAGTTGAAGAAGAGAAACTTGCGGCCGATGAAGAGGATGAACTCCACGTTTGTTGACGAACAGAGAGATTCTTGATGAGAACAGAAGTAGTAGCAGGAATCTAATTAACGTAGGGTAGGGAAGGCTATAACTGGAATATTATAAAATTAATGAGGGTGTTTGTGTAATTTCAATGTTAAAAAAATGAGCTTATAAGATCCCTAAAAAATAAGTTGGGGTGAAGGTACTTTTTTTTTTAGGAGCTTATAAGATGTTAGACGACTTTTTTTTACATCTTATAAGCTCTTTAAGAAAAATTTTACCAAACAAATTTTGAGAGCTTATGAGCTCTCGGACATCTTATAAGTTGTTTTGAGGAGCTTATAAGCTCACTAAACACCCTCTAAATATAATTTTGTATCGGTAAAAAGTCGGTTGAACCGATCGTAACAAGCCAAAAATCACTCAACTTTTTATTTGTTTATTGTGTTTGAGTTTTTCTTTTCACATAAATTTAAAGTTGTTAGTATTTTGTTACGTGGTTATTTGAATTCCGTGGTTATGTTATTTTTAAGGTAATTATTTATATATTTTTATCTTAAAATGTATTACATAATAATTAATATATTACAATATTTTTATACAAGATAATGAAAAGTAATAATTTTCATTAATATTTTTATCTTAAAATGTATTACATAATAATTAATATATTACAATATTTTTTATACAAGATAATGAAAAGTAATAATTTTCATTAAAATCGGATGGACGAAGCAGTTAAAACGGCAAATCGGTCCAAGTTTTAAAACATTGTTTTTACGACGCATTGCAAGCCACATATCAACATGTACAAGTTATATCTAGGCCTATATACCACATAAATCATAGGAAATCTTTTTAAGTAACCAATACGGATAGTGGGTACTCTTTTCTACCCATCAACATAAGAAAACTCTTTTCTATCCAATACTGATGTAATTAATGTTTTCCTTGAAAATCGTGTACACTCCCCCAAATATACACACCCCTACGTGTATCCATATCGTGCCAACCCCTATGTACATATACATATACATATCGTGCCCAAATCGTGTCATATCGTGTCAACCCCCATTTACATATACATATACATACGTGCCCATATCGTGCCATATTGTGTCATATCGCCAACCCCTATGTACATATACATATACATATCGTGCCCAAATCGTGCCATATCGTGATCATTTCGTGCCATATTGTGCCCATATCGCCAACCCCTATGTACATATACATATACAAAGAAGAATACATGAACACATACATAGAGGAAATTGCATTTTTGGCCCCAAAAATGCATTTATCAAAATAGTGAAGACAATAAAAACAACATAAAATAATTATTTGAAAAATCTTAAAATTGTCTATTAATTTTGAAAATTATTTCAATAAAAATTAAAAGTATTTTCAATTTATTAAAAAATGTTAAAAATCCACAAAATTATTTTAAATTCTAAATTAAAAAATAAAAAACAAGATAATTTGTTTAAAAAACAAAAAAGAATCGAAGTTATTTTAAAATCAAAATATTACAAAAATTAAATATGAGATTTTTTAAATAAAAAAAAATTATACACTTTTTTTAAAATATTTTCCATTTATTTAACATATGTTAAAATTATAAAATAATAAAAACACAAAATTATTTTCAAAAATTTATTTTTTTATACTAAACTATTTTATAAAAAACTAATTTTATTTTAAAAAAAACTAAAACTTGTGTTAAAAATCTGAAAATAAAAAAAGTATATTTATGTGAGAGAGAAATATGACCCCACCTACTTTATGCTTTTGTATTCAAGTATCAAGGGTATTTGTGTAAAAGAACCAAAAATTAGAGAAAACTTAGTTTTTTTATCTCACATGTCGAGAAAATTTTTGTCTTATCCCACGTGAATACACTACAACATAAACAACATTAGGTAACACAAAATTTTTAGCACTTTTTACATAAGGTACATATGTAACACAAATTTTGTAGCACTTTTACATTAGGTACATATGTTAGACATGTTTGTAACACTTTTTACATTACAAAATTTATGTAACACTTTTGTAGCACTTTACAATATGTAACGCTTATATGTAACACTTTTAAATAAGTAACATTTTTAAGTATCATTTCTTTTTTTGTTATTTCTTTTGTAACGCAAATAGGTATCACTTTATTTAAGAAACACTCTTGGCAACACTATATTTTATTAATTGTAACACTTTTTAGGCTATATTTTAGTAACACAAAATTATATAACTATCATCATGTCAATGATATATTTAATTAATTGATGTCACAAAATAGGTGAAGACAAAAAAATCACCAAACCTAAAAATTGTAGACATCATGTACTCTATTTTTTTTTGAATTTTTGTTTTCTTTTTATAAAGTATTTTAATTTTACTTTTGCTTTTACATTTTTTATTTTTACATAGGTAATTGATTCCATCGTAATGTCTGGGAAATGTGCATGTATATATTTTATTATTATTAATTATTTATTTTTTTAATTTTTACTAACGGAGACCAATTTCATCGTTAATCTTTTTTTTAGTTTTTAAAAAACTTACCAATGAAAATTGATGTTGTTGGTAATTATTTAGTAATTTTTTCCGTCGGTAAATTACTTTCATTATTTATTTATTATTTAATTTTTTTTACTGTTAGAATTTTTTATCGTCGGTAAATTAATTTTATATTTTTATATTTTTATTTTTACCGATTGAAAATTCATTTTATATATTTTTATATTTTTAATTTTTGTGTCCTTTAATATATAACATAATATGATTTTCAAACTATATACTATATACTATAAAATTTGATATATATTGTGTATAATAAAATTTAATAAATATATTATATAAGATAATCTTTATTATATAAAATATACATATAATATATTTTTATACAATTTTAAAATATATATATGTATGTGTATATATAAAACAAAACAAAAGTTATAATAAGAATAAACTTAGCTTAGTGGCAAATTGTCACTTCCACACATAACAGGTCGTGGGTTCGAATCTACTTGGTGGCAAAAAAGAGTATTCTACGAAGTGCTACAAAAAAAGTGTTACAAAAAGTGTTACATAAGATTCATATCTAACACTTTAGAAATATTGCTTCAAAGTGTTAGCAATAGAGAACTTAATGTTATACATAGAAAAAGTGTCATTAAAAACTAATAAAAGTAAAACCTTAGACTATAGGTAGACAGGCAAGTGCAAAGCACCATAAAAGTGCTACTTATTATCTATAGTAACATTTTATGGGCATTATATAATATTTTTGGGTGTTACCTAATGTCATTTATGTTGTAGTGATATTTCCCACAATTTGCTCTAAATCATAAAAATAATCAAAGGGCCAAGATCAATTCACCCGTGACCAAAAACCTGACAAAATTCTCTATCACGGGCGCACAACTTAAGGCTCAAAAAAGCCAGTCTTTTATCTTTATATACCCCCAACGAGTATGACCAAAATGGACCATCAAAGAAAAACTAAAAACACTTATCTCACAAAGTTAATCAACTATTTGTGCATTAATGGGAGGTGAAATAACGAAAGTGGTAACATCTGCTTTGGCGGTGATCGTGGTGGTTCTCGATGGAGCAAAGGCAATAAGCTTGTGCAACGTGACGGAGGACGGTTTTACGGCATGCAAGCCGTCCGTAACACCACCCTACCCGGTGCCACCGTCGCTTTCAATGCTGCGACGCCGTTTCGGGGCTGACTTGCCATGCTTGTGTTCATACAGGAACTCATTTATGTTGCCTTCTCTTGGAATTGATCCGGACCTTGCTTTAGCACTTCTGCTAAGTGCAATCTCCCATCTCCGACCGAGTGTTAATTTGTATGCCCCTATATTATCATATGCAGATGTTATATATGTTAATCTTGATAAAAAAATTTAATTAGGGTATTTATTTTTACAAGTGTTTGATTAGTTTTGGTAAGGTGGATGTTTCGGTAACTATGTAACGTGTTAGATGTAATGTTTGTGTTGTTTGATGTATGTGCGAAACACATGCTATTTTAGTTTGGTGATTGGTTTGTGTGTTTCAAAGGGTCTATTAATGGATTGATGTTATTCAGTTATTGTTCAAATAATACACCAACCTTTTCAAACCTCGAATACGATTTGCAATTTGTAATCGTCACAAATTACATAACATTCATTCAATGAAAATAAAGAAGAAGCGGATCCTAGTTTAAGTCCAGCTATTACCGGGTAAAAAAGAACGGATGGGATCTTCTATTTCAAGATGGTGTTTCATCTCCGAAAGTTTTTGAGGTCCCAAAACGTTCGTTTGAAAAATGTCGAGAGAAAGTGTTAAACCATATGTTGTAACACTTTTTCGGGACAAGCAATGGAAAAAGAACACACGAAGTAAAATTTATCTACAAGTTATAAATAACTTGTAGAAGTGTCAATTATGACGAAATCACTAGTTGAATATGTACGGATTACAACTCAAATCTCAATGTATCAACTAGTCTAGTAAAACAAACTCATATTGAGTAGATCGTAGCTTTGTAAATCAGCTCGTCCAACAAAACAAGTGTATGAACTCGTAAATGCGCTCAAAGATAAACTAATATGGACGAAAAACACAACAAGATTCGAAATGGACAAAGTGTTATTCTCGATGTTGAGACACTTGAATAACACTGATTGCTTGACTCTTTAACACTCGGAATCTTGTTGCTTCTCTCTCGATTATATCTCTCGTGTATTGCTCTCAGTAAATTTCGTGGTTCAAGGGGTGTGAAGGCGATGGCATGCGTTCCTTTTTTTATATAGGGCTTGAGTCCTTGATCTTCTTGAAGTCCAAGATGTCCTTGATCTCCAAGACTCCTACACACATAGGGAAACAAGGAAAGCACAAGTATAGAAGGAGTAGGATCCTATAAGTTAGGAAACAAGATGATATATATAAGGACTCCTAATACTTCTAGAAATTCGAATCCTATTATAAGTAGGAATCCAAAATAAATCTTTCCCATATTTATTAAAACTCTTAGTTTGGAGATAAGTGTAGAAAGGCAAAATTAAAAATATATTTATTTAGAAACCGAAAAATAGTGGGAATTAAAATTCCTAACAATCTCCCCCTTTTTGCCTTTCTGGACAAAACCAATCAATTTAAAACTTGAGAATAAATTACAGTAAAGACTCTTCCTAAATTAAACATTCCCAGTTTTTCAAGTGTTTAACAGAATGTTATATCCAATGTTAAAACATTTTCTGCACCACCTGCAAGTTAGTAGCAGAAAAAAATAAAACAGAACACATGTGCAAGTTCTAGAGGAAGTACGCAACCCTAACTATGAATAAGCCCAAAAACCATCAGTACTAAAATATCAGTTTAGAACACCATATAAACAAAGCAAAAAAATTATCCAAGTACAAATTTCAATCATTAATCATCTCCCCTCAAATATCATACTCAAATCCGGAGAACTCCCCCTAAATAAAAAATATCATAATCAAGATCAATCAACATGTCCAAACAAACAATCATCAGTCAAAATATCCACAAGCTTTTTCTCCCCCTTTTTGTCCAGAAAACATAGGTAATCAAATCGTGTATACTCCCCCTGACTGGGACACTAAAAATATCAATTCACATTTAATATAATGAAGAGAATAAAGGATCAGAAATCTTTGAAAATTTTGAAAAACGAGCATCAAAAATTGTTATCAAGAACAAATAAAAGTCAAAGATTTTCCAAATGAGGATTCCAAACAACATGGAGATAGAATCCTAATAATATGGGAGAAAATTAACCAAAAATATAGATAACTATGGCAAGATTTCAATCAATCACCCAAGTCTCCATAATGCACACAACTCCACTTTTCATAGGATACCAAGAAATACAAGATTTAGAGAGAGAAAAATAAATATCACATATATTCTATTATTACCAAAAAATCTGATTCAAAATCACCAAGCATGCGCCTAAAAAATGCCTATCTGAGAAATAATAAAAACGCACACAAAGTGTAAATGGATCACAGATCGTTGTTGGTCCAAATGTTGCAACATTTTAAAAGACACATGTACTCACAGATTCAATGAATTGCCATCCGAGTACCCAAAGATAAGGATTTTTCGAGTTTTTCATAAGAGAAACATGACAGATTTAGCCAGTGGGTAGCTTTCACACTAGTCCAAAGGTAGCTCTTTTTCACTTTGATCATGCCTCTTTAAACACTTTAAAGATATGTAAAAATTGGTCACAAGGAATAGCTTTCACACAGAGGGTAGGTAGTTATTTCCCTCAAAGGCCTCTAGCCATGATCCGCAATTTTTTTAACTCATCAATCGGGAAAATAACAAGAATAAAAAACGCATTTGGAAAGATCAACTCACATCGCCTTTCCAAGTGAAATCCAATAGTTACTAGTACGAAACCACAACAGATCGTTCCGGACATGCAAATATGTTCCTTTAATGCGGGATGTCTAAATAGAAAAAGAGAATAAAGAGGAGGAGAGAGAACATGCAAGTGTGTGCAAATGTTACATCGGGTGATATGTGCAATGTCTTGTAACATTTCGTGAAACATTTTAGAGAACACACGTACTCAAGAGATTTTCGCAGATTTGAAAACCTCTCAAAAACTAAAGCTTTGGTGAATATGTCCGCAACCGATTTTCAAAGATTAATATACTCAATGTGAACAATATTTTTCTCAACCAAATCTCGAATAAAATTGTGTCTAATGTCAATGTGTTTAGTGCGAGAATGTTGAACAGGATTTTTCGATATATCAATCGCACTAGAGTTATCACAATAAATGGTTAAAATATCACAAAGGAAATCCTTTTCTTTTCTAGTGAATCGATCAAAATTTTCATGCATATAATTAATCCAAAGATCATTTCCCAAAGCATCAAACACATTTTTGGACTCAAAATTTGAAACACATCGAGAATTGCTTACCATCATGTAAGTAGAAGACAAACAAACTAGTCTTACCATATCTCGATAGTTTACCCTTTCTTTTCTTCTTGTTCTTATGCCTTCAAATACCTCACCTATGACTTGAGAGATTGGATGATTCTTTTGAATTTTGCTTGGGGATCTCGTCTTTCATTGGTGATTAAGTCAAGTCCTTCTAAGTTCGCCTTCAATATGAGGGTCAAAATTATTTTCATTCATTTGTAGAGCTAGATGTGCTAGCAGATGTTATGACATCTGGGACAACATCTTCGATTTACATCCGTATTAATAGACAATTCAGTTGCGAAGATGTGTCTGCAGATGTTGTATCATTTGGTACAACCTCCGCATAGATGCGATTGTTGAGCCCATGACATTTCCATCAAATAATCAAAATTGTCTTGTTCAATGTTTCCTCGCAAGACTAGAAAGATCATCGAATACAACATTCACACATTCCTTCATGGTCTTTGTATGAAGATTATATACCGTGTATGCCTCGACTATCGATGAATAGCTCAAGAATAGACATTTATTACTTTTGAATCAAACTTAGCAAGGCGATCTCTATCATTCAAAACATAACACACATAACCAAAAACATGAAAATACTTAAGGTTGGGTTTCTTTCCGAAAAAGATTTCATAAGGAGTCATAGTAGTACCCATCCTCAAATAAACTCTATTTGAGATGTGACATGCGATGTTTAAGGCCTCAACCCAAAAGTGTTTTGTCAAAATTTTAGAACTCAACATCACCTTTGCCATTTCTTGCAATGTTCGAATTTCCATTTCGCCACCCCATTGTATTGTGAGGTTTTAGATGTGCAAAATTCATGAGATTTCCCATTTCTATCACGGAAAGATGAAAAAGAATAATTCTCAAATTCCTTACCATGATCCGACCTAATTCTAGAGATGTTCATGCAAAGACAACTTACACACACCTTTTATAGAACTTCTTGAAAAACTCAAAAGTGTCAACTTTTTCACGTAAGAAGAAGACCCATGAATAACGTGAGAAATCATCAACACATACAAAAAATACCTTTTGCTACCAAGGCTTTCAACCTCGCTAGGACCCATAAGATTCATATGTAGAAGTTCAAAACATCGAGTAGTATTAAAGTGTTGTAACACATGGTGTGACACCCCTTTTTGTTTACCATTTTGACATGAACCACGTATTAATAGACTTTTTCAAGTTGAGTTTAGGCATCCCTTTTACAAAGATCAAATCTAATCAATTTACAAGCATTTTAAAGTTCACATGACCTAATATTTGATGCCAAAGTTGAGTTTCATCCAATTGCACACGACGACATGCTACGACTCTTTCAAACTCGGTAATAATAATTGTCAACCGATCTCATACCTACTAGAATACACAAGTTAGAATCATCAAACACTTCACATGAATTTTTATCAAACTTCACATCTGATTCTCATCACATAATTGGCTTATGCTTATGAGATTTGCAAGAAGCCCTCAACATGTAAAACATTTCGGAGCTTAGGAAGCCTTTCCATATTCAAAGTACCTTTACCAACAATCTTGCCATGAGTTCCACCTCCATAATTTACTTTTCCACCATTGTACACCTCGTAGTCTATCAAGTATTCTAAATTACTTGTCATATGACGTGAACATCCACTATCAAAGTACTGTGTACACGCAATGTTAGTCCTCGGGGATGTGTAAATAACATTACAATTTCATCGCAGATTTTCGAACCTACATGATTTTGGAAAACGTGAGTTGTTCTTGGACATGTGCCATGGAAGTGTTGCGGACTCGTGTGACATTTCGGATGACATCTGATGTGACACCTTTTTGTGCGTAAGATCGATTTCGCCTTACCACAAAAAGGTCTTATATGTCCGGGGAGAAAAACAATAGTGATAAATAAAATGGCGTTTTCTAGGCTTGACTTCTCTTAAAGCCGCTTTTTATGATTTGAAATTTCTCCACTTCCTTTAGCCTTCAAAAACATGGGAGTTTTATACCCAAGTCCAGTTTTATTTTCACATCCTAAAGACAAAATTTCATCGAGTTTCGCCTTTACCAAAATTCAGCTTCTTCAAAGTTTCAAGGGATTTTTCAAGTTCAGATTTTATCTTTTCCAATTCTTCATCCCTTCTCGTCACTAGTACTTCCAAACAAAGTTAAAGAATTCTTCCGCTCCTCATTCTCCTTGGTAAGTCTTTCATTCTCCTTTGAGAGACATCTAATTTGTTGAATACGTTTGCGCCAATCGCGGTACAACTCTTGGTAGGCCTCTACAATATTCTCATTCTTCACCATCGAATCTTCTTCACCGTATACCTGCTTTCATCTACTAAATAGAGTTTAAGAAAAATAAATCTGAAGTGTCGATAAAGTGTACCGTCAAGTGTTCGAACAACCCGAGCGACACCTCGAGAGACACCCTGTGGATTGATTTGCAGAGATTTTTCCTTTCAATGATAGACATGGAGATAGCCGGATCTGTTATCATCTCGGTATTGTCCTCGTGATTCGTCATAACCGTAACATTAAGTACACGTGATTTTGGGCATGGGCCGCGATTTGACCTTCCAATAAAAAATTGAAGTCGCCTGGTGGAGACTTCAACATCGAAATACCTTGAACCTCCATATTTGATTGAATAAATGCGGGATCAACACTTAGTGTAGTCAAGTGTCGGCTCTGATACCAATTGAAAGTTTTTGAGGTCCCAAAACGTTCGTTTAAGCAAATGTCAGAGAAAGTGTTAAACCAGATGTTGTAACACTTTTCGGAACAAGCAGCGGAAAAAGAACACACGAAGTAAAATTTATCTACAAGTTATAAATAACTTGTAGAAGTGTCAATTATGACGAAATCACTAGTTGAATATGTACGGATTACAACTCAAATCTCAATGTATCAACTAGTCTAGTAAAACAAACTCCTATTGAGTAGATCGTAGCTTTGTAAATCAGCTCGTCCAACAAAACAAGTGTATGAACTCTCGTACGCTCAAAGATAAACTAATATGGACGAAAAACACAACAAGATTCGAAACTGGACAAAGTGTTATTCTCAATGTTGCAGACACTTCGAATAACACTCTGACTGCTTGACTCTTTAGCACTCGGAATCTTGTTGCTTCTCTCTCTATTGTATCTCTCGTGTATTGCTCTGTAAATTTCGTGGTTCAAGGGGTGTGAAGAACTGATGGCCGTTCCTTTCTTTATATAGGGCTTGAGTCCTTGATCTTCTTGAAGTCCAAGATGTCCTTGATCTCCAAGACTCCTACACACATAGGGAAACAAGGAAAGCACAAGTATAGAAGGAGTAGGATCCTATAAGTTAGGAAATAAGATGATATATATAAGGACTCCTAATACTTCTAGAAATTCGAATCCTATTATAAGTAGGAATCCAAAATAAATCTTTCCCATATTTATTAAAACTCTTAGTTTGGAGATAAGTCTAGAAAGGCAAAATTAAAAATATATTTATTTAAAAACCGAAAAATAGTGGGAATTAAAATTCCTAACAATCTCCCCCTTTTTGCCTTTCTGGACAAAACCAATCAATTTAAAACTTGAGAATAAATTACAGTAAAGACTCTCCCTAAATTAAACGTTCCCAGTTTTTCAAGTGTTTAACAGAATGTTATATCCAATGTTAAAACATTTTCTGCACCACCTGCAAGTTAGTAGCAGAAAAAAAATATAACAGAACACATGTGCAAGTTCTAGAGGAAGTACACAACCCTAACTATGAATAAGCCCAAAAACCATCAGTACTAAAATATCAGTTTAGAACACCATATAAACAAAGCAAAAAAATTATCCAAGTACAAATTTGTTATAAATATTTTTAATGACATAACATATATGCATGTATACCAATCAATACCAAACACGTTATAAAACACAAATGTAATATTTATCCTTAAAATAGAAATCGAATATGAACAATATACGTGTATTACAAAAAAACGAGTTAGAGTCTAAATGAAAAAGTCCTAATCAATATCTAAGTGGGCATCATCATGGGTGAGAGGACCGATGCCGCCGCTGGTTGGAGTCAAGTCAAGTCGAACAATAGAAGATGGTCAACTCATTCAATCGCCCAACCACCTATTGATGCTCTCGTAAGAATGTCCAACAAGAGCATCGGGGGCCTCGGTAATTTGCCCGCGGTAGGGTTGGTCCGACTCCACGAATATGTCCTCTCCGTTGACCCAACATCTCCTTCATAACAACTATCTTGTCTACAAGACCTAAGGATGAATCAACCTCGAGAGCGCCATCTGCGTGGCTTTCGCTCCAGGACGTTGCTACATATTTAAGAAGTGGAAATATATATTAATAAATGCAATTATGAAATTATTCACATTTATAATTACAATAAAAATACTTACATAAGTCTACTCGGCTTGGAAATTCACCCAAATCCATGCTCGCGTGTGCATTTCTCTAAAATTTTGAATGAGAGGTTGAGGCTCGTGTGTTTCGGGTTGGCCTAAGGCACAAAACAACAAAAATATGTATAAACTAGTAACAATTTAAACAAATAAACCAAAAGGCCCAACATTTAAGTATTGTTTCTGTTGGCACCTTGACAACAAGGATAACAACATTTAAGGGCCAAAAATCAGAAACTGTGGCTTAGCCCACCTGGCCACCCAAGCAATTGTAGGGTGGAGGTCGGGGTTCAAATCCTGCTCCATCAAATTGTTTGTGGGGTGGAGGTCATGGGTTCATATCCTGCTCCATCAAATTGCTCCCGGGGCATATGCGGCTGGTGAAGATTTGGTGGGAACTCATCTTGAATAGCATCCGTGTGGGTTCGATTCGGGAGAGATCGTTATTAGTAGATTGGGGTCGAACATAATTGTTCTCTTTACCGGGAGGATCTGGTTGTACGTCGCCAGACCCCGTCGAACCGCGGCGTGCGTGCACATCCCGCGTTTACCTTGACGGCAAAGAATGAGGAGCGGAGTCGTTGTCCTCAGCATAGTCGGCGTAAGCCTGGAAGCGAGTTATAAAAAAAAAAAAAAAAAAAAAGGGCCAAAAATCTGTATATTGATTTCTCTTGTCATAAACTAAAGAAAACATTGGTGTCACCTGTTAAGCTCTTCAATCACATTAAAAGCAAATTTCCTCTTAGTAGAATAAACTAAGTTATTCCCCTGTTTCTTTACTTAACCTGCAGATGTACCTTTAATATTTAAACTAACAAAGTCTGATAGTACATTAGACAATAATTTGAGTACAGATCTCTAACAAACTACAACCAAACCACATAAACCATTCAAAACAACCATGTTTAATTTGTCAATACGATGATTCACAATATTTCATAAATATAGTTGAACTAAAATCAAAAAGATAATTTAGAAGTTTAACATGACAGAACAAAAGATCTTATGGAATATATGAAAAAAAAAAAAAAAAAAAACAATCCAAACAGCACATCTGGCATATGCAACACCTAAAAGCAATAATAGCAGACTTCATGTATTGTGACGACAAAATGTCATCCCTAAAAGTGCCCATGCAAAAGCCATTTTTGTTGTAGTGCATGTGTATAGAAGTTAACATATTAAAACCTCACAATTTTGGAGTGATTTATGCTCCAAAATTAATATGGTAACTTCTATACACGTGGCAATCATTCGTGCGATGGAATAGGAGATGAAGCACCATCTTGAAATAGAAGATCCCATCCGAGGAAGGGTAGTTCATTCCTAAATTGTTTTGGAGTTTGAACTTTGAAAACACACAAGTAGGGATGACAATGGGCGGGTCTAGACCCCGTTAAATGGGTCTTGGGGTGGGTCCTAGATCCAAAACTTCAAAACTTGCCGGGTCCAGGCGGGTTCCGGTCCAATAGGAACCGCCATGGGCCCGCCCGCCATATTAATTTTTATTATATTTTTGAATATGTACGTATTTAGATATTTTGTATTATTTATTTTTGGATTTGAGTGTTGTATTGATTTTAATTTACTATTATAACATCTTGTAATATTGTACTTTGAATATTTATTTTGAGTATTAGTTGAGTACTATTGCAAATTCCTAATAGTAGTTTTTTTTTGAAAAAAATCCTAATAGTTGTTAAGGATAGTTATAATAAGTTGCATAATTCTATTTATGTTTTTGACCTATTGGCATTGGATTGCTTTTGAAAATTTGGCCAAAAATAAAAAAATTAAATTATTGCAATTAAAAAAATTTTCTTGGCAAGGGCGGGCGGGGTGGGTCTTGAGGCGAGGTGGGGCAGATCTCGGGTCTTAATTTTTTTCTTGGCAGGGCGGGTCCCAGGTTTGGACAAAACCCGCCCCAAGCTACCCCATTGTCGTCCCACGCGCACAAGGCCTATTCTTTTTTAGTACACATACTGGTATGGAAGGGAGCTAGGTAGGAATCGAACCAAACATACATGCCTGAATTTTACAACATCATACCACCTGGCTACCGAACAATTCCCACACAAGCCCTATTTAACATAGGGAAACTTGGTTTTTAGTCCTCTAAGTGGGACGAACTTGGAGATTTGGTCCTAACTTTTTTCAATTTTGAAAATTAGTCCATTAAGAGAGTTTCTCGTGTCTTAAAAAAATGAGTTTATTTCAAGACAAAGACTCAAAGGTTAGACCGTCTAACGGTCTTTTCGTTAGACGGATCCAATCGACCAGTGTTTTTATAATTTCATGCACCGGTGGCATGTTTGTAATATTTTGGGGCAATACATTCGAAAAATATTAGTAGTTCCTCGAAAAAGTATTAGTAGTTCCTTGGAGAGTATTTTAGTAGTTCTCCTAAATATAATTAACTTTTCTCCGAAAAGTATTAGCGATCACTCGAAAAAGTATTAGCGAGTTATATAAAATGTATTAGTATTAGTTCACTTCATCATTTGAAAGTATTATTTTTATAATATTGGGGAGTGATATAGTATCACGATAGCACGAAAAATATTAGATTTTCATTTGAGAAATATTAGTAGTCCATATGAAAATTATTAATACATAGTTCACTTGAAAATATTTAATAGTCCCCTTAAAAAGTATTAGTTTTTTCCGTCAAAAGTATTAGTAGTTCATCTCGAAACGTATTAGTATTTATTCCCTTAAAAATATTAGGTTTTTTTCTGAAAGGTTTATAGTAATTCTCCTCAAAAGTATTAGTTTTTCTCATAAAAAGTATTAATAGTTCTCCATAAAAGTATTAGTTCCAAAAGTGTTTAGTAGTTTCCCATAAAATACTTAGTAGTCATCTCAAAATATATATACAAAGTGTCCTTTAATGCTTTAGATTCGTTCAGAAAATCAACACACACTTGGTTTAGTTTGTTATTTGCACCTATGATCAAATAAAAACCAAACACCGAAATATAAGATTAAATATTTTCAAATTAGTAAAAATAATTGTAATCCTTTTCATTTCCATTGCCCCTAAATCCTCAACCATAAATCGATAACTTCCTATCGCCTTTACTCTATTTTTCACCCGGCGTGCCATTGCGTAAATAAGATTTCCTTTTCCTATCAAGAAACTCGGGAATTGAATTGTTGGTATGCTTAGAGTATTTGATATTTCAAACTTGATTTGAAGGAGTGATGATCTGATGCGGTGGTTTGGGGTTTGAAAAATGGCAAGCCCAACATGGATAAATATGAAAAACTTGGAGGAGTATTTCCAAAGAGCGGCTTGAATAGGGACTCTGTCTTTTTACGGAAAAATAAAGAAAACAAGAGGCAAAAATATCATGAATTTAAACTCACGCACAAAACGGATTTGGATTGGGGATCCATCGATGGAGTAGGTCCGTCGACCGCCGTCGACATGAGACTTGATCTTATTTGGACATTGATCCCGCAACCCATCAGAGTAGCAGATAATAGTGACCAAAAATATTGATGTGGAATTTTTTTCTAAAATAATATATTTTTCACTATTTTCGGTTGACTAGACATCATATATGGGATTACAAAGTAGAAATACAAATATTTACAAAGTCATATTTAAGTATATCAACATATTTAAATATAAAAAATATATTTAATTCAATAATGAATAAAACGAATTTGTTTTAATTTTAATAATTTTGTAATTTGAAGAATTAAAATTATTTATAAAAGTTACAAAAATTTGTATTTAAAACTAAATGTAACTTAAATTATTTATAAATGAATAAATTATTTACAAAAGAAGCTATTTATCATAAGAATAAACTTTAACATTGTGGCATTATATTGGTTATGCTTATGAGGCTGGACTTGGGCGGTCATGATGGCTATCTCTAGCTTTTCACAAAGGATGACATAAACTTTGGTTGGAGTCCGACTCAACTTATGTAGTCGATTTATTCAAGAGGCCAGGGTCGGTCCTTTGCGATTTCTTAGAAGATGGTGATACACGTTGCACTTACTTTCCAAGATGGAGTTTGTGTTAGTCCAAGTGGCTACGATAATCTAGAGGGGAGGTGAATAGATTATGCCGATTTTTCGCAATTAGCCCTCTTTTTCGAATGATCAATCAAAGACAAGAATGTAAGATGCGGAAATTAAACAACACGCCTCGATTTATAGAGGTTCAACCCATCTAGGGCCTAATCCTCTACCACCCCAAGTATCTCCAAGGGATGGATTTTAAAAAAGAAGAAAAAGATTTTATTAATAATTACCAAAATTATTACAACATCACCTTTGAAGATTACCACAATCTTCTAACACCACCTCTTTAGAGATTACCACAATATCCCCCGAAGATTACCATAATCTTCCTTCAACGACACCTACGAAGATTACCACAATCTTCCGACTTGAAAAATACCAAATTCTTCAACACCTCAAAGAGCACCAAACTCTTCAAAAGAAGATTACCACAATCTTCTTACACCTAACACCTAGATCACCCAAGTGTGTTCTTACCACAAGAACACTCACAAGGATATCTTGTGTTGAATGACAAACCCAAAATTCAAGATTACAACTCGATAAAGAATTATATAACTTTGAAGTGCATGTGTAATCAAGAATCAAGCCTAGACCTCAAGATGTGAAATTGAAATACTTAGGCTATAAATACAACAAGAGTGTTGAGAATGAAAGCTTAGAAATTTGCGATTTCTTGTTGTGTATTTGCTTGTGTTGTTATACAATTGTGTCTTCAAATCATCCTCTATTAATAGGAGAGTCTTCACAAATATAAGCTCCTCCTTCTTCACTTTTGTCTACAAAAAGAGGATCACAAGATGTAGAAATAATGTACAAAAATGAAAAGTAAATCTGCGATAAAAATGTCCAATGGTCCAAATTTTCTTTGTCAAAAGATTACACAAACAAGCAAATCCGGTCGCTCTATAGAAAATTTCGAACGTTAGAAAGAAAATAGTGCGATCTAGGACAGGTTGAGGTGGGTCCGACCGATCGGGGGTGCGGCCGGTCGGAGGAGGGGGTCCGACCGCCGCCCTAGGTGGACCGGTCGCCCTCCCCTTTTTTTTACAGAATTACATTCGCTTTCTTTCGGTAACAATTTGGGCGTTCTTCGGTGCGGTCGACCTCCAAAATGACATGTTGTCCGATTTTTGACAAAAATAAACTTCAAAAAATACTCCAAACAATTAGTAAAAACATTTTAAATCAATTAGGAGTATTTGGACAACATTTAAAACATTGTTTAGATGTAAAGACGCATTAACACAAAATCATCAAAAGTGTTGTCCAATATTTTAGTCGAAAATAAACTTGAATAAATACTCAGAAAATTAGCAAAAACATTTTTAATCAATTGGGAGTATTTGGACAACATTGATAAACATTGTTTTGGTATAAAAACACATTTAAACAAAATCATCAAAATCTTGATAAAAATATTTATCTAACAAACTCCCCCTTTTTGATGATTACAAACCAAAACAATTTTAGGAAGTTGATTTTAAAACAAAACAAATTTTCCGGTCTAAAACATCAATCCATTACAAGCAAGATTCATCATAAGTGAAACACACAAGAGTAGGAGCAAAGATTTTTCAAAAATATTTTTGCACAAGCTCCCCTATCAATATGCATATCAAGAACAAGTATAAGAGCAACCAACTAAAAGCTAAAAGCTTAGCTTTGACAAAATAAGCTTGAATTATTTGAGCTTAGAAGCTCCCCTGGTCACAAGACATCATTAGTCAAGCATAAAAGTCCATAATACATCACATGGACTAAGTATTATTCACAGCTTTTGGCTTTTAAGAGCCCTAGCTTATAGCTTTTCTTGCGAGCTTATTTTCGCTTCTTTGAGCGTATGAGCGTTTTTCCTATTTCTCCCCCTTTGGAATCATCAAAAAGAATGTTAGCACGATAAAAACATCATACAATTATATCAAAGTGCGCAATTTAATCGATTTATCGAGCATTTTGAACATTGAAGCTTAAATTCCAAATTAAAGGGAAAAGTTGATCATTTGATTTGCAAAAGCTCATTTAATTGATAGAACATGATCTCAATAAATATATAAGACTTTTCAAATTAAGAGAATCACGTAGGTGATGAATTTTTCATTGAAACATTTTGTCGAACACTTGGCGTGCGTCGAATAAAACAAGAGATATATAACGCCTTTGTAATTCATTTAAGCCAAAAATTTTCATCACCAATTGCAATATAACAACATTCATCCATCAACAATCATCATATACAACATAATAATACAAGAATTTCATCAAAATAGCAAGATACAAGCACATTCTCAAGGGTTCAACCCAATTGAGATTAAAAGGAGAAATTCTTACCAATTGATCGGAGAAGTTGGATGATATGGATGAAGTAGAAAGTTACATAAACTCAAAAATGTAGATTTTATGAGAAGAAAATCATTTTGAGTGAATTGTGTGTGAAAAATGCAAAGGGGTTCGATTTTGGAAGAAAATAACCAAAAATGACGAAATGAAGGACATAAGCCATTTTAATGCTGAAATTGGCTAGGGCGACCGGTCGACGTGTAGGGCGACCGGTCCCTGCACATGGTCGACCGGTCGACCTCTCCGTCGACCGGTGCCTCGAACACCGATTTTGTTTCGTCAAATTTTGCACTAAAAATCCGATTTTTACCCTAATTAAGTTTTAAAACATGCAAATTGCAAACATAGACCTCATTCTATATACATTATGCCTAAACAAGCTCGAATTGAGATAAAACACTCGACGGTTAATAGTTTAAAAAAATCCGCGAGTAAATTTTGAGACGGAATTAAACACATCTCAAATTTCCGTTAAGAAATGCAATCCCAAGAAAATATCGAATCTCAATATATTTAGTTTGAATACAAATAATCATATTTAGAGAAATAATATATACCGACTTGTTATCCCGAAAAATATTTAACGTTTTAAAACTTTGGATAAAATAAGCCACAAGAAGAAGTGCCTTTCAAGTATTTGAAAATTTCAACGACACTTTAATGAGATTCGTTGGGATGTTTTGGAATCAAGCATTTAGGCATAAGGCATGAAGAATTTCGAGTCTATAAGAATAATGAAAGTAAATAAACATACCTCGAATATATTTGTCAACCAATATGCCTTTCGCAATCTTGACACTTTATGACGTAGATGGCAATGGATGAGTCTACGATCATTTGTTCCTTAATACCAAAATATTTCCTGCAAAAAACTTGACAAAACATCTTGCACAAAAGCATAGTAATATAAAACAACATAGAAGTTGGATAAGTAGCACATACTATGCTTTTTAAGGAATCAACAAAAGTTTGATAAAACAAGTGCAAATTGAAAATTTATTTGAGGTCTCTTTTGAAATTTGAAAATCCAAGATAATAAAATTGAGACCTCATTTTAAGAAACACTTCTTATAAAGAATTTTGACAAACAATACAAAATTAAAGACATGAAAAAGTGCAATAATTATAAAAGACAATATAAAAAGCATACTTCAAGAAGAGGATAAGAGTTACCAATTTCTCCATTGCCAGTGGTTGTATCTTTCCCATTGTTGATTATACCTTCTTCTTGGGAAATAATTTTGTTGATAATATCTCCTTGTTTGATCATATGTCGCGATCATTTGTTGTCTATATGACATTTTAAAATTCTTTTGACTCTTGTTACGCCAAGTACCTATCATGAAATTTTCTTGTGGTACCCTCAAGTATTTGGGTCCTTTAGGATTAGCATTGAGACTTTTAGGTCTCCAATATTAACTAGAACTATTTTTAGCCCGACAAGTATTAGTCGTGTGACCAATTTTACCACAATAGAAACATGTAATAGTTCTAGAAGCATAATGACCAACATGCATAGAGACTTGGTTCTTTTTCTTCACATTAATAACATTAGGCTTATAACCAAGTCCTAGTTTCAAATGATCACAACGTTGAACATCAAGAATTTTGGTCATTTTATCGGTACTCAAATTAAATTTCATCATATCCTTTTTCATGCAATTAATATTTTCAACATGAGTACTATTTTCTTCTTCAAGAACTCTAACCTTATCAAGTGTAATATTATGAGCACTAGTAAGAGATTCATAAGAAGCATGTAAACTATCCTTTTCATTTTTCATGATGTTGAATTCCTTTTTCAAATTTTTGTATTTAACAAGTAAGCTTTGGAATTCATTTTGAAGCTCATCAAAATCATTTTGCAAATCATTATACAATTCATTACTAGTAGAAGGGTTAGAGCGTACCTCATTGTCTTCTTCGATTTCTATTAGACATTGCTCGACTTTTTCATCGCTTCGGATGAAAGAAGTTCGTCCCATGTTATTGGTTCGGATTTGGCCTTCAAGGCTTTGTGAAAGTGCTTTTTTTTCTTTGTTCTTCTTCCTTTTTGGACAATCGGCAATATGGTGTCCGGGTTTTCCGCATCTAAAACAATAATAGTCTCTTGTTTTTCTTTTCTTGTTTTTATTTACAAATTTTGTAAATTTTCTAATAAGCTCCTCATTTTCTTCTTCATCTTCAACTTCATCTTCATCTTCCTCATCACTAGAATAATAATTTTTCGATTTTGAGGCAATACCTTTTGAGTTGATCGCATACCCGGTTGAGAAATTGATGCCTTTGAGTTACTCCTTTCATTTGTATAAACTTCATAGATGAGAAGATTGTTAATAAGCTCATCAAAATTTAGAGTTTCCAAATTTTGATCTTCCGTAATAGCGGTAACCTTTTTCGGACCAAGAGGCGGGAAGAGCATTAAGAACTTTTGTAACTTTATCCTCTTCGGAAATAATTTTCCCAAGTGCAACAAGAGGATTTACAATATTGTCAAGCCTTTCAACCATTCTACAAATATTTTCACCATTATTCATAGTGAAATTTTCAAACTCTTTGACCAACATGGTCTTTCGAGCTTGTTTCACTTTGTTTGTGCCTTCATAGATAACTTCCAATTTTTCCCAATCATTATGGGCGGATCAATGCCTCTAATACAATTATATTCCGTAGCGGTAAGAGAATAATGAAGAATGTTAAGAGCTTTACCGTTTAAGGAGAATATTTTCTTGTCTTCATCATCAAACTCCTTGAGTGCTTTGGGAATTTGAGTCCCGTCTTCCTTTTTCTTCATGGGGATGGATACTCCGTTTATAACCGTGTTCCAAATATCGAACCCATAACCGTGTAAGAAGCATTCCATTCGATCCTTCCAAAATGCATAATTGTTGAGTCAAAGAGAGGCGGTCTATTGAATGAAGCGCCTACTGGTAGATAGCTTTCGTTCGTAGCCATTGATCTTTTTTTCTTTACTCGGAACGAGCTAGCCAAAGAGTTTGACTTTGATACCACTTGTTATAAGTCCAAGTAGCTACGATAATCTAGAGGGGGTGAATAGATTATGCCGATTTTTCTAATTAGCCCTCTTTTTCGAATGATCAATCAAAGACAAGAATGTAAGATGCGGAAATTAAACAACACGCCTTGATTTATAGAGGTTCAACCCACCTAGGGCCTAATCCTCTACCACCCCAAAGATCTCCGTGATGGATTTTAAAAAGAAGAAAAAGATTTTATTAATAATTACCAAAATTATTACAACATCACCTTTGAAGAGTACCACAATCTTCTAACACCACCTCTTTGGAGATTACCACAATCTCCTTCAAGATTACCACAATCTTCCTTCAATGGCACCTACGAAGATTACCACAATCTTCCGACTTGAAGAATACCAAATTCTTCAACACCTCAAAGAGCACCAAACTCTTCAACAAGAAGATTACCACAATCTTCTTACACCTAACACCTAGATCACCCAAGTGTGTTCTTACCACAAGAACACTCACAAGGATATCTTGTGTTGAATAACAAACCCAAAATTCAAGATTACAACTCGATAAAGAATTATACAACTTTGAAGTGCATGTGTAATCAAGAATCAAACCTAGACCTCAAGATGTGAACGTGAAATACTTAGCTATAAATACAACAAGAGTGTTGAAAATGAAAACTTAGAAATTTGCAGATTTCTTGTTGTGTATTTGCTTGTGTTGTTGTACACTTGTGTCTTCAAATCATCCTCTATTTATAGGAGAGTCTTCACAAATATAGGCTCCTCCTTCTTCACTTTTGTCTACAAAAAGAGGATCACAAGATGTAGAAATAATGTACAAAAATAAAAAGTAAATCTGTGATAAGAATGTCCAACGGTCCAATTTTTTGTCAAAAGATTACACAGTGTGACCGGTCGCTCTATAGAAAATTTCGAACTTTAGAAAGAAAAAGTGCGATCCAGGATAGGTTGTAGTGGTGCGACGGCCGGAGGGGATCGACCGGTCTCTCCCCTAGGTGGACCGGTCGCCCTCCCTTTTTTTCGCTGAATTATATTCTATTTCTTTTCAGAATAATTTGGGCGTTCTTCGTGTACCGGTCGACCATTTGCTCGACCGGCCGACCTCCAAATGAAATGTTGTCCGATTTTTGACAAAAATAAACTTCAAGAAATACTCCAAAAAATTAGTAAAAACATTTTAAATCAATTAGGAGTATTTGGACAACATTTAAAAACATTGTTTTGATGTAAAACGCATCAACACAAAATCATCAAAAGTGTTGTCCAATATTTTAGTCGAAAATAAACTTGAATAAATACTCCGAAAATTAGCAAAAATATTTTAAATCAATGAGAGTATTTGGACAACATTTATAAACATTGTTTTGGTATAAAAACACATTTAAACAAAATCATCAAATTCTTGATAAAAACATTTATCTAACAATTTGTGGTCTCTCATATTTATTGGGAAGGAAATAGAGTGGTTGATTGTCTTAGCAAGTCTCAAGATTCTTCTATGTGGTGGACAATCCTCTAGCGGGCATCACGAATCTCCTCAACGAAGATTATGTTGGTCGACATCGTATATACACTCAACATGAATGATATTAGGTAACACCCAAAAAATATTACCTAATAGCCATAAAATGTTACTATATATAGATAATAGGTAACACTTTTATGGTGATGCACTTGCCCGTTCTACCTATAGTCTAAGGCACGTATCACTTTTATTAGCTTTTAGTGACACTTTTTCTAAGTGTTACATTAAGTTCTCTATTGGTAACACTTTGAAATAATATTTTTCTAAAGTGTTACACATGAATCTCATGTAACACTTTTTGTAACACTCATATATACATTTTTTTGTAACACTTTTTATATTTGTAACACTTTTAAAAATACTTCTTAGTGTTACATATGAATCTTATGTAACACTTTTTTGTAGAACTTCAGTAAGTACTATTTTTACCACCAAGTAGATTTGAACCCAAAACCTATTATATGTGGAAGTGACAATTTGCCACTACGTTAAGTTGATTCCTATTAAAACTTTTGCTTTGTTTTATATATACACATACACACACATATATTAAAATTGTATAAAAATTATATTATATAATATATTTTATATATTAAAGATTATATTATAAAATATATGTATTAAATTATATTATACAATGTATATATACATTTTTATATTATATAGTATATAGTTTGAAAATCATATTATGTTATGTATTAAAGGACACAAAAATTAAAAATATATAAATTAAATCTATCGATCGATCAATATTCAATCGGTAAAAATAAAAATATATAAAAATATAAAATTATTTTAACGAAAGATTAAAAAATTCCAGCAAAAAAAATCAAATATTAAATAAATAATGAAAAAATAATTTATCGACGGAAAAAATTCCAAAGTAATAACCGACATCATAAATTTTCATTGGTAAAGTTTTTCTTAAATAGTAAAAAAGTTAATGATGAAATTGGTCTCCGTTAGTAAAATTCTAAAAAAATAATAATAAAATATACCTGCATATTTACCGTTTACCTCCATAAAAATAACAAAAATAAAAGCAAAACTAAAATACTTTATAAAAAAAAACAAAAATTCAGTAAAAAAAAGCAGTACATGATGTCTATAATTTTTAGGTTTAGTGATTTTTTTGTCTTCACCTATTTCGTGACATTAATTAATTAAATAAATCGTTGAAATAATTTAATGATAGTTATATAATTTTAATTGTATTACTAAAATATTGCCTAAAAAGTGATACAATTAATAAAATATTGTTGCCAAGAGTGTTTCTTAAATAAAGTGATACCTATCGTGTTACAAAAAGAAAAACAAAAAAAAAGCGATACTTATTTAAAAGTGTTACATATAAGCTTTATATATTGATAGAGTCTACAAAAGTGTTACATAAATATTGTAACGTAAAAAGTGTTACAAACACGTGTTATATATGTATCTTATGTAAAAAGTGCTAAAAATTTGTGTTACCTAATAACATTTATGTTGTAGTGATATTTGTTAGATAGCCTTGTTCTTCAGTTGTTCATTATTCGTTGTTGCTCCAAGTGTGTTTTTGTTATTCTATGAACTTGAACCGTGCATTTCTTTCATTTTGAAGATTGCAGCTCTGTTATGTGAATAATACTTGTATGTTTTCATATAATGAAGTGAAGTTTTTGGATTACCACTGCTGAAACTGCTACGACTGAGAGATGAAATAAATTGCAAGGTTATTGCATTTTGAGGAAATAAGTTTTTGCATACTTCTGTGTACACACATTTGGACTTTTATTTTTATTTTTCAGCTTTAAGCTGTTGCTTCCATATTATGTCCGAGAGGATAAATTCCATTGCGAAAGAATTCTCTGTTTAAAATGTATTTGAAAATTTGAAGAGTTGTTAATATTGACTGCAGACATAAACAAAAGGGGGAATTTTTAAGACTCCATTATGGATAAGTGGAAAGATTCTTTTCTACCCATGACGTAAGAAAACTCTTTTTTACCCAATTTGACAAAAATGCCCCTCCTTTAATTTGAAGATTTTGAATTTTGAAACTGATGCAATTAATGCATTACTTGAAAATCGTACACTTTCCTCCAAATATACACACCTATTTATAAAATCGTATGTCCATATCGTGCCCATATCGTGTCAATCCCATGTACATATACATAAAAAAGGCACGATATATCGTGCCTAATTTTAATCGAGGCACGAATATATATCGTGCCTAATTTTAATCGAGGCACGAAATATATAGTCCCTAATTTAAGCGAGGCACGAAATATATATCGTGCCTAATTTTAATCGAGGCACGAAATATATCGTGCCTTTTTTATGTATATGTACATATTCTAAAAAATTGTCTATTAATTTTGAAAATTGCTTAAATAAAATTTAAAAATATTTGCAATTTATTAAAAAATGTCAAAAATCCACAAAATTATTTTAAAATCTAAATATTAAAATCTATAATTTATTTTAAAAATAAAAAATAATAAAAAAAAATCTATAATTTATAATTATTTTAAAATCTAAATATTAAAATTTATAATTTATTTAAAATATGAAAATTAAAAAATACACTTTTTTAAACATTTGCCATTATTTAAAATATGGAAATTTATTTAAAAGTCTCAAAAATTGTTCAACAATATGAAAAGTGGATTAAAAAATGAAAACTGTTGAAGGCTTTGAAAAAAATTTACCAAAAACTCAGATTTTTATAAAATCCAAAAAGGGAGTAGAGAGAGAAAAATAAAGAGAAACGGTGGCATGCACGGCCTATATGTCACGACTTTTGTTTTTGTTTTTGCACCAAATCGTGGACAGAGATTGGTGGGAAAGTGGTCGTGTGGGTTGAGGATGTTATGGGTTCATTCTTTTGAGTGGTAATGTTGCCGAAAATTGAAGGTCGTGATTAGTTATATTTTCATTCCATCTATTTTCATTTTCTCGAGAGAATAGTGGTGAATTTTTTTTAAAACCGAAAGTTGAATGTGTAGAGAAAAAATGATGATTATGTTGATGTGATAGAGAATCTTTTAGAGATATTGATTGTTTGTGAAATTTTTGTGGAAATGATAGTATAAAATATAATATAAGAAAATTCAACAAAAATAAAAAAATTGATCCAAAAATAGGAAATATGGATCTCATTTTATACTTTTGTTAACAAGATTAAGAAAAATAATAAAAATAGTGAAAAATTAAAGCAATTATCGAATTCTTTATATAAATAGGGAGATGAGAAAGAAATGAATAGTATAATTGGGTATTGAGAAATGTGAAAAAGAAATAGAAAAATGAGTTAATTTTGGTGAGAAATGAGATTTTCTTGGAAAAGTTTTCATTTTTTTCACAAACAATCACACATCCTACAATTTTTTTCTCTCCAAAAGTGAAAATTTTGGAAATTATTCACAACCAATCACAACCGAAGCTTTTCCAATTCCATTTTCCAGGACAATTTTGGGAAGAGGGGGAACTAGTGAGGAAGGTAATCAGCGGGTGCGGTGGAGTGCGAAAGTAATCTATCTATCTATCTATCTATCTATCTATCTATCTATCTATCTCTCTCTCTCTCTCTCTATATATATATATATATATAATAATAATAATAATAATAACAAACATGTTTCCAAATTTGTTTTCCGCCTATTTATACTTGCTAAAGACGAAATTAGATATTTTTTTTTAAAAAAGAACATATAGTTTGTTGTCCGAAATTATTGTAGTTTATCATTAACTTTGTACATTTTGATTTTGGTATGCATTAATAATCTAATTTATGTATGACTAATCAATATTAATATTTTATTATAAAATACAAAAAGATCTAAACGGAAATATAAAATAAATTAGGATTATTGGCTATAATATTATCACTTTTGTTTTTCACGATCAATTTAATATGATTTTATAATTTTAATCAAATTCTTAATTGTAATGAGAATTTATAGCGTTTGAAAATAGTGTTTTAAAATCATAATTTGGTATTACAATATACATCATTAAAGTTTAATCTCTTAATTGTGTTATTATATTTATAGATAAATTTAAAATGAATTTATTTTTTAAAATATTTTAATATAAACAATCTTGGACCACATGTTTGGAGTGTGATATCATATTTGTAACTTAAACGAATTATCGAGAACAATTGAGATAATTACAAACTCCGAATTATTTATATATTTTAAAATTTGGATATAACTCAAATCCTTATAATTCATATTATATGATGAAAAAAGAATACAATGTTATTTTAAAACTGAAAAATATATGTACGGTTGTGCTAAATTTTAAAATATATTAACGAGTCATTATATTTGAAAATAGTATATTTTAATTGTATTGTAATATACTTTGTAAAGTACAATCTTCTAATTGTATTATTATATTTATAAATAAAGTTGAATTTAATTTATTTTTTAACAATGTATATATAAATACTATCGTACATATGTTTGAAGTGTAATATAATATTATTATTGAAATTTAAAATAAATTAAAAGATCCTAAATATAAGTGTTCATAGCATACTATTAAAATAGAGTATAATGTAATTTCAAAAATTATATAGAAAATATTGATTAGTTGGTTTCGCTTATTAAATTATTTAAACGTAAAAATGTTAATTAATATTTTTTAATGACATACATATTTGTTATTATTGTAAAATTATTAGTATAAAATGATGAATACTATTTATTTTAAAATACACTAAAAATTTAAATTAGGTCCACAAAGTCGGGCGGCTCAATCGGACCGGTCATTTCATGGGGCAGAGTGGGTTGGACCAATTTCAAAAATCGATTAGATGGAGTTTCGACCTGACCCAATCCGAGTTTTCTCTTTGGCCCAACGGACCAGCTCGGATGGCTCATTTGACAGTTCTACTTATTATTAGGATACCCCGTGCATCGCACTGGGCCTCATCTAGTTTAATTTCTAAACATGAAGTTCTTTAATTAGTTGTATTTTTAATCTAGTTGTGATATGTTAAATTTTATTAACATTATTTTTGTGTTCCAAATTTATTCTAAACTATTTAGTGCATCTTTATAACACTTTTCAAATGGACTTTTGGATCTAAAAGCTCATTTTCCTTAGTAATAGGTGTTTGATGGATAAAATAAAATGGACTTTTAGGAGAAGTCGCTTCTCCGAAAAATTCATTCTAGATAATTTTAGATTTTTCACTTTGAAATTTTTCCTACCTCTTAACAAAATGGCTATTAAAATGTACTTTTACCAAACATTTTAAATTGCATATAATCACTTTTTCAAAAATCAATATCAGTCCATTACATAAATGCACTTTCATTTAAGAAGTGCTCCCAAACATGCATTTATTGCATTTTAAAATTAAGAAGTTATCTTAATATATTATAAAAAAATAAAATAATTGGAGGAATATAAACTAGGTCACTTAATGTGCCTCATGTGCCCTAAATATATGTTTTTTTTTTCTCTCATTTCAAGATGCATGTAAGTCGTCTCCATTTGTGTAGGTCCCAAGGGTGTCAGGTAAAGTTTAGAAGGGGGGTTCAATAGACTTTATAATCTTTTGATTTTACGAATCGAGTTCTAAAAAAACAACTAAGTCCTTAGACAATTGTGTTGAGATTCGAAGGAGAGTTAATCACTCAACAATTTTTTTGAAGTAGTTGTTGATAGAGTAACTCACGGTGAAGAAAGTCAACTACTTAAAAAACCAGTTTTGTTTTAAGTCGTGAAAGACTTACAACATTTTGAGTTTTGTTGATCAACACTTAGTGTTTTAGAGAGTTATAATGCATTATAGACGACAAGAAAATAATGAATGTAAATTTTAAATATAAGTGCAAGAAAATAAAGACATAATATTTATAGTGGTTCGAGGATGGGGTAATTCCTTTACTCCACTCTCCTCCTACACCATGAGGAATCCACTAAGTAACATGTGACTTTAGTTCCAAAGTAGTACAACCTAAGTAGCTTTGATCACACAACCAGCTACATAATGGACTCATCTCTTCACCAAACAAGTGCCCGAGCCTACTTGAGCTCTCTAATTCTTGCAGGATTTTTTCGCACATCCCTCCTACAGATCGAATCTTGGTTTGACTTGAACCTAACTACACTCCTTCAATCCTAGGCGTGTAGACCCTAGTTTTGTTTTTACAAAGTTCCTCTTCAACTAAATAACAACTTCAATCTTTCACAAGAAGTGTTGGATGAAGTGTTCTTGAGTAAGCTTGAGGAATGCGGATAAGCTCGAGAGAGAGTTAAAATTTTAGATTCTTGCTTGTTCGATTGTGTTTTGTCTCTTATATCCTCCTAAAAATACCTCAGCTTTTATAGTAAGAATTTGAATATTTGTCCGTTGAAGAGATAAACAAATTCAAATCCCACCGTTGACGCTTGGCATGTCCTTTCGCAAACTTTGATGATGACCTTTCCTTGTATTCTTATGTTCTGGAGCTTTCAAAATGGCGGACTATAGATGTCTTCTTATAGGTTGAACTCATTGTCTTCATAAATGTCTTGCACATTTATGGTCAAACGTCATTCTTCATCGATATTTGAAGTATATCTTCCTTGGACATGCAATAGACTTCTCGAGTTGGCTTTGTCCTTTGCTTTACCCATTTGAGACTTATACTTGAATCTTCCGAGAGTATCTTCGATGAACTTTGTTGTCAGTCTTTTGAAAGACATTTGGTATACTCTGTAGAGAGTCTTGTGTTGAACAACTCACCAGTAAATTAGCTGAATTTCTACGAACCCAACTTGAGTCTTCTCGTACAATCTTCAACAAGTCTTCTCAGAATTCTACTTGGCCGCATTTGAGTCACTACATCCTATCTATTACAAGTGTAATAATTAAATAAAAATTGGGGTGCCAACTTTCTAATACATAGGTCTTGATTGTTTATGTTTCTAAGAGTCCATTTCCAAGTTCCAACTATTCATAAAATTGAAATTATGTTTGTTTATTAAAATTCCCAATGATAATCATCATTTTCACTTTCCATTTTCACATAAAACAAAATCTCAAACCTATAATTTCAATTATTAGTCCTATACACTACCCTACATCACTATTCTCATCTTTAATCCAACTATAAATGTGGGACATACCATTACTAACTCTATCTATTTAAAACATTTCTATTCACCCTACAATCATTCAAATATAATTTTATATATTCACTTAAAATATTCAACCACTATCAAATTTTTATTTATTATATTCATAAATTAATACTTCAAAAATACTCAACCAAACACAATCTCATTTCCAAAACTACATAAAACTCATTCTAATTCATTCATTCAAACATTATTCCAGGTTTTCACACGAAATCTAATAAATTCTCAAAGTTCATTTTCCAACATTAGAAACTGAAATGGATCATGGAAACATAACCATACAAGACCACAGTTTTCTAAGCATCATCTAAAACTATGCAATAAATTTCCTAACAATTTGAGCATCACAATTATTATTTTTTTCAAATTAAGTTCTATAATTATTTTTTGGTTACCATTACTTGCTATAGTGGGTTGCATGACTAAATGTCTTGATAAAAACTCACTTAAATGATCTATTTTCAAAATTAAAAAAGAAATGAGGACCAAATATCCAAGCTGGTTCTCTTAGAGGACTAAAAATAGGTATGTGAAGAAAAAAATAAAACTATTAGTTATTTGAAATATAAATTGCTTGAATCGCAATAGGTTGCCCAGGAAAAGGAGCAAGAAGTTCAGTTTCTAAAGCGAGAGCTATCCAGGGTCATGAATGATCATATTGTTATGATAATAGAGTTGTCATAAAAGGAACGTGTTCAAGTGCTCAACGGAGAACTGGACAAAGCCAGCCTAACTATGGGAAAGCGGAATCGTTGTAAGCTAAGTTGGATGAGTTGATTTTCATGGGTAAAAGATTTGTTAATCGTAATGGGATTGAGTTCAATAAAAAGAACCTAATTATTACACCATTTTTGTTAAAGCCACCCTTAATGTTCCATCAATTGACAAGAAAGCCTACTCAGACCACTGCCATTAACATGTTAGAACAACAGAAAACAGAAATCCATCCTAAAAGGAGGTTTGTTCACTAGTACAAAATTGACCATTTGCATCGGTTGTAAACGACTTTAGGCATCAGTTCCAACGGCGATGCTTATGAAGGCGATGCTTATAATCACATGTATAGGCATAAGTTGAAACTGATGCCTAAAGTAAACAATAGGCATCGGTATATTGTCACTAAAAGCATCGGTTTTCCACAAACAACCGACACATAAAGTCAATTTGGGCATCAGTTCATAACAACCACCGATGCCCTATTGTCACTTTTTTAAATACATTTTTTCCAATTTCCGACCTCCCTGCAAAATAAAAATCCAACCGAAAAATTAGTGACATTTTTTAGTCCATAAATTAGAGGACTCAATTCAGCAAAATCATGGTCAAAACTTTTAAATAAAATGTCTTACCAGAACTAGAATATATTTCGTCTGAGTAATAAATTGGGAATAGATATGTCTAACAAAACAAAATCAACTACTGAAAATATTACACTTTGTTTTTAATTAATCAATCCTCTTCTGCCTCATTTTCGGCTATTACACGGAGCCAATTACTAGTGAGCTTCTTGCTCCCCCTGTTTCAACAATATTAATGAATCAAAGCATATATTAGCTTGAGGACTGCATTAAAAGTTTAAAAGATTTGTAAGTGTTGTTAACATACCTGTAACAAGGAACACCTTACACGATCATCACTATCCAATTAAGTTTCTTGCAAGAATTTAAGCATTTTGACAAGCTTTCCTAAGGGAGAAAAATGATCTAGTTAGGATAAAAAGATATATTTTATAGCACAAAGTGAGATCCAATCAGTTGACTTTTATGAAAAGAAGTATTGTGTAATCACCTTATCAACATTAGTCATAAATCTCGTCTTTCCAATGGCCACCCAATCAATCATTAAAAAGTGTAACTTGAAACACGAAGCGAATGAATTAAGAGAGTCTAATTAAGAATAAATCATTAAAAAGTGTAAGATGGATCACAGCAAGAGGCTTACAGTATAAATGCAGAGTCTAATTAAGAATAAATGATTAAAAAGTGTAAGATGGATCACAGCAAGAGGCTTACAGTATAAATGCAAAGTGATTTCAAATCACTGGTCATAATGTAGAAGAGAAATAATGCTTGGTTCTTATTAAAAGGATACATACCTAAATCAAAGAACTAAGAAAGAAAAAAACATACTTCGGGACATTTTTCGCACCCGTGGGCTCTGAGGAGGATGGCCATTGGCTTTCTCCTTCAATTCAAAGCATGATGAGATGATCCCGAAAATTGAACTGTACATAGTCAAAAGCAGTCAATACAACATGAAGTGCAACTTCTTTTCAGGTTGGCATTTAATATGAGAACCAACTCAAAGGCTAATATAACAAAGGATATGAAGTGATAATCATTCAAACTTTTAAATAACCAACTTATCAGATATAAAATAATTAGATTAACTTCAAGGATAAAATCAGTATATAAGCTAATTCTAAACATGCCTCAACAATCAACATGCTGCAAATTGGAAGCATTAGAAGCAAAACAAAATATAATTATTATAGAAATTGCTGCCCAGTAACTTATGCATAAATATCAAGAACATAATCTGACTCATTTCAAACAAAGAAACATTCTTGATTTTGCCAACTCAATATCTTATGCAAAAGAGTATCTAAGAAAGAAAGAAAGAAGAAAGACCTTACAGAACTACTAATACAGTTGTCAGGCATAGTTAAGTTGCTCGTGAGAATATCGAAATAAAATAACTAGCTACAGATTGAGATAAACAAAGATACACCACCAGTGCCAATCCAGGGACAAATAATGCATAACGAAAACAAAAGTAGAATACAGATAAGCACAAAAGAGACAAGTTGTTGCCCTCGACTATTGAGACCTTAGATAATACATCTCTTGAAAGGTCAACCAACACAAGACAAAAGGTCACGGTGATTGTTAAGCTTAACCAACTTGAGTAACATTTCATGTAGTAAGGTATCAAAAGAGAGCATACCGACAAATAATGTTCCGACATCTGGCTTTTCTTTAAGTTTGTTGAGTATCTCCATGAGTTGTGTCCTGGAGATACAGATAAAAACATGCTAATTTATCATGAATACAGAGAGACACACAAAAAGAAAGCGAGAAAGAAACAAACACTTAGTAGCAATATCTGGCACTAACCAAACATCATTCCATAACATATTATTACCATATATATGTATATACATTCATCATATGTAAACCCCAAATCTTTCAGCTCCGCACTGTACAAAACAATTACATAACACACGAAATTCCACACAATATTCAAGCTTTACTTCGTACCAATGATTTCAATGGAAATCAACAAGTCTAATTTATGTCCTAACAATAAGAATTTTAAAATGTATTTGCAAAAAAATGAATCACAATGTATACTTGGTATAATTTCCACAGACGGAGAAAGAGGAAATTGAATAGCAAATTTGGGTTTAAATTGATTACAAATCCATAATATGACTGCATCTACATTTATTAATTCAACTAAACACAAATCCAACATAACATCAAATTCCTTTTCTCTTTGGCACAAAATTACTGAAACGTTTTCAAAATAAGGATAGCCTTACTAAACAATGGCGATTTTTGCACTGGCCTCCTCGAGCTGCTTCTTAGCCTCCTCCGCCTCCTCTTTGGACACCACCTCCTTAAATTTCTTCGGCAATCCCTCAATCAATTCCTTGGGTTCCTTCAAAGCTAAGCTAGTCAAAGCCTTAACAACCTTAATAGTGGCGATTCGGCCGTTGCTCGGCACATCCTCGATCATAAAATCAAACTCGGTTTTCTCCTCCACGGCTGCGGGCGCGTCGGCCGCCGCAGGCGATGCATCTACGGCGGCGAAGGACGTGGCAGAGACACCAAGCTTGTCCTAGAGATACTCGACGAGCTTCTGAGCGTCCGCGAGGGTTAGATCGCCAAGCACTAATTCATATAAATAAATTCATATAAAAAGAACAAAGAAAAACAAAGAATTACCTTGATGGAAACGAAAGGCACGGAACTGCAAGCGTAGGCACGACGCACCAAGTATGAATCAGAAACGCCGCAATGGAAAGGAAATGCTCCAACGGCCATGGCGGCTTGACTTATTGCTGATCCCGCACATCGCCCCGCTCAAAACCACGCCGTCGAACCTCCTCTGGCACAATTCCCTCACGGTGGAGAGTAATCAGCAACGCGATCACCCCACCCAGCGACTCCGCGTACAGAAACACCGGTAAATCCGCTGCATATTTCGCCCCAAAATCCATTGAAAAACGAGACGCACTCGTCCACGACGTATCGAGATCCAGTGAATAAAGTATTAGGCGACGATGCAGAGGCTATGATTAAGGTGTGCCTGTGGCCTACGTGAAAGCCCTAAATGGAGGCTGAGTGAATTAATGAGCGCTAATTAAAAAACTTTAAAAAAACTTATTGGTATCGGTTGTTGCTAACAAATGATACCTAAAGTTGAGTTAAAAGCATCTGGTTTTGATTAAAAACTGACACATAATGTTTTTAATTTAATTTTAAAAAATAAAAAAATTTATAGGCGTATGTTTTAAATCAACAAATGATGCATAAAGACTTTGTTTTATTTTCAAAATTGCCACCACCCCCTTTTAGCCATCGGTTTCCATGAGAAAGTAATGCTTATGTGGTGATTCTATGGCCTTTTTTGTACTAGTGGTTACAACATGTCACTACTATGGCATACTTGGTCACATTAGACCAAAACGCTATAGGAAGTATTATGATCTATGTACGGGCAACATAAGTACATGGAATTTAAGTGGTATTCCTATGAGAGAACCTAACACTAAAAGTGACTTGAAAAATCACTCACGGCCTAAAATTTAGGTTAAGAGAAGTGAGTCTAAGTATCTCTTATATTTTTTGCGCCTAAATCAAGTCATTGTGGTGCTTGGTATTTTGATTGTAGTTGTTCAAGACCACATGACTAGTATAAGATCTAATGTGGTTGATCTAGTGTTATTTAATGATTGTTTTGTTACTTTTAGGGATAGTTTTAGAAACAAAGTCATTGGAAAATTATCTCTCAATCTGAATGTTCTACTAAAGCTGAAGGATGTTTACTTGTTGAAAATCTGAAAGCTAATTTATTTAACATCAGTCAGTTTTGTGACCAAGTGATGAATGTTAAATTTAATCAAGAACAATGTTTGGTCTTTGATAAACCAAATAACATTGTTCTCAAATGAAATATGTTAGTTGATAATCGTTGATAGTTTGAAAGCTATTCTAGAAACTTTAGGTAAGTGCACCTATCGTTTTGTAGTTTAGTTTATCGAGAACAGTGTCATTCTCACGATAATTATAAGTACTAGTAATTATCGTTTTTTTATTATCTAATCTAGAAATCCTCGGATGGTTGATTTATAAAAAGAAAAATAAAAATAAATTTAATCAATCAAATTACAAAAGATGGAATTGAGAGAGATTTTTAAATAAGAAATCAGTAGATAAAAACGTGTTGAACGTAAATCCCTCTAGAATGTCTTTATGATTTTAACAAGAATAAATACAACTTGAACCCTTAAGTATTTACCATCCCTTTTTAATATAATCTCGTATTTTATGGACCCTAGAAATTCCTCAATTAAGTTAAACCTCTTTCAAGATGAATAACTCCTAACCTCAAGTTGATTATCCAAAATCTCTTTCTAGTTAAAATCCCTAAGATTTTTGCATGAACGATTTATGAATTCTCATATTAGGTTGACCCTAATCCAGGAAGATTTATGTCATTCTATATCCGGGATTGCATGCAACTTCTTTCATTTATATTCATTCTATCTCACCATAAATATCTCGATTACCCCATGAGGAATAAGTTTCAAATCAATATACCAAAAATATTAATTCAAATGAATGAAGCATAATATAAGTAAATAACATAAAATATTAAGATTAGATTAAAAAATTCAAACCATAATCACAAATCCATTCTAGAGTTCATTACATTCAAATACTAAAAAGTTTAGCTCAACATGATCTTGACAAAAGTATAATCTATGAAGATAATGGAGAATAATTCTGTGTTTTCTTTATTGATTTTAGAATGAAGATACAACTAAACATATATAGCCTAAAGAGATGTAAATCAGGAAACACAAAATAAGTAAAGAAAGAATACAATCCCTTTGATCAAGGGATTGGAGAAAGCATCAAAAGAAAAAGATATATTCTATAGAAAAAAGGAAGAAATTCTAAGTGCACTACTAATCAAAGACAAAGGACTGCTACATTCCACACCCCTCAAGTGGGTTGTATATGTTGTATGAACCGAGCTTGGTGTTCAACTCATCGATTTGGTCCTTGGAAGTGCCTTTGTGAAGATATCGGCAATTTGAAGCTTTGTAGGTACATATCCCAGTTGCACAATCCCATTATTTGCTTTCTCGGAGATGAAGTGACGATCGATTTCTATATGTTTTGTTTGTTATGAGGCACATGGTTCTTTGCGATACTCATTGCACCGACTATCGATGAACATTTTGATCATCTCCTCTCGCCTCAACCTTGAGTTCTCTCAATAGTTTCTAAAGCCATATTCCTTCACAAATTCCTAAGACATGTGCAAAATTCGACTCTGTCTTCTCTGCGTGAGACAACTCGCTTGTTTCTTGTTTCTCCATGTGACAAGGTTTGTAAGTCCCAAGGGGTGTGAAGTAAGGTTTAGATGGGGGAGTTGAATAAACCTTACCAAATTTCGATTTAGTCTTTTTAATATAATTCAACAGAGTTGACTCAAACAAGTTGTGTCTTGATGGACAACTAAGTTGACTTTTTTGCTAAGTTACCCACTCAACGATCTCGATAGTATAACTCATTTTGCCAAGACAAATACTTAACTTGGCTGATTGGTTTTTAATAAGCGGAAGACTTTACACCATTCGATTAGATTTTAGCTTGTTTTAAATACTTGATTTTTAGCACTTGGTTATTTATCAGTTGGATAACAAATATAACACTTAATAAGCGAGATATAAATTGAATGAGCGGGAAAGTAAGTTTGTTGAAAGTAAATGATACAAATATTTTTATAGATGTTCAAGATGGGGTAATTCTTCTAATCACCTCTTTCGGAGGAATCCATTATGTAATGATTAGTTTACAAAGCGGTGAAACGATCTGGAGAGACGATTGATCACACAAGTGGCTTCTCTTGATCGAGCTTCTTCACGGGGCATCCGCCTTGATCACACAAAGAGATTATATAACATTGTTTTCTTTATTTGATCACGAAGCCCTCCAACAAACTTGATAATGGTTCGACGGAACCCTCTACAATCCTAGCTTGGAAAGTAGACCCCTTTGATTTCTTCAAAAGTTTCCTCTTCAATGATTTGAAGTTGTCTTTCCTTCACAACTTGTGTTGGATTGATTTCATTCGAGTTTCGTGCTTGAGGAATTGCTTGAATGTTTGTGAAAATATTGGGTTAGATGCTTGAATATTGCTTGCTTGTTCGTGGTTCGGGTAACATTTTCTCAATAACTTCCTCGGCCTTTTATAGTGCACATTTGAAATTTTGCCCGTTGAAGAGATAGACTAATTTCAAATGTCATTTGTGTTTGTTGGCTTGTCTTGGTCTACTGATCCTTGATGTCGACCCTTCCTCGTATTAAATGTCTTCGCAAAGATTGCGAGATGCGACACAAGGTGCAAGTGTTTCCCATTGGTTCGTTCATTTTGCACAAGTGGGACTAACACTTTAGGAGCGACAACTTTGACATATTACTATATTGAGTAATATTCTTGACTTTAATCAACGGATATAAGTCGGTTGTCTTGACTAGATGGGCGCCGCATTTACCCCAGGTTACTTGAGTCGGCTACAATCATTGGATAAATCAACGGCCACCGCAACTTGAGAATTGGCTCCTTGGGTTGACTTGACCGACACTTCTTATAGTCGTCGCTAACCGACTTTCTTTCAATCGAGTACTTGATATCCTTTATGGCATTACTCGGTGACACACATCAAAGTCTTCACATAATCCGATTGACTTCTTGTAATCCTTCGCATAGCGACTTAACTCGGCTTTTCCCGTATCTATTACAATACAAATTACAAGGAAAATGGCGTGCCAACTTCCTAGTTTATGTTTTACATGGTATCATCAAAATCTACTCAATAAATTTCCTAAAAATTTCCCCCTTTTGATGATGCCAAAACTTAAAATGATTTAAAGAAAGTAAACAAGAAAGATACATACAGATTAATGCAATAACAAAGAATGTATGCTTAAATGGATCATTTTATTGATCATAACATTCTTGTCCTTTTGACTTTTTACATTCGGTATCAAAGCAACATAAATCTATACATGTCAAAACATAATATATCTAAGCTAAGATACATAAAGAGTGAAAATTACAGGAGATTCACTTAACTTATTACGAGAAGACTTACATAGATGTATTTACAACAAAAAATACACGAAGGGGTTTGCAACAACACTTCAACACCTTTGTTGTTTCCTTCCTCTTTCTTCATCACTCTTCTTCTATCCGGATCATCCATTTTCCTCTTTCTTTCCTCTTCTTCTCTCTTTTTATTTTCATAGGCCCGTTTGGCGGCCAGGTCATCCCTTTGTATCCTCTCGAGCCATTCCCTAGTTTGCCTTTGGTTTTCCTCTTCTTGCCTCCTTGCAGCCTTGTGTTCTTTCATTCAACCTCTTGGATGGAAAGGTGATCATATCCACCAATAGATAATGCCTTTCTTCTCGGGATCCACATACGATACATCCTTTGGTTTTGGTCAAAGTTTGGAGCCTCTTCCACCACCACTTCTTCCTCTACCCGACTCAGCTCTTCCTCCTCCGGGAGTGTCTTGACGGGGAGTGTCTCGCTCGGCCGGTGATGGCTTTGGAAGTCTGCCGCTTATTAGCTTCTTTACACAAGTTCAAACATTTATCCCAAAGATCAAGTCCTGGCTTGAGATAGGGCCATTCCTTGGAAGTAGCCTTCGATTTAAGAGTTTTAAACTCCTCAATTGATCTAGGCTCGATCCATCATCGGTATTGCATCACGATCCTTTTCGGTAGTAGACCACCATATTGTTTCATGATTTCTCGAACGCGAGCATCTTGCTTTTCACCTAACTCCTCAAATCCAACTTCAATGACCTTTCTTTTGTCTTTCATCGACACCGCAACTTTCTCTATAGGTAAGGTCACAGGGAGTTTGTTGAGAATAGAGGATGACATCACTTAGCCGAGGGGTTTCAAAGAAACATCGCCTTCAAGTCTTTCGAACTTCCTTCCCCTTAGCCATGCCACTTCCTTTCTTCAATTTTTCTTCCTTCAATCCCTTGAGGGACTCCTCTTCCCCCTTTTTAGCATCATCACAAAAGGAGAGAGGTATCCTGGGAACATACCTCCAAGGATAAAGTCCATCACGATAGTTGAGTTGTGCTTGAAGTTTGTCAGATTCATACGTTGTTCAAATTTCGAGCGTGTAGCCTTGGACTCGGCCGATACAATCTTCATTTCAGCCACGAGGAGATCAATTTCTCATTCATCTTTGTTCTCGAGTCCGGCAATTTCATTCTTGTGGAAATATTGCAAAGAACTCCACATCTCTTTTTGTGAGGCTGGTTAATCCTCTCAATGTGCTCCTTCATCCTCTCTGTTCATGGAGTTATCATCACTCCATACGAGCATCCTTCCATATCAAAACTTTGAAATATCGGACTTGCTTGATTCTCATTGCGATCTGCTGTTGAGTCCATTCTCGTAGTCTCAACACTATGCCTCTCGGATCGGTTGTGAGAGTGGCATCTCGATTGTCCAGCGCAAGTCAGAGAGGCTTGATGGCGTTCCATCTTCTCAATCTCTTCGCAGATTTTCTCGGAAGACGCGTCATAGAACACAACTTGCACATTGGATTCGATTGATGGCCATTTCAGCGTCAAAATTGAAGTCTTTGGAACAATCGTGGTTCGTGGGAATAATCGGATCTTCCCTTATGGTGTATCTCCTTTCTTCAGCTTTTCTTCTTCTAATTCGCATGCATCCTTGGAGAAGGGAAACATGTCTTGAATGCATCATCTCGCATATAGGGAATTTCTTGTTGCTCGGTGTGTGCGATGACTCGGATCATTGTGCCTCGGCCGCGATGATACCTTCATTGGCAATGGTCATAGTTGTGGGGGCTGTGGATCGAGCCGAGGGAGTCGTTATCGCTGCTACTTTTGTGGGAGCTGTGTAGATGACTTGATTCCGGATGGGGCATTTGAGATATTTTGCCCGGTGATCGAGCCTTTGTCTTGCCTTACAGCCTTCCTCGGTCTCGTGGGTTTTTCCAATTGAGTGATCTTGTCCTCGTCAGTATCATCTGCTTCATCGGAGGATAATGAGACATGTGGAGTTGGCTCATTATCGAAATTGAATCCCATAGAGCCGTCTTCTCACCGACTTGGCTCGAGATTTGTGAACATCCTCACTGTGTGTCCATCATAGCATTATCATGTTGAGTGGACTCGACCTTCATCTTTCGATCCCAAAAATGATATATCTATGTTTTCTTGGGAATCTTGAAGGGCACCAATAACTTCTTCTCGAAGGGCAAAGACCTTGATTTGAGGAATGTTTTAAATATTATCATCTTTATCAAGGAAGTCTCAACCTCCCGTTGGCCTTCAATACCCCATCACTCTCAACGCTGCGCAGGCCTTCTTCAATCCCTTCGACAATATCAATCGTCTTATGGTCTTCTAAATTCCCTTCGACTGACTTAGCATTGTCTTGGTGTCTTGGACATTGGCATCCATAGGAGTCTCAAGCCCTTGGATTGCACTTTCGAGAGACAGAGTGTTAACTCCGGGGCTTAACCATCCTTGCCTCGGTTGTGATAGCAGCGTCATTAGCCTTCAAAGTAGTAGACATTTTGGTGAGACAGACTAAACCGTCCGAGCTTCATCAATGTCACTCTGCTTTGTTTTTCAAATTCTTTTTCACCTTCTCCTCCTAACTCCATTGATGTGTCTCCCACAACAAACTCCAACCTAGTTTGTGGTGGAGAGAGTTTCCCCCCCTCGGTTGGTACACCGGTGAGTGAATAAGTGGGGTCACTCGCTCCGGAGACGCGACTTTTCCTCCGAGTGTACAACCAATGGGGAAGGTGTGAGAACACCTTATTCGGGGTAGGCTTAGCTTGGGTGCCCAAATTCCCGGCTTCATCGCCATTGCCCGGGAGCCATCGTTGAATGTACTTGGGACGTGGTGGTAGCTATGGTTGTAGCAATTTGTTGCGCCACTCCCAAGGATCATCTGCGAGAAGAGTTTGGGAGGACTATCCTGGACCTTCTAATAAGCTTAGTTCGTGTATGGCTCGATTCCTTCATAGCTTGCTGCAGTTCTAACGACTTTCTGCGCAAAGAGCAGGATCCATATCTTCATCATTTGCTCTGTGAATTCTCGTAAGATGTTCGTGAGTATGCTATAGAGCACTTGTGAATGTGCACATCTTAGATTTCTCAAGGCTCGGGCGTGCTCGGCAGCTCTCTCGATCTCCTCCTCCTTAAGAATGCGGAGAATGTCCGGACGAGTTGGCTTCATTCGGGCGGATCGAACATCACCAACACCAAGGAATCGGAGAAGCTCCTCTTCTTGCTCGATAAACTCGGGCGAGTGAATTGCATCCTTGAGTGATCCAGCTTCCATGCCCTCCATTCCTCAAGCGCCTTTGAATGTCGGGGTAAGCTAGAGAGTACATAATCACATCATCATCATCATTGACTTCATCTCCGGTTTCCGAAATGGGAGGTAAGAGATCTTGCTCTTCCTCGGATGCAACAACATCGATTATAGGAGGGGAGACAACTCTTTCAACATTAAGCTCGATTGTCTCGGCTACTTCACTTTCTCACTGTTTTTCTCACAACTGGTCTTGGCAGATCTCTGCTGATGACCATTAGCAGATCGCTTTGATACATCAACAATTTCAGAGATCGTTGTTCTTGATCACCGATAGTCTAAGATTCTTTCTCGGTGACTGAGTACCGCATTCTAAATTTGTCTTTTCATGCTCGGATCGCTGAACAACCGTCTTTTTTGGATGGGAGCGGGGAGCCTCGGTTCAATGTTTTTCGGTTTCTCAAAAGTGAAATCTTTTGGACTTTTCTTATAGGCATCTGCCGTTCTTGACTTAGCAGCCCTCTTCTTCTTTACGATAGGGGAGGGAATATGGTGTTCCTCCTCTATCTTGGTCGTGGGTAGGAGTCTGTTTGCATGGGCGGTGACTCGGCTCCATGGGCAAGAGCTTTGGACTTGGCCGGGAGCAGTGCTTTCTTTGGCTTGGCTCGGGGGCAAGAGCATCTTTGATACCGCAACTTTCTTCTTTTGGTGGAGGGGTCTCTGTTTGTGTCTTCGAGGATCGTTGATTCCCCACTGCAATGTGACCCTTCTAGCATGAGCTCTTTTCGGGCTGCTGAGAGGTTTCTCCGATTCCCCCATGGTAACATCCATGGCGTAATGCAATTCCATTCACCTCCATAAGATGGCGATAACCAGGACATAGCCAGGGAACATCCGAAGGACCCATCCTCCTTAAAGGTCCTATTTAGCACATTCGGTAGAGTTTTTGTAAACAAACTCGGCTAGTTAACCTTCTTTTCTTGCATGATCGCAGACCATCACGATCGCCTTAGTTTTGGGACGGTGATTGAAGCTTCCAAATTTCATGTCAACACACTTCGAGACAACACCCATCGCCTTGTGATAGTCGTCCTTCAAGGAATCCTTCTTGGCTGTATAGACCACTTTTTAAAGACACTCGGGCTTGGCAACTTCTTTCCAAGCCACAACTAAGCCGACATCTCCTTTCGGTGATGTCCTTCAAGCCCTCCGCGGGTAGCAAAGCGATCTTCGGCAAGGTCTTTGGCATTGAGTTTAATGACCTTGTGGATAGAAGACTTGATTACATCGCCCTACACTTCAACGTTCACGTAAAACATAGCGACCTCTTCAAGGTACATATGAGTGTACTCCATCGTCAAAAAGTCCTTGGTAGGACTTCTCCAACATCTCGGCTATCTTCTTGACTAGGGTCTCATCGATACCCTACTTGATCATTCCTCAAAATCCACCGATGAACGAGTGTGGATTTGCTTTGAGAGCTTCACATAATCAAGATTTGGAGCCATTTTCGAGAGATTTTTACCGAATGAAATGAGAGAAAACTTGCTTGAAAGAACTAGGGTTCGCACAAAGGTTCGAGAGAGAATGCACTTAGTTTGCTTGAAGATGAATAGTTCGCGTGAGGAGAGAGAAAATTGAGTTTTCGTATATAAGGGACGTGAAAGGACGGGTTTTAATTTTTGATATTTTTGATCAAAATCAATGGCCGAGATTGAGCTTCAAAAGCGCATTTAATTCGCGCATTAAATGAAGCAACATTTATATCCAATCGTATGGTTTCTTGTCACTTTTTTGTGACCGTCATTATTACGCCGACATCATCCTTAAAAACATTCCCACTCATTTAAAAACGATCGCGTTTTTGTCACTTAGCTCATAAATGCTCCGAACTTATATCCAAAGTGACTTAACTCGCTTCTCTCTTCTCATGAAGTGACTCATTTGTCACCTAACTCAATACTGGTGACTTCCCGATCGGGTTGTTTCACTTGGTGAAATGTGAAACTTTATCTTTTCAAATCTCTCATCTTCTATTTATGCTAATTGAGTCTTTGAGTATGCTAACTCGGCTCAATTAACCCTAACTCATTGTTGAGCTCTTGAAACCTTGATTCACATAGAGTCTTTGTGAATATATAAGCTAATTGTTTATCGGTTGAGATGTATTCCAAGGTGATGTCTTTCTTTTCAACATGATCTCTTATAAAATGATATCTCGACATCAATGTGCTTTGTTCTTGAATGCAACACAGATTCGAGTGATTGCAATAGCACTAGTGTTATCACACATAATTGGAATATCTCTTTTTCTTTGTGAATGTGGCAATTGAATTTTGTTTCTTCTTGAACCAAGAAACCAATCTATTTCCGCGCATTTGACATGTATCCGAGGTACTCTTCCGTCAACTCTACATCCAACATAGTCCGAGTCCGAGTAACCAATCAGCTTGAATCCACCTTCCTTTGGATACCATAGGACAACTTCCCGGTATCCCTTCAAATATCTTAGGATTCTCTTAGCTGATGTGGTGGCTCTCCTTTGGTGCAGATTGAAATCTTGCACATACACCTCGCAAAGGTGATGTCCGGCATACATCTTTGTTAGATAGAGCAGAGATCCAATGAGTGCTCTATATCCGGTTTGATCATGACTTTGCCATCTACATCCATGTCCAAGCATAAAGTATGCATTTGAATTTTCACGAAGACTTCTCTTCCATACCAAATTTCTTCATTAAATCTCGGTATATTTTGTTTGACTTATGAAGGTTCCATCCTTCATTTGCTTGACTCAAATTCCTAGGAAGAAAGTCGCTCTCCCATCATGCTCATCTCAAATTTACCTTGCATGAGGTTAGAGAACTTGTCACACAGCTCTTTATTTGTGGAACCAAAAATGATGTCATCCACATATATTTGAACAAAGCAGTATACTCTCCCCATCTTGAATTCTGAAGAGTGTTCTATCAACTTTGCCTTTGGTGAATCCATTGTCAGTTAGAAGTTGAGACAATATATCATGCCATCTTTGTTGGTGCTTGTTTCAATCCATATAATGCTTTCTTGAGCTTATAGACCTTATCTCCAATAGTTTTCGCTCAAAACCTGGAGGTTGTTTAACATAGACTTCTTCCTCTAATAGTCCATTTAGAAATGCATTCTTCACATCCATTTGATACATAGTAAAGTTCTTAAGTGCAAAGCATAAGCAAGAAACATCCTTATTGCTTCCAATCTTGCAACAGGAGCAAAGGTTTCATCAAAATCTATACCCTCTTCTTGGAAATACCATTTGGCTACCAATCTTGCTTTGTTTCTTACAACAGATCATTCCTCATTCATCTGGTTTCTGAAAACTCATTTTGTGCCAATAACATTTTGATGGGTTGGCCTCTGCACTAATTCCCATACTTTGTTTCTTTCAAACCGATTGACTCTTTTTGCATGGCTTGAATCTAATGTGTGTCATCCAATGCTTGAGACACATCTTTAGGCTCTATCTGGGAAATAAAACAAGTGAACATAGCTTCATGCTGTGCTTTGGATCTTGGTTCTTATGCCATCTCTAACATTTCCAATAACCAACTCGGTAGATGGTCTCTCGGCCATCTCACATCAGGTTGGAGTAAGTCTCATTGGATTCACCATCTCGCATGACTAAGTTGTCTTGAACAACTCTTTCATTTTCATTCATTTGTAGATTTTCCAAATTGTCTTTGAGATTCAACTATCTCATCTTCATCTGGGTTGATTGCTCTTACTTCAGCTTCAACATAAGGACTCTTTTGCATAGTTGGTTGATTCAGCTTATCAGCTAACTCTTCAATGTCCTCTCCATTTACATTAGGTTCATCAAAAACCACATGGATAGACTCTTCTGTAACCATAGTCCTCTTTTTCAAAGACTCAATAGGCTTTCCTCTCGCTGAGTATCCCAAAAAGATACCTTCATCATCTTTAGCATCAAAAGCCTTCAAATTATCTTTGCCATTGTTATGGATGAAACATTTACATCCAAAATATCCTCAAGTATCCAACATTTGGCTTTCTCCCTGTCCAAATCTCATAGGGAGTCTTGGTCAACTGCCTGTTGATCATGCATCTATTTTGAGTATAGCATGTTGTGTTAATGGCTTCAGCCCAAAATCTCTTAAGCAATCCAGCTTCAGCTAACATGGTCCTTGCACTTTCTTGAGAGTTCTATTCCTTCTTTCGGCTACTCCATTCTCTTTGTGGAGTTCATGCAATCGACAACTCATGAGCAATTCCATTTTCAACATAATATGAGTTATTATCCCATTGACAAACTCGGTTCTTCTCACGATCTTATTTTTATAATGGTTTGGCTCTTTTCATTTTGAACTCTTTTCATCACCGAGGTAACTTCGCAAAGTTTTCTTTTTTACACATGAAGATTGTCCATGTATATCTTGAATAGTCATCCACCACCACTAAGGTGTATTTCTTTCAACTTATGTTGGTTGGCTCAATGGACCAAATAAATCCATATGCAAGCGGATGTAATATCCTTGTTGAAGAAGAACTTGGTTTATCCTTGAATGAAGACTTTATTTGCTTTCCCATCTGGCATGCATCACATACACTTTCTTTCTTGTACACTGAGTTTGGCAATCCTTCTACAAGATGACTCCTTGCAAGCTTGTTGATTGTCTTGAAATTCAGATGACTCAGTTTCTTGTGCCACAACCAACTTGATTCGGTTGTGCTCTTTGCTAACAGACAAGTGCTTGGTGTAGCAGTAGACCAATCTACCACATACATATTCTTCTGTCTTGATCCTTGCAGCACTATTTCATTTGATTCAGCATCTTTGATCTGGCACACTCCCATGTTAAATCCAACATTGTAGCCTTTATCACAGAGTTGGCCGATCTTAATGAGTTGAAGTTGAGGCCTTCAACATAAGCAACATCCGTGATTTCAATCCATTTTTCTTGATAGATCCTGTGCCTTTGATTTTCCTGGAGCTTCATTTCCTCCAAATATGACTTTTGATCCTCTAATCTCCTTGAATCTTGACAGATTTTTCTTGTCTCTTGTCATATGTATGGAACAACCACTTTCCATGTACCAGGTTCCTTGGCACTCGGTTGTTCTTTAGCCGAAGGAAAATCATAGCCTCTTCCTCGTAATCACTTGAGTAGTCCGCTTCACTACTTCTTTCGAGTCTCGCCGCTTCTTTGGACTTGACTATCTCGCAGACTAACATGGCTTTCTTCTTTTCCGTCTACTTTCCTCAAGACTTTTCTTTCTTCTTCATTCTGTACTTGTTGATCGGTGGATAGGAACAATCAACTCGCAAGTGTCCCGGTTATCTCAGTTCCAACAGAGGTTCTCAACTCTTTGATCGCTTTTTCTGTTCTTGGATTATCAACTCTACGATATTCAACCCTTTGATGCTCACTCTCTTGGGTGGCATGTCTTCCCTTGATTTGGAAGGAGTTGAATGTCTCCTGGAGGTCTCACCCTTATTTCTTTTATAGTTCTTATTGAAGAACTTGTTTAATCTTTTGACCATGACAATTTCTTCCTGGTCTATGGCTTCCTTTCGCTCGGCTATCTTTCCATCACTAGCCATTAATGCAACTGTCTTGGGTACAACTGTCTCCTCTTGCTCTTTTCTTCTAAGCTCAAACTCATAGGCTTTGAGGTCCGAGAATGTCTCAAGGCCATAACCTTCATTTCCCATTCAACGGGAGGCTTCTTAAGATCTTCATACACATTTTCTTTTGTGTATATTCCTTCCCAAGAGCTGAAAGCTCATTTGTGATTTTAGTGAATCGGCATCCGGTGATCCAAGGTTTCACCGCAATCATTTAGAAATTTTCAAATTTTTGAACAAAGCAATAGACAATTTATTTTCTTTAATTTGTTCGATCCTTCACAAATTAAAGTCGGTTTATTCATTTCTTTTGCGATTTGCAAGATTTGACTTTATTGAACATTGCTTTGTCCTATGTCTTGTAGAGTATTTCCTTGGCCACATTGTCCAAGTTGTATCTCTTTCTATCCTCATTAGTACACTTAGTCCTTAGTTTTTCAACCATGGTGGTCTTGCTTCAAAAAAACTTCTTCTCCTTCATTTGCAACTACTCTTATTGCGGCCGTGTTCACTTTGAGTATTCGCAATGGCCCATCTTCAATTACTAGCTACATTTCATCATGTAATGCGGATAGATGAGCACGCATACGAATTTTCCAATCATCAAATTCTTCTTGTGAACATATGAATGTGTGTCGATTTGCTTCCATTATGATAACTTTGCTTAAAATGAAAGACTTTGAAAATAAAAGTGTTTAAAACTTTTTGAAAAGATAGAGATCTAGTTCAAGAACTAAAGTCGAAAGGCTTAATGAACCAACCGCTCCGATACCACTTGTAGGTCCCAAGGGGTGTGAAGTAAGTTTTAGAAGGGGGTTGAATAAACCTTACCAAATTTTCGATTTAGTCTTTTTTAAAATAAATCAACGAGTTGACTAAAAAGTTGTGTCCTTGATGGACAACTAAGTTGGTATTCACTAAGTTACCCACTCAGCGGACTCAATAGAGATGTTGATAGTATAACTCATTACGCTTTCAAGCCAAATACTTAACTTGGCTGATTGGTTTTTAACATCAAGACTTTACACCCTTTGATTAGATTTTAGCTTGTTTTAAACACTTGATTTTTAGCACTTGGTTATTTATCGTTGGATAGAAAATATAATACGTAATATGAGATATAAATTAAATGTGCGGGGAAAGTAAGTTTTTTGAAAGTAAATGACACAAATATGTTTATAGAGGTTCGAAGATGGGGTAATTCTTCTAATCACCTCTTCAGAGAAATCCGCTATGTACAGATCGGTTTACAAAGCGAAATGATCCCGGAGACGCCTTGATCACACAAGTGGCTTCTCTTACGACTCAACTTCTTCATAGGGCATTTGCGCTGCTACTTCACTCACTTCTCAAGTTCTTGGATTTGATCACGAAGCCCTCCAACAAACTTGATAATGGTTCGAATCGAACCTTTCTACAATCCTAGCTTGGAAAGTGGACCCTTGGATTTCTTCAAAAGTTTCATCTTCAATGATTTAAAGTTGTCTTTCCTTCACAATTTGTGTTGGATCGATTTCTTAGAGTTTGAGGCTTGAGGAATTGCTTGAATGTTTGTGAGAATATTCGGGTTAGATGCTTGAATATTGCTTGCTTGTTCATGGTTGAGTAACATTTTCTCAATAACTTCCTCGGCCTTTTATAGTGCACATTTGAAATTTTGCCCGTTGAAGAGATAGGCTAATTTCAAATATCACGTGTTTATTTGCTTGTCTTGGTCTCGATCCTTGATGTTGACCCTTCCTCGTATTAAATGTCTTCGCATTGCAGTGACACAAGGTGCGATGTTTCCCATTGGTTCATTCCTTTTGCACACCGGGGACTAACACTTTAGACTGATGCGGCTTTGACATATTACTATATTGAGTAATATTCTTGACATTAATCAACGAGATCTAAGTCAATTGTCTTCACTAGATCTGCTTTGTCTTTACCCAGGTGTGACTTGAGTCACTTGACTCATTGGATAACTCATTTGTCGCTCACTTCAATTTGAGACTTGGCTCCTTGGGTTGACTTTGACCGACACTTACAGCTTGTTCCCGGTGACTTTCCTTGATCGAGTCCTTGACTTCCTTCATGGCATTACTCGGTGACACACAAATGTAGTCTTCACATAGTCCGCAGATTGACTTCTTGTAATCCTTGGGATAGTGACTTGACTCAAAGATTTCTAGCCCTATCTATTACAATACAAATTACAAGGAAAATGGGGTGCCAACTTCCTAGTTTAAGTTTTACATGGTATCATCAAAATCTACTTAATAAATTTCCTAACAAGGTTGCACCAAACATACGAGCAAAGAACCTATTGTAGAACGCCTATCAATTAACTCCCCGACCCAACTAGCATCAATATATATCTCAACCTCACGTTTGCCAAATTTTTCGATGAATAAACCATGTCCAGGTTTCTCACTTGGTTTATTCATGTGTTAGCTTATTATATCTGACGGTATACGCAATATTCGGTCTCGTATGCGATAAAAGATTAGTTGCCTATGAGTCTTCGATACCTTTCTTTGTCAACTAGAATGCTTTCTTTATCATGATTCACCCTTTTGTTCGGATCCATTGGTATCTCTACAGTCTACTTGAAGCATGCATGTTTTCTTTAACAAGTCTAAAGTGTATTTTCTTTTGATATGGCAATTCCTTCTTTAGACCTTGCCACTTCCATTCCCGAAAGTATCCGAGTGATCCGAGGTCCTTAATTTCAAATTCTTTTGCAAGCATTGTTTTGAGTTTGAGAATTTCTTCCCCATTATTACCTGTAAGGATGATATCGTCTACATATACAATGAGTATCACAATTTTTCCAGGTGAGGATTTCACAAATAAAGTGTGGTCACTTGAAACTGTTGATACCCATTAGCTACAATAGTTTTGGCAAACCTTTCAAACCAGGCACGAGGGGATTTGTTTTAGCCGTACATACAAAGACTTCTTCAACTTGCACACCATCATTTTGTTTGAGTTGTTTTCCAAAGACGAGAGGCTTCGCATCATATATACTTCTTCTTCAAGGTCCCCATTCAAGAATACATTTTTAACATCAAGTTGGTATAGGGGCCCATTTTTATTTCTTGCCGGATAAAGAAGAACACTCACGTTGTTGAGTTTTGCGGACAGAGCAAATGTTTCCCGGTAATCGATCCCATATGATTAAGTGAAACATTTTGCTACAAGTCTTGTCTCTCAACACTTCCATCAGCCTTGTATTTAACATTGAATATCCACTTGCGCCAACCAATCCTTTCCATGAGGTTATTCCGTAAGAATCCATATGCCATTTTTTTCAAGGGCCTGAATTTTGTCCTTAATAACTTGCTTCCATTCGGAATCTTTAACGCTTCTAGGATATAATTTGGACCCCGTACATTGTCAATATCGACACAAAGGCCCTATAACAAGGAAGCAATTTCCTTAAGCAATATACTTTCCTATTGGGTGGTTTGTACATCCTCGGACTCCCTTTCTCTAGGCAATAGGCGATTGGTATCATCAACAAATGGGATGGAAGATTTAAGAGAAGTAGGTTCGCATCAGTTTGAATATTAGAAGTTTGTGGAGACAGTTTGGTTCTTGGCCATCCCCGATTTGCGTGGCATCTTCTATCGGCTCATTGGACCTTTTTCTTCTTGTATGACACGAAAACACATGGTTTTTAAGTTGTGGAGATTTTGTTTAGGAGAGGTGGTGTGAGTGGAATCGATTCTTCAAGAGGGTCGGTGGGTCGAACTCAATTGAGGTCCTCGAGCAAAACAATTTGATTGGTAGGGTGGTCGGGACTATGGGAAGAATGGTTTCGGTGTTTTAGAGAATTTCCCATATCCGATATTCTCTCGAGTTCTCCCCTAAATTTTTAATTTGGGATAATACGATTGGTTTTCAATAAATGTTACATCCGTAGAGTTGTACATGTTTTGAGTAACGGAGAGTAACATTTGAATCATTTTTGATTCGAGGAATAACCTTAAAAATATATTTGAGGACTTGGGATCAAGTTTGGAGCGATTATTTGATCTGAATATGAACAAAATAAAAATAACCAAAAATGTTTAATAGTATTTTCGATGAGAAAGATCTAATATTGGGATAAACATCCATGAGAACATTGCGATTTGCGAGGTCTTTGAATTTTGAATTTTAGGATACGACTTGGCATCATATTGATTAGATATGTGGTCCGTAAGAATGGTTTTCCCTCACAAATGTTTCAACACATTATTAGAGGAGATTATAGAACGAGCTACTTCGAGTAAATGTCTATTTTTTCTTTACACCCCGTTTTGTTGAGGGATATCAACACAAGAACTTATATGAATAATGTCATGCTTAGCAAGATAGGGACTACGGATGGAGTCAAGTAGTCCTTGGCGTTATCGATTTTGAGAACTTAGATTTTAGTTTGGAATTGATTGAATATCATTGAGTGAAAAGATTGAAAAATGGTTGCAATTTCTGCAGAATTCTCTTTCATAAGGAATGTCCAAGTTGTTCTTGTATGATCATCTATAAATGAGACAAACCATCGTGCCCCACTTATATTTTTCACTCGCGAGGTTCCCAAACATCACGGTGAAATAACAGAAAATAGGTTTGATGGCTTGTATCGAAGGCTAGAATAGACATTTCTAGTATGTTTAGCAAGTTGACATATTTCACATTGATAAGAGTCGAACCTTTTATTGATAAAAACTCGGAAATAATTTCTCGATATACACAAAGTTAGGATGACCAAAGCGAAAATGCCACAACATAACTTGACTCTCAACATAATTGAAAATAGGGTTAATAGAATTAAAACTAGTCTCAAAGAACACAACTTAACATCCGTGCTTATCTATCGAAAATATCATTTCCTCGAAGCATATATAGGCCACCACTCATCTCAAAGACTTGCCAATCACCTTCCCCGAATCCAACGCATGAAATACATAAAAGTTAGGATAAAATTTAGCCACACAATTCAAATCATGGATAAGCTTGCTAATTGAGAGTAGATTGCAATCTAATTTTAGAACAAAAAGAACGGAGGAAAGAGAAAGGTCCCTTTTTAATTCAACTCGATCATGTTCGTCACTTGAGAAATGGAACCATCTTCTATTCGGATAAGCGTTCTTATTGATGCAAGGGTTGTATTTTTCAATAGTGCTCATGTCCCCGATCATATGATCTGAAGCTCCCGAGTCAACTATCCAAGGTTTTACTTTATTGCTTTGAGCAAAGATGGGAAAAGTAAAGAGTACCTTGGTGAGCAAAAAGTTTGGTGGATTAATCGGCATAAATTTGAGGTCTTGGAGCGTGGCGAGATTTGACCAAGTAATTTTTGTAAGGCCTCAACTTGCTCCCGGGTGAAAGGACTAGACTCGACTTTGTTCTAAGATGTTGCAAAGATTGGCGATTTTGTCGATCATTTTTTCACGAGAGGGTTTCCAATCTGTCGGTTTTCCATTGATTTTCCATTGGTTTCTATCACGTGACCCGACTTCCTACAATGTTCGCACCATGGTCGACCTTTTCTAGGTTTATTATCTTTATATGTGTTTTGCGGGTACAAGGATGATCCTTCGTTTAGAGATTGTAGAGGAATCTCGACCATCATCAACTTCTTTCGGCTCTCTTCCTTCGGACTTCCGCAAACTCTTCTCGAATATTAGGGAGAGGCTTTATCCCCATAATTATCCCCCCTTACTTCATCAAGTTCTTTATTGAGGCCCGAAGGAATCTAAAGGTTCTCTTCTGTTCAACGATCTTCTTGTATAAGGAAGTATCATTTGTGCATTTCCAATGATAAGTTTTATACATGTCCAATTGAAGCCAATAGTGGGAAAGGATATTAAAGTTATGAGTGACACTCAACTCTCCTTGTCGAAGATCATATAGTTTTGTCTCAATCTCAAATAGTTCGGATGTATTTTCGATCTTTTGGAATATGTTTCTCGGCGGCTTCTCATATTTCCTTGGCTGTCATGTAGAGCAAGAAATTGTCTCCAACTTCGTGGTCATGGAATTTATCAGCCATGACATGACCATATGGTCATCTATTTTCCGGCTCTATATATGGGGTCTTTGGTTTATGGTGCATATATTTCACCTGGATATCCATCTCTCCTCTCGCCACAAATATACATAAAGACAAATTGCGTCCATTTTAGAAAATTATGGCCATGAAGCTTGTGATTTTTATGAGGGGAGAGGAACAATTAGTGATCGAAGGACCAAGAAGATTAGGCTCGGATCCGAGTTAATGTCCGAGGAGTAAGACCGAGATGTCTTGTCGTATTTGGCCTTGGTGATGAAGGGAAATTGTGGGATTAAAAATATCGAGACCAGGCTCGATGCCATAAACATAATAGATAAAATCATCTGTTTTCTTTATTAATTTTAGAATGAAGATACAACTAAACACATATAGCCTAAAAGAGGTAAATCGTGCAACAAATAATTAAAGAAAGATAGGAACACAATCCCTTTGATCAAGGGATTGGAGAGAACATAGCCAAAAAAAAAAGCTTTTATTCTATAAAAAAAGGAAGAAATTCTAATCGCATTACTAATCAGCCCAAGGACTGCTACATTCCACAATCTACACGAGAGTATTCAATTTACATGGACATGATTAACTTATCTTTTCTCAAGATCACAATAAGACTCCTTTGGTAATCTTCAATGGTGCTATGCTCCAAGCCTTCTTCTCCAAGCTCTTCAATCTCTAATTCTTCTCTTCCCATCTTCTCACAATATGTGATTGATGTCTAAAATCTGAATCCCTCCTCCCACCCTCATTCTTAACTTTTATAGACATTGTCATTGTGAAAGCTTACATTAACAATGTTATCTTTTGGTAAACGAATTACTCCACTTAATGAGTTGGGTTGTAGAGTTTTTGTCTTCATGCAATTATGTTGGGAAGATGAGGGTTTTGTGCAGCAAAATGAGGTGTTAAAAGTGCACAAATGTGATCAAATAGTTTGGTTGAAATGCCTTCCAAAAATACCCTTAAAATTCGTGCGAGAAAAAAGATGGACACAGCCGTGTTGCATTTTTCTTCAAGAAACTTTTAACACGACCATGTTGGCCGACACACCCTGGTCGTGTCGGAGTTTGCCTTACTTTATTCATCTTTCTTAAATCTTGGGGTGAACATGGCCATGTCGCTCAACACACTCTGGTCATGTCGGGCGTTTTCTCAAAATTTTCACACTTTCAACTTGGTTTTTCAACATCTTTTCATCCACCAAACTTGAGGTAATATGCGGTGCGCATCCATTAACCAAAATCCACAAAACTCGCTCCAATTGCTCAATCTACATCATTAAGAACATCCCACAATAATATGAACTAAACAAAATGGAAATCATAAGTACTAAAGACAAAACATCCTAAATCATGCTAAAATGGAAATCAAAATATGCATAAAAAGACACTTATCAAACCGTTACCTATTGCAACAGAAACAATTTGCCATAAAACCTGAATTGATTAACTCGAGATATGGCATCGAAAGCTTAACCACATTAACTACTCCCATCCGATTAATTGGTTTTGCATGAGTAGTTCTAGGATTCCCAAATTGAAAATAAGTATACAATATTGTGAACCTTGTCATCTTGGTATACAATGGTTTTGTGATGTTGATTGGGTCAAGACGTTGATGATTGCAAGAGCACATATCGTGGGTTTTTTTTATAAGTAACAATATGGTATCATGGCTTAGCAAGAAACAAAATAGTGTCTCTTTATCCCATTGTTGAAGTGAACACATTGCCACATGTAATTGTTGCTCTCAATTTCTTTGGATGAAACAAATTATGTCTTGTTATAATTTGGATGTTTCAATTGATCATTTATTTTGTGATAATATCGGTGCGATTGATTTTTCCAAAACCTAATCCAACACTCCAGGACAAATTGAAAATAAGTATACAATGTTGTGAACCTTGTCATCTTGGTAAATTAAAGTGAGAAAAAAATTCATTGTTGCAACATATTAATATCAACTAGATTTTGGATCTTCTTCACATGGACCTCATGGGTTATATAAGTTGAAAGCTCTTGTGGTTTTTGTGATCTTTGATTGCCGAGACGTTGATGATTGCAAGAGCACATCCGTGGTCGCTTCTTTATAAGTAACAATATGGTATCATGGCTTAGCAAGAAACAAAATAGTGTCTCTTTATCCACTATTGAAGCCGAATATATTGTCCCATGTAATTGTTGCTCTCAATTTCTTTGGATAATACAAATTATGTCTTATTATAATTTGGATGTTTCAACCGATCATTTATTTTGTGATAATATTAGTGCGATTGATATTCCAAAAACCCAATCCAACGATCCGCGGATAAAGCATATCGATATTCGGTACCATTTTATTAGAGAAGTTGTGGATAATGGAATAGTTATTATTGAACATGTTCAAACAGAAAATTAATTGGCCGATATTTTTACCAAACCTCTTGTGTCCAAAAGATTTATCACCTTAAGGAAATCATTAGGTATTTGCATCATATGATATGTGACCGGGTTTAGTTATATTTTATTTGCATTAAATGTTCTTTGCATTAGACATTTTTTTGGTTTGTGTAATACCGAGTCCCTCACTACTCACTCGCCAATATGGTTCATGCATTACATGTTTGTTATGTGCTATCGGCATAATCGATTATTGTATACGGCATGACTAGTTCTATATTTTGCAGCTCACTTATAGTATTCGGTTGTTTAACTGTTAGATGCTAGCTATTAAGTTACACGTGGTAACATTAAATGTATAAGAGGTAGAATATATATATATAAATATATATATAAATATGCAGCCTAAATGTGTTAATGTATATAATTGATATGCATATATATAACTAACTGATATATGCTTTTGAATTATAAAATATTATAAATATATATATATATATATATATATATATCTTAATGGAGTCTAAGTGTGCCAATTCATATAAGTATATATCCAGATTCATGAGTAAGACATAGACACAATAAATTATTATTATTGTAATTATACGAGTGACCATGTGTTAACTAATTATACTTAACTAACCAAACTATATAATTATAGATGAATATGGAATATAAAATAATATATATACATACATATCTGTACATGACCGACTTAAGAGGTAGAATAGATATATAATATATATAACTAAGTCTCTTTAATTAGCTAATAAAACACACACGCACGCTCGGAAAAAAAAAAAGAAAGGAAATGAAGGGCAAAGGGTTTCGCATGCGGTGAATATATGAGTAAGTGGAGTTCAAATTATCCTTTCATTTGCCTAATATAATTATGGTGATGTAAAATTAGTGTGAATTGTAAGGGATGAATTTTGATTTGTTAAGATCTATATGACAACGGCAAAAAAAAAAAGGGGGGGGATAATGAGATGTCCATTAGAGAATTATGTTTTATCTATTAAAGTAATTATATAGCTTGTAGGATGAGTAGAGTGGATAGGGAATGAGACATACTGAATGAAGTTTTTAGTAATTGAAGTTATGTTCAATTTTAATATGTCAGGGCAAAGAGGGTTGATTAGTTTAGATTATAGAATTCAAAATCTTAACAGTTTACCTAATCAAATTTGCAATTGAATTAAGATCCTTCATGAAATTTAGGATAGTAAAGCTGATGATTTGAAGAATACAAATTCATGCATTACATTATTACAGGTTGTTTTACACTTCACGGTTAGGGAAGAGAGACACTTATCTGACTTCCAGTAAGATATATATATCCAAAGAGGAAGGTAAGTGAAAATCCATCCAGCAACTACAATGCATGAACATAGTATTTCCGCCTTATTGATATTAAATGCAATTCTTGTATCTTGATGGATGCATTATGGAAACTTTGATGTTCATATGTTGCTTGGTGGATATTGGAGTGTGATGATTATTGTTTCATTGAGCATATCATTCATTGGCATTTGCACGTGCATGGAAACATATGAGCATTGTTGAGATGAGGCATGCACGACACGGTAACTTCCTTTGAAAAGAAAAAGATTTTTGGTTGGCCAACGCTTTGCTAGTGCACCGAGGCATGCGAGGCGTGCTTTTGTGATATATTTTAGGGTGCGATGGGTGTTACTCCGGAGGATCATAGGGGTTGAGGGGTGTGCCTCCGATGGTCACGAGGGGGCGGACCACTGATCGTATCCTTATTGACACGTCGGGGAAGACTCCGGGGATCATTGGGAAGATAGGGGTGGACCTCGGGTGGTCCGGGAGATGGCCCAGCGGTGTCAATATGATTATGGCCATGTGATTATTGATATTGTGTTGAGCTCTTTCCGGTGCATGAGATGGGTCAAGGGCCCTATGTAAAGAAATGATTATAATAATATATTTCAATGCATCTGTGCACTTTTGGTAAAATATCGTAGAATGCGTTTGCATTTGTATTACATTGTTCATTAAACATGCATGGTTTTCGCCATGGGCATTAGCTCACGTAGTTCATGCATTGTAGGTGAGTTTGGTGATCTTTGGATTTCATGAGCTTTATGGGGTGTTTGGAGCTCCTACAGGTTATTGAGGACGGTGTACATGGATGACGACTGTTGGGCTATGTTGATGGGTCACCTTTCTTTTTGGTCTTGTATTATATTTTGGTTTAGGGTTGTACCCTCTTTTGGAAAACTCTACGATGTAAATACGTATATGTAAATAAAGGTGGTGATGTGGGTTATGAGTTTGGTCATATGGATGTCATTGTATTTAATAACGGGGTTTGTTACCTCTTCGCTTGTGGATATGGGTTGTCATTTTCTAACAAGTAAAGTGATCTTGCTTGTTCGTTATCAAAATGTCACAGGAAAAAAAAATGTGTACAGGTATATAGGGTACATTGTCAAATTTCACTTTTTATATTGCTTAGCAATGTAGTAATAGGGGTGGGCGCCAGTTTGATTGTTTAAACACAAATACTCTTTGTACAAAAAAATCATTATTGATAAACTGGTTGTTCTGACGATGACTCTCATTTATCCTTGTGTGCCACAATGACCATTGAATGTGTCAAAAAGAGCGACCATCACGAAATGAAGTAGTGTGAAAACTGTTCATGGGCCTGCAAAGAAAATATCGTGGTGTGTGAAATCTTCTGACCTTCATCACACATATTCGTCCTATGTGTGATGTTTATTCCATTTGTTTGGTGTGAGAAAATCCATCATTCAAGAGCTATAGTAAAAAAGAAAAAGATTGACAGTTTCACATCATGAAATAGTTGGGTTACTCTCTGTTGGAACATTATAGTTATGTACTAAGTGGAAAGTGATGCGAAACTAATATGTATCACAGAGTAAGAGGGTTGCCTTCTGCTGAAATAATGTAGTTGTGTACCTAATGAAAAATGATATGTATGGAGTTATTAGGAGAATGCACTTTTATGATCTATTTCACTCCATATCTTAGTGGAACCTTGTTGATAAATTCCAGTATCAGTGTTGGAACAATCTAGTGTTCACCTATGATAAGTCTCTACGAACAACATTTGTGGTCGTTTCTCATTGTCTATAACAGAAACGAAAAATGTATGAGTGTGATCATATTTTTATTTCTTCTAGTTTTTTTGTTGTTGATAATTTTAGTCATGCATTGCATAGTTATTACCTTATGTGATAAATTGGTAAGTATTATCCTTTATTTTTGGCAACATTTGGTTTAAAATTGATTTGATTTTTTTCATTCCGTAATAACTAATCTTATTTCCTAATTTGAATAATAACAACCTTGAAAACCGAATATTACGTGGGTCATTATCCATTAACAAGAGGAGGTTTATATTGGAAGTTACATAATAGTTTTCTTTTTTAAATTTCAAATTAGAAAAACTCTTACGCATAAAGAGAGCAACACCCATATGCAACCTTGAAACTTGGCTCTTGAGTTTAATTTGTTGCACAAAATAGGTATGCATAATTGGACACCCCTTCCAATAGATCTTACATTACTACCCAATAGGTCGTCTTTCTTTATCGGTTGTACTTGGACTAATATATTGATTTTTGATTCCATGTTTTCCATTCCGTGGCTCAGTCTGCGGAGAATCCAGATGCCAGTCTGTTATTGAATTTTCTTCTCTTATTTGGTCAATCTTGAAAGATCAAGAGGTCAAGCCCAATCCCAAGAGAAATGAGAAGCCTGGGCCTCTCCTTGCTCTAATAAAAGTGTCCAAAGTAATTGTTCGTATAGCCTAGTGTAATCACCAGATATCTATACCTCCAAAAGTGGACACATTTTTGCCTCATGCTGATGTTCCAGATGATTTTCTAACATTTTGTTTGCAGTAATTATCAAGGTTGGATGCTGAGGTGCAAGTCCTCGAAGAGAAACGGGCATATTATAGAAAATTTATTCTTCATATTCAGGCTGATTCTATTCCACTAGCACAGGGTCATTTGGCTTATGGGCCACAAAAATGGGAGAAAGATGGTGACAAAGAAGAAGACCATGAAGAGGGAGAAGAAGTTGGTGAGGAACTGGAGAAAGAGAAAGAGGAGGATGAAGCTCAAGAAGGGGAAGTTGATGAAAAGGAGGCAGATGAGTTGTAATACCCGATATTAAATTTTGAAATTCGAATTTTAGAGTAAATTCTTCGCAAATTTAAGGATCTAGATTGTTAATTATATTATTTGGGACTTTATAGTTAGTTAAGAATTCCTAAACCCATTCAAAAAGCCCATCAACCCGCATTTACTATATATAGTTCATTTCCAAACTTAGAATTTTCTTAAAATAGAAACTTTCTTAATAAGGTAATTTTTTCTCTCTCCCCTTCACGGCCAGCTCCACGGTGGCTCCGATCATTAGATCGTCGAAGAATCGCCGATGAAGTTTCGCAAAATCCTCGCGAACTCGGTGGCGCCAACTTCGGTGGTCGATTCCCGACTATCCGCCGGTTCAAAATCGATGAGCCTTAGCTCATTTTGTTCATCTCTTCATGATCTTCAAAATCCACCAATCAATTTTAAGAACGAAAGTCTCTTAAAATGGAAATCGGAGTTTGAGAATTCGGTAAATATGGATTTATTTCTTAATTTCAATTGTCTCCCTCTTTCTCTTTCTTGTCCTTCGGTTGTTGTTGTGTTAGGTGAGGTTAGGTGGGGGTGAGCGGCGGATTGAGGTGGTGCACCGCTATTGTGCGTGCATGTGTTTGTGTATGTGTGAAGGTATGGGCGAAAAAATGGAGTTTGGGGGAGGCTATTTAGAATTAAAATAAGTTTTGGGCTTGGTTGTAATTTCAAAACTTCATTTTAGCGGTCCAGGTTTCAATTAGGTCCACCCATATTAACTCTTCTATAATTAAGTAACCCCAAATCAGCTTGTACAAATTTCCGGATCAGCCCCCAATATTTTTAAAGCGATTTTCGAATATTACAAAAATGCCTTTAAGTTTTAAATTTAAAATTCTTCAAGTCCTAACTTTTCGTTTAAAACCCAAAAGCAATGACCAAACGAACTCCGATTGAGACCAAATTTGAACCACAACCTTATCACACCCTCTTATACACAAAGTTATCTAAAATTCCAATATTACCCTTCACCTAAATTCAAGAAACGAGTTCAATGCCCTTTAATAGTCTATTTCGCTCATAACTTCTTCAATTCACATCTAAATGCCCCCAAATTTTAGGGATATCTTTCCTTGTTATATTTAAGTTACGATAAAATATTATATTTCCATTTTGGGCTCCTAGGATATATTATGCTATTTTTGTGTAAGAGACGAGATTGAGCGACAACTAGACTTGCATCTTGCACTATCATTTTGCACATCATTAAGGTGGGGTTACCTTTATACTTAGCCATGTATTATTGCTATTCAATGCAAGTTGACTGTTTAATTAATCATGATTAGTATATTTTGCATGAATCCCATGTTACGGTTGTCTTGTACATGTTATATATTTATGTGTTGTGGTGATGATCACTTCACATTTTGAGCTCATACATATTACAAAGTGATGGTTTGTCCGTACAAATGCTACGTATGATGCATCTCTGCTAGTTGTAATTAATTATGCGATCACTTAAGTGTACCCCATCGAGTGTATCGCAAATCATTCACCCCACTATTTAATATTTTCGATACAGGGCAAAGTATATGTGATGACTGGGCTCCATTGTTTCTTAATTATCCCAAGATTCCCATTTTTCTTTGTTTATGACATAAGAAGTTATATTTTATGTTTAAATTAAACGTGGGCTTATTTACATTTTGTAAAAATAAATGTGTTGAGCTGTGATTTGAAAGTTGTATTGAAATTATTTCCGCTGCTATTTATGATAAAATCGCATCCCGAGAGCACGAGGAGTTTGTGTGAATTAGTTCTTGGTATTGAGATCCGAAAGGAGTATTGTATGTCATTTAAATTAAATTTTATTTTATCTTTTGCTATAAAAGTAATTTGGATCTCAACTCGTAAATTTTCAAAATAGTAACGCCTCAAAAATAGCTTTTGAACATTTTCGCAAATCGGGCATTACAAAGTCCAATGATTTTTGAGTGATTGCATTCAGGGGGAGTTTTGACAGCGAGGGGTGTGTTTGTTTCTGTTTGATGGTTGTTGGTTAAACAATATTTTCTGTCTTTATTTTGTTTTTGTTTTGATGGTTCGAGTAATGAACCAAAACTATGTTTGTGGTTTTTTTATTTTTGAACTTGGTCTATAATTAACTGTTACATTTGTGTTGCTTGTTTCTATTTATTTAGGATATATTATGGTTGTGCATTTTTGTTTTAATTCTGCAAGTATTGTTTGAATAGACAACATGTTCTTTATTTGAGCCTTATAGCTCATTGGTTTTGTGGCCAAAGCCAAAGTGGGAGATTGTTTGAATTGGCGTTATGCACCACGTTGGCAATTTGGACTAACAATTAATATACAGGATATTTGTATTTATGAAAAGTTTATGTTCTAACAATAAAATCTGCAGAATATTGGTATTTCATAATCTTTGTATGGTAGGTTGAATTGGAAGATATTTCCTATCTTAGTGGAGATGTTGGAATATATTATTACCATAAAAGGGAAGATCTAGAAGACTATTGGAAGGGAAAATATGCACAATTAGTCACAAGCATAAAAGGAAGATTTGATACTCTTTAAAGAAGAAAGTGTATCAACAAGATACCTTACCAAGTTATATTGTATTCTTAGAGTTAGGAGTTTATAAATACTTGAGACTCCAATACATTTAGAGTGTGCATCTCGTGCCCTTTGTATTCAATTATATTTTTTATTAGAGTCTTCTCATATTGAGTTATTCAAGAAGAAAATAGAAGAATCAATCCACCGTTGTATCATAGTTTCTTCCGTGTGACTGGATGTGACGACAAGCACTTGAAGGATTTCAAGATGTTATCTTTTTGAAGTAATGGAGGTTGCTTTTTCAGCAATTAAAGGGAGTCCAAGTTGCTATCCAAGTCGACAGGAGGTCGCCAAATAAGTAGTTGAAATAGGTGGTGTAAATGTGGCATAGTTAGGAGGATTTCTTTTGTGCCAATATAGACTTTGCGGGAAAACACATATTTCAATGAAAGAGGTTCTAGAGGAAAGTGGGATCATTTATGTTAGGAAATTTCTTGTTAAGATTTTGATGATACCATGTAAAACTTAGAATAAGAAGTTGGCACCCCATTTTCCTTGTATTTCTATGTTGTAATAGATAGAATCGTAAGAGCCGAGTGAAGTCACTATGTCGAAGAATGCAAGAAGTCAATCAAGACTGAAAGACTAGAGTGAAGACCAACCCAATCGTGTGTCAACCGAGTATGGTCAAGATGGAAGGCAAAGACTCGATCAAGGAGATCCATATGAGGAACAAGTTGTGCAAAGGATGTGGAAGTGTCGGTCAAGTCGGTAAAGAGCCAAGTCTAACAGTTGAATTGAATGTTGAGTCATTCCCATATGATTAGAGCAGACTCAAGTCAAATGGGTATAAGCAGGAGTCAAGTCAAGACGATCGACATTGATCCGTTGAAATAAGTCAAGGACATTACTCGATATAGTAATAAGTCAAGCTACCAGGTCCTAAAGTATTTGTCCTAAATATGCAAAAGGAATAAACAATGGGAAACATCAAGCATGTGTCGACTTTGTAAAAGGCAGCGAGTTATTTAATAAGAGGGAAGGTCAACATCACAATGTTGTAGGCCAAGACAAGACAAGCCAACGAACAAGATAGTGTCATTTGAAAATAGCCTATCTCTTCAACGAGAAAATTTTCAAATGAGCACTATAAAAGTGAGGAAGCCTTTGAGAAAAGGCAACCAACTAATCTTACAAGAAATATTCATGCAAGCAAAACCGCAATTATTCTCAAAGCTTATCAACATATTCCTCAAGCGTAAAACTCGGAGGAACTCGATCCAACACACGCCTTTGTGAAGGAAAGAATACTTCAACCTTGAGTTGAAGAGGAAAAGTTTTAAAAAAAAAAAAAAGGGTCTACTCTCCAAGTTTGAAGGAGCTATAGTGATGTTCAAGATCGAACAGTAAATTTAGAGCTCATAGGAAGGTGTGTGATCAATTCCAAAGGTTTGAAAAGAGCCAAGTAGCAAGACAATTGTCTTGTAAAGAAGCCGAGTCGAGAAGAAGTCGATTGTGTGATCAAGGTTGTCTCTAGAGGACCGAGAACCGCTTTGTAACTTGATTTGTTACTTAGTGGATTCCTCCGGAAGTTGGAGAATAGTGGATTAGAGGAATTACCCCATCCTCAAACCACTATAAAATTTGCTTGTGTCATTTACTTTCAAAGACTTTACTTTCTTGCATATATTTATCTACCGATAAGTTAATTTGCTACTTCACCGGTAATAACAAATGCTAAAAACAAAGTGTTAAAAACGTGCTTAAAATTACGAAATGGTGTTAAGTCTTCCATTTGTATAAAACCAAATCAATCGAAAAGTAAAGTGTTGTTAGCCGACGCTAAGTTATACAATCAACGGCTCAAGAAAGTATGTTGAGTGTGTAACTTTTCAAGAAAGCCAACCTATTGCACTCCCAAGGACTTAGGTGATTTGAGTAAACTCTGTTGATATTTTTAAAAGGACAAAAAAATGAAAATTTGGTAAGGTTTATTCAACCCCACCTTCTAAACCTTACACCACACCCCCTTGAGACCTACAATTTCCTCATAATTTTATTTATTGCGGGTTCTTTACAACGCACTTTGTCACACTGGGCAAATTCGTTTAATTATAATTATTCAATATTGTTGGAACAGTGCACACGAGCACACATTCTAATCTTTGAATAGTTTTTTGGAAAGAATAATAATTAGTACATAAGTAATTGAAATTTAAAAAAAAAAAAAAGGTGTAAAAGAAGTATAATACAAGAAAACTATTAAACATGAGAAGATTATTTTGATCATTTGAATCCAAAATAAAATAGTAACTATTTAGTCTAAATGAATGTTAAACTCATTTAGATAAAAATGAATACACATATTTTTGTAAATTCAATTTAACTATACATATTAAATTACAAAGATATTTCAATAAATGTTGGACAATTATACCCGTTCAAGAGGTAAATAAAACATTTCATGAAAGTACAACTATAAGCAAAGTTAGAATATACATATATATATATATATATATATATACACGTATATTGTATTTTTCAAACCCATATCCGTTCCAATCATGTTTCAAAATGTTTTAATTGCTTATATATTTACTTTCTTGGTATTATGGAAAACTTATTTTTTATTTTAAAGTTATGACATTCTTCAAATAATAAACTTTAAAATTATATAACATAAATGGATTTAACGACCATTTGGTGCATACGAGTCACGAGAGTTGGGTCCTAATTTGAGTCCATCAAAATTTAATCCCAAATCGACAATTGCACCACCATTGTCATCTTTAATTTACATAAGTACATCCCTATGCAAAATATTAGGAAGTTTGTTTGATTGTTGTTCTTTGATCGGATAGTTTTGGAATAATTAAGGTTGAAATCCAATAACTTTTTAAGTAAATTTCAAATTCAAAGAAAAGCAAAAATTTTTTTAGTCCTCTAAGCGGATCTCCACTGATTTGGTCATCACTTATTTCGATTTTGACATTTCGTCCGCTAAGTGACTTTCTTTCGGAGATTTAGTCCGATCACCACCTATATTTGGTAACTTTGATGGGTTGACTTATGTATATATTTTTTTAAACTAAATTATTTTTGACTCTTTTGTTTGCTAACAAGGAGACATACATGACGATTTTAGAAAAGACAAAATTATTTTTTAGCCTTCTAAATGGATTGACTTGGAGATTTGGTCCGTACATTTTTTAAAATAGTCCTTTAAATTAAAAATTCAGATATTCACTCCAATTAGAAATATTAGGGGTGACAATTTATGACACGATACGATCCTAACACGTTATAAGTGGGTTAGGGTTGATATTTGACGATTAATGACGAGAATCGGATTGGACCTGGATAACACAAATAATAGACCGGTCGGGTTAAGGTTGACTAGAGTTGACACGATTAATACATTCGACACAATAGTATTATCATTATGTTCCTCTTGTAATATTTTTTATTGACTAATATGTTTTTTAATATAATGATCAAATTTAAAAAATCATCAAATTTAAGTAAATATAATTTTTAGATTAAAATTAACTCACACGACTCATACAACTCATGTAAATAGATGATAATATAGATTTTTAATATATACATGTCATTTTGGGTCGACCAAAAAACACGAACAATAAACGGGTTAAAGTAGGGCTAAGAAATCTAATAATCGATAGTTAAATTGGTTAGGTTAGGGTTGAAATCGACACGAATAACATGAATTTTATGTTCATCGCTAAAATTTATTAAGCTAAAAACAAGTGTACGGGCGTAGTTAATAGATAGTGGCGAGAAAGGTCGTATTCATCGGGGATTGACTCAAATCATATAAAGTACAGTAAATATCGTTCTTCAATTTTATTGAGGTGTTCGTAAAACAAAGTGGTTTTTCTATTTACTGCTACTATCACTAAAATAAAATATCAAATTATTATAAATTGTCAAACTTCACAAGAATTAATCAATCAACAAAAGCAATCCTAGGACAATGATCTCGACATGCTTCATCAATATTATTTTCAAGATGTGTTTCACAATAACCAGTTTCTCTGTATCTATGGGTTTAATTCCTAATGTAGTTTATTCCCTCTCCCGAACCAAACAAACTGTAGATCAATATTGAATTGCTAGCATATCTATTCAACAATCAATAAAACTCCCAAAAGCATAGGGAATTAAATAAGAAACCCACAAACGTCGTAAGCCTCTCGACTCTACTCCCATTTATGTTATGAATCTGTTATCTAGTGTTACAACTAATCTCTCAAATTATGAACATACAAATTAAACATGCAAATTATTGGCCACATAATCCACAAGAAACGAACACACAACTTTACAAATAGATAACGAGAAACAACTACTATGAAACAATCAAATCGAATTAACATGGATCCATAGTCTTGATCATGTCCTAGATAAAAGAATTAGCCTAACATAATTGTCTTCAAATTCATAGACAAATTTGTAAACAAAGAGCCGGACATAGAAAAAGAATGAAACAAAAACCTCTAGACTATGATGATGAAATTATCGCGAGTGGATGAATCGGTCTTCACAATCTCAAACCTTCGTGCCTTCTTGTTGATGGTAGTCCCTTGTTGTTCTCTTATTAGCCGTCTTTTTGCTCTTAATGTCTTTGATCAGCCTTTAGGTATAAATCTCCATTTTATAGTTATCTTTTTGGATTCCCTTTCTAGTCCTCGCGTGATAAGGAAAGAGAATACTGAATGTTGAATTCCGCACGACCGTGCACGACACTACTAGGTCATGTGAATTGCTCCCAAAATCTATGAAAGTTGAATGCACCTAAAGACACGGTCGTGCGCAAGGGCACAACCCACCCGTGTGAAATAGACAAGTAATTTTCTTTGTGCATAGGCACACGGTCATGCCCTTTATACGGCCTAGTCGTGTGCATTTTATTTCCTTATTTTCTTCATGTCATTGTTCTTCCATTGGCTCTTGACATTGTCATGCTGCTGATATCCTTCTAATTTAGCACTGTTTCCTATAAAAATATCCAAGAATACGTATTATCACGCCCAACAAGGGAAACTAACATAAACATACTTAATATACATGCAAATGTGCCAATTATATACCAAAATGTACCCCTAAATGCATGTATATTGACCACTTATCAAATCTCCCCAAACTTAAACCATTGCGCATCCTCGAGCAAAACAAGAAAAATAATCGCATGCAATGGGGTGGATTAAATAACACGAGAACACTACAAATATACAATCTCATTAAGATCACATTCCTTGATGCACATGCACATCATTATTAAAAAGTTCTCACTTGCAAATTAGGCATAATCAATACTCGTTCGGGTATTTAACATCGTGACTCGCCGGATAAGTGTATCACTCACACTCTCAAAGTAAATAAGAACATGTTTACTCTCAAATCGATTCAATGTTAGAACTATCATAAGCTTGCAAATCGTCTCACATCTCTACCACTCAAGTGCACGCAATCTATGAATCAAAAAGGACTTTTACATTTGGTTGTAATGACTAATGAAGGCTCTTTGGTTGGGGTAGAAAAATATGGATTAAGTGACTCAATCTTGAGCAAATATAACTATAAGCACTAATAAACTGGAATCACCTATTAACTCCATACAAGAAGCATCAACTTATGATTTAATTTCAATCTACGCTTCTCGATTCACCTTTTTACATCAGTTTTCTACGGCCTTTCCTTTCGCCTTTCCAAGCACATTTTTTCTTTTCTTTAACAAACTGAGTTTGTCGTGACACCTCCTACACAACATCTCACAACAAAAACAACCAAAACTTAAAATTAAAGTTAGTAAAAAAAAATCAAATGAACAAAGGTCGATTAAAAAATGGGTTGCCTCTGTTGGGAAATTTATGTAAGTCCAAGCGCTACGATAATCTAGAGGGGAGAGGAGAATAGATTATCTCCATCTTTTCGATTTTACCTCTTTTCGAACCGAATGCTCAAAGACAATAATCAAGGTGCGGAATGTAAACAACACACGCGTCGATTTATAGAGGTTCAACCCACCAGGCTTAATCCTCTACCACCCCAAGATATCTCAGGGATGGATTTCAAAAAAAAAAACATTTTATTAATTACCAAAATTAATACAACACCTTACAACATCACCTTGAAGAGCACCACACTCTTCTTCAACACCACATTTGAGATTACCACAATCTCTTCTTGAAGATTACCACAATCTCCAACGGCACCTTGTGAAGATTACCACAATCTTCAACCTTGAAGAATACCAAATTCTTCAACACCTCAACAAGAAGATTACCACAATCTTCTTACACCTAATACCTAGATCACCCAAGTGTGTTCTTACCACAAAAACACTCACAAGGATATCTTGTGTTGAATGATAACCCAAAACTTCAAGATTACAACTCGATAATGAATTATACAATTGAGTGCAAGTGTAATCAAGAATAGCCTAGACCTCAAGAATGTGAAAGTGAATAGCTAGGCAAATTACAACAAGAAATAAGACAATGTAAGAATAAGTGTATTCTTGAGTGTATCTTGTTGTGTTGTAGTTTTCTCTTCTTTGTTGTGCTTCAAATCTTCCTCTATTTATAGTAGATGATTGATCATGTATAGGCTCCTCTTGGGAACCGATTTCTACAAAAAATTGCAATTAAAATCAAGAATATAGCTGTTAGAAATCAATTCCACAATTTAAGGAAAGTTGGTCTGCTTTGCACAACGGTTAGAATTTTAGAATTTTGTCAAACCATAGGGCGACCGGTCGTGCAGAATAGAAGTTCAAAAATGACACAAAGATTTTTACATAGGGCGACGGCCGACGTGGGGTTCGACCGATCACCCCTATGCCCAACCGATCCATGTCTCAAGGAAGTGAAGAACGGGAGTTTCGTTTCAACCAAAACTGCAGGCACCGGCCGCACCTGGCGGCGACCGGTCGACTGACCGGTCGACGCCGAGCGACCTGGGTCGACCGCTCTTTATACTCCAGTGCTCAATTTTTGTTCCAACGTACTCTTCAGTACGGGTTGCCCTATAGGGCGACGGTTGACCTCGAGACAGAAATGTTGTCCAATTTTTGTCGAAAATAAAACCCAAGAAATAATCCAAAAATTTAGTAAAAATATTTTAAACCAATCGGGAGTATTTAGACAACATTTAGGAACCTTGTTTTTAAGTAAAAACTTATAAACATAAAATCATTAAAAGTGTTGTCTAATTTTATCCGAAATAAAACTTGAAGAAATACTCCAGGAAAATATTGAAACCATTTGAAATCATTTAGGAGTATTTGGACAACAATTAAAAGCATTGTTTTGGTGTAAAAATAAAATCATAAAAATTAAGATAAAAACATGTATCAAACAATCTCCCCCTTTTTGATGATTACAAACCAAAACAATTTTTAGAAAAATTAGGAGGACAATTTTAAAAACGATTTTCCGGTAAAAACATCTAACCGTTTGGGAGCAACCAAAATTCCCAAAATACATAAGCAACCAAGTGAGGGACATAATAATAAGCACAAGCTCCCCCTATCAACAAGCACATCATGAATAATGTAAAAACAATTAACCATAAGCTAAAAGCTTAGCTTTTACAAGTTATTCAAGAGCTTATAAGCTCCCCCTGTCAACAAAACATCATTGGACAAGTATATGAGTCCATCAAACAAGAATTGGACTTAAAAATAATTCACAACTTATAGCTTTATGAAGCCATAGCTTATAGCTTCTTTTGTTTAGCTTAACTAAGCTTTTATGAGCTAATAAGCTTATAACCTGTTTCTCCCCTTTGGGATCATCAAAAAGAATGTTAGCACGATAAACACATCATATAGTCATATCAAAGTGCGCAACTAAACCGATGTATCGAGCAATTTGAACATTAAAGCTAATAGACCAAATAGGAGGAAAGAGTCGATCATACGACTTGTAGAAGCTTATGAAAACTCATTTGATTTGCAAAACATGATCTCTATAAATATACAAGCCTTTTGAAATCGAGAGAATCATGTAGGTGATGAATTTTTCATTGAGACATTTTATCGAACACTTGGCGGACCTCAAAAATTGAAGAAGATATATATAGCCCTTGTAAATGTAATCAAGCCAAGTTTTTCATCACCAAAAGCAATTTTACAAATATCATCCATCAACAAATAATAAGCTCATCACAAATATATACACATTTCATCAAGAAATATACATATAGGCCAAGTTCTCATGGTTCAACCCAATTGAGATAAAGAAGTAGAATTCTTACCATTAAATCGGTAAAGACGAGCAATGATGATGATAATCGAGCCTAAAAACATCCAAGATATGGAATGTATGCAATAAAACACATTTGAAGTGAAATGTGTGTGAAATTGATGAAGGGACGAAAAATGGCGAAAATGATGTAAAATGACTAAGGCATTGGACAAAATGGTTTTTATCCAAAAATTAGCTTAGGGCGACGGTCGACGTTGAGGGCGTCGGTTGCCCTCAACCCTTCACCCCACCTGTCTTGCCAATTTTTCGTAAATCCGAATTTTCAATCAAAAATCCGATTTTTCGCCCCTAAGTTTTAAAAACGTGCAAAATGCAAACGTAATCCTCATTCAATATACATTATGTCATAATCAAGCTCGAAATGGTGTAAAATACTCGTGTTAACGATTAAAAATCCGCAAGTTATCCTTGAGACGGAATTAAACACATCTCAAGTTTTTGTTAAAACATGCAATCCCTTAAACAAATATCGAATCTTAGTATGTTTAGTTCGATTATGACGAACCATATTTTGAAAAATAAAATCTACACCAGACTTGTTATCTTGAGAAATAATAACGTTTTAAAACTTTGGATGAACAAGTCATAAGAAGAAGTGCCTTACAAGTATTTGAAAATTTCTTTTAACGGCACTTCAAAGAGATTCGTTGGGATTGTTTTAAGTCGAGCATATAGACATAAGGCATATAGAATGTCGAGTCTAAGGAGTAATAAACGAATGAACATACCTCGAATTCGTTTGTCAATCAACATGCCTACCTCAACCTTTGTCAATTTTCACATTTGTGGCCATATAGGTTGAAATGGTTCTTTCTTCTTCAATGCCTCACTTCTTCTTTTGAGTGTGGAATATAATCACCTTCTTGGCATTGTTGAACTTGAATTCCAATGATCAAATTTGAGCTTCCCTCATCATGATCATCTTAGGTTCACCTTGCATTGACTTGAAAAAATATCTTGCACAAATATTTATTAGTAGCACCACAAATATTATCAACATAAAATTGCACAAGTAAATAACCTTGCCCTTTTTCAAAACAAGAAGTGTAGTATCAACTTTACCTTTTGTAAAATAATTTTGCAAAAATAGCTAAGTCCATCAAACCATATTCGGGGTACTTGTATCAACCGTACAAGGCCATTTATAAAAATCATTTGGCCAAAAAAATTTAAACTTCGATAGACTTCTATTTGAATAAAACCATTTAGAAAATTGGATTTAACATCCATTTGGTAAAGCTTGAAATTTTCTCAAAACAAGAATGGGCAAGTAAAGTGCAAATAACTTCTAAATGTGCTATGAGTGCAAATATTACATCAAAATCATTACCTTCTTCTTGACAATATCATTGAGCTACTAATCTTGTCTTGTTCATCAAACTTGTTGCGAAATATCACAAATTTCTGCAAAATCTTAACAAGATATTTTGCACACGAGCATAGTAATATCGAATAATAGATACACTTATTTTAAGCACCACATACTATGCATCATCAAGAGTCTAATAAATTATTCAAGTTCAAATAAGCTTAAGAAAGCTATATAAGGTCTCTTTTGAAATTTGACAATAAGAGAGCACATAGTTGAGACCTCATTTACAAGATTCATATGAACAAGAGGTTTGACATAAGTATCCAAGAATAGTGGCATTTATATGTGCAATAAAATGCATAACGTAGAAGATCAATTGTTTTATCAAAACAAAATATAATCCTTTACAAATCTTGGATAAATTAAGCTATGTCAAATAAAAAAATCAAAACATCCTCTTAATGGCACTTGTATAAAATATACACATAGTCATATGGCACAAATGTATCGAGTCTATAAGATGAATACCAATGATGAGCGTACCTTGATAGTTTATGTCACTCTTGACATATTACGACGTAGATAGCCATTTGTGAATATACATGAGTCCTACACAATACTTTAAACAAATTTTGCACAAGATATAATAGCACAAGTGTAGGCCAAGTAATAAGAGATATCACAATAAAAATACTAATGCTATAGAAATTCATAAGCGGTTAAAAACAACATGTAAGGTCTCATTTTCAAAGGATTTTAAAACACAAATATTTATTGAGGACCTTATAAATTTTAAAACTCATTTTGTAAATTAAACACAAATGCAAAAATAAAATGCATATTTAAATAGGGAGATACGGTTTACCAATTTCGCCATTTCCATGGGTTGTGTCGTTCCCATTGTTGATGATATCTTCCCGTTTGAAAATCTTCTTGTTGATGATGGTTTCTCCAATTGCTCCATTTTCAAGCATTGTGGCCTTCCCATTTTTGAAAGTGTCTTTCTCTTGGAAAATCATCTTGTTGATGATGTCTTTGCCATTTCAAGGATTGTGTTCTTCCCATTTTTGATTATATCCTCTTCTTGAAAATTGACTTTGTTGAAAATGTTTTCTCCTTCTTTGATCAAATGAGATGTTCATTTGATGTTTCCTTGGCGGCATGAATTTTCTTCGATTATTAATCTACCGGTACCTAAAATGACATTTTTTTGTGGTACCCTCAAGTGCTTGGGTCCTTTGGGATTAGTCTTGAGACTTTTGGGTCTCCACAAATAATTAGAGTTGTTTTTAGCCCGACAAGTATTTACCGCATGACCCTTTTTACCGCAATAAAAACAAGTAACAATTTTAGGAGCATAATGACCATCATACATAGGTACTTGATTTCTTTTCACATAATTAACAATACTAGGCTTATGATCAAGTCCTTGTTTCAATTTAACACAACTATCAACAATATTGGTCATTTTATCGGAGATTTTAAGTTGGATTTTGATAAATCCTTTTTCATGCAATTAATATCCTCAACAAGAGTACTATTTTCTTTTTCAAGTTTTCTAACCTTGTCAAGTGTGGTGGTGTGAGCACATGATAGTGATTCATAGGAAGTAAATAAACTATCCTTTTTATTTTTCAAAACATTGAATTCCTTTTTCAAATTTTTGTACTTAACTAGTAAATTTTGGAATTCATTTTGAAGATCATCAAAATCATTTTGCAAGTCACTATAATCATTTTTAATAACAATATCATAAGAAGTAGAGGGTTTAAGACATACCTCGTTTTCTTCTTCGATGCCCATAAGACATTGTTCGAATACTTCATAGTTGGAAGTTGTAAAAGGCTTGTTCCTTAGATTTGAACTTGTATTCCTTTGAGAAGTAAATGCTTTTGTTTGGCTCCTTTCATTTGCAAATACTCCATAGATGGCTTCTAATTTTTGCCATACTTCATGTGCCGATCGAATTCCTACAATATGTTCATATTCCAAATTGGTAAGTGAACAATACAAAATATTGAGAGCTTTACCATTTAAGGAGATGATTTTCTTCTCTTTATCATTTAGCTCTTTGAGGCCTTTGGAGGTGTGTGGTGTGTCTATCATTGGAATGGATTCTCCATTTATGACGATGTTCCAAATATCGAACCCGCAACCTTGTAGATAACATTCCATTCTTTCTTTCCAAAATATAAAATTTTTGGAATCAAATAGAGGTGGCTTTGGCTCGATACCACTTGTAAGTCCAAGCGGCTATGATAATATAGAGGGGGGTGAATAGATTATATCCATCTTTTCGATTTTACCCTCTTTTTCGAACCGAATGCTCAAAGATAATAATAAAGGTGCGGAATGTAAACAACACACGTCGATTTATAGAGGTTCAACCCACCTAGGCCTAATCCTCTACCACCCCAAGTATCTCTCAGGGATGGATTTCAAAAAGAAAAAAGATTTCATTAATTACCAAAATTAATACAACACCTTACAACATCACCTTGTAGAGCACCACACTCTTCTTCAACACCACCTTTGAGATTACCACAATCTCTTCTTGAAGATTACCACAATCTCCAACGGCACCTTGTGAAGATTACCACAATCTTCAACCTTGAAGAATACCAAATTCTTCAACACTGAACAAGAAGATTACCACAATCTTCTTACACCTAATACCTAGATCACCCAAGTGTTCTTACCACAAGAACACTCACAATGATATCTTGTGTTGAATGATAACCCAAAAAATTCAAGATTACAACTCGATAATGAATTATACAATTGAGTGCAAGTGTAATCAAGAATAGCCTAGACCTCAAGAAAGTGAAAGTGAATAGCTAGGCAAATTACAACAAGAAATAAGACAATGTAAGAACAAGTGTATTCTTGAGTGTATCTTGTTCATTTGTAGTTTTCTCTCTTGTTGTTGTGCTTCAAATCTTCCTCTATTTATAGGAGATGATTGATCATGTATAGGCTCCTCTTGGGAACCGATTTCTACAAAACAATTGAAATTAAAATCAAGAATATAGTCTGTTAGAAATCAATTCCACAATTTAAGGAAAGTTGGTCTGCTGCACTTGATTAGAATTTTTCTTTGTCAAACCATAGGGCGACGGTCGTCGCAGAATAGAAGTTCAAAAAATGACACAACATTTTTACATAGGCGACCGGTCGACGTGGGGTTCGACCGGTCACCCCTATGCCCAACCTGGTCCATGTCTCAAGGAAGTGAAAAACGGAGTTTCGTTTCAACCAAAACTTGTAGGCACCTGGTCGCACCCCTAAGCGACCGGTCGACTGACCGAGTCGACGCCAGAGCGACCGGTCGACCGATCTTTATACTCCAGGCTCAATTTTTTGTTCCAACGTACTCTTGGTATGGGTTGCCCTATAGGGGCACCGGTTGACCTCGAGAGTAAATGTTGTCCAATTTTTGTCGAAAATAAAACCCAAGAAATACTCATAAAATTTAGTAAAAACATTTTAAACCAATCGGGAGTATTTAGACAACATTTAGGAACCTTGTTTTTAAGTAAAAAACTTATAAACATAAAATCATTAAAAGTGTTGTCCAATTTTATATGAAATAAAACTTGAAGAAATACTCAGGAAAATATTGAAACCATTTGAAATCATTTAGGAGTATTTGGACAACAATTAAAAAGCATTGTTTTTGTGTAAAAATAAAATCATCAAAATTAAGATAAAAACATGTATCAAACAATCTCCCCCTTTTTGATGATTACAAACCAAAACAATTTTTGGAAAAATTAGGAGGACAGTTTTAAAAACGATTTTCCGGTAAAAACATCTAACCGTTTGGAAGCAACCAAAATTTCCAAAATACATAAGCAACCAAGTGAGGGACATAATAATAAGCACAAGCTCCCCTATCAACAAACACATCATGAATAATGTAAAAGCAATTAACCATAAGCTAAAAGCTTAGCTTTTACAAGTTGTTCAAGAGCTTTTAAGGTCCCCCCTGTCAACAAAACATCATTGGACTAGTATATGAGTCCATCAAACAACAATTGGACTTAAAAATAATTCACAACTTATAGCTTTATGAAGTTATAGCTTATAGCTTCTTTTGTTTAGCTTAACTTAGCTTTTATGAGCTAATAAGCTTATAACCTGTTTCTCCCCTTTTGGAATCATCAAAAAGAATGTTAGCACGATAAACACATCATATAATCATATCAAAGTGCGCAACTAAACCGAAGTATCGAGCAATTTGAACATTGAAGCTAATAGACCAAATAGGAGGAAAGAGTCGATCATACGACTTGTAGAAGCTTATGAAAACTCATTTGATTTGCAAAACATGATCTATATAAATATACAAGGCTTTTGAAATCGAGAGAATCATGTAGGAGATGAATTTTTCATTGAGACATTTTATCGAACACTTGGTGGGCCTCAAAAATTGAAGAAGATATATATAGCCCTTGTAAATGTAATCAAGCCAAGTTTTCATTACCAAAAGCAATTTTACAAATATCATCCATCAACAAATCAATAAGCTCATCACAAATATATACACATTTCATCAAGAAATATACATATAGGCCAAGTTCTCATGTGTTCAACCCAATTGAGATAAAGAAGTAGAATTCTTACCATTAAATCGGTAAAGACGAGCAATGATGATGATAATCGAGCCTAAAAACATCCAAGATATGAAATGTATGCAATAAAACACATTTGAAGTGAAATGTGTGTGAAATTGACGAAGGGGACGAAAAATGGCGAAAATGATGTAAAATGACTAAGGCATTGGACGAACGGTTTTTATCCAAAAATTAGCTTAGGGCGACGGTTCTTTGTTGAGGGCAACCTGGTCGGCGTTGAGGGCGACGGTTGCCCTCAACCCCTTCACCCATTTGTCTTGCCAATTTTTTTAAATCCGAATTTTCAATCAAAAATCCGATTTTTCGCCCCTAAATTTTAAAACGTGCAAAATGCAAACGTAGACCTCATTCAATATACATTATGTCATAATCAAGCTCGAAATGGTATAAAATACTCGGACGGTTAATGATTAAAAAATCCGCGAGTTATCCTTGAGACGGAATTAAACACATCTCAAGTTTTTGTGAAAATATGCAATCCCTTAAAAATATCGAATCTTAATATGTTTAGTTCGATTATGACGAACCATATTTTGAAAAATAAAATCTATCGGCTCATCTATGTTTAGTTTGATTATGATGAAGCAAATTTGACATGCATCCCTATGTTCACAATTGAGGAATTTGATGATTGGAAAATTCGTATGCGTGCTCATCTATCAAAGATTATACGATGAAATGTGGATAGTAATAGAAGATGGGCTACTACAAATTTTAAAAGTGAACACAATTTGCAAGGAGAGCTACTGCACAAGTTTGAGAGGAGAGGAGGATCTTGCTCCCGGATCCGGCTATGGTTGAAAAACCCAGTTTGAATGGACTAATGATGATAGAAAAAGATACAACCTAGACAATGTGGCCAAAGATATACTTTACAAGACTTTGGACAAAGCCATGTTCAACAAAGTCAAATCTTGCAAAACAACCAAAGAAATGGGATAAATTAACCTTAATTTGTGAAGGATCCGAGCAAATCAAGGAAAACAAATTATCTGTTGTGGTTCAAAAAATTTGAAAATTTTAAAATGCTTGCGGTGTCAAACAATGGATGGTGGATGCTAGATTCATTGAAATTACAAATGAGCTCTCAAAGACTTGGAAAAAGAATACACACGAAGGAGATGTGTATGAAGATCTTGAGGAGCCTCCCGGTGAGTGGGAAATGAAGACCATGGCTCTAAGGCACTCAATGGACCTATCAAAAACATCTAATCATGAACTATTCTCGGACCTCAAAGCCTATGAGTTTGAGTGAGAAAGAAAGGATCAAGAGGAGATAGTTGTACCCAAAACAATTTGCACTCATTGTCGAGGAAGGAAAGAGAGCCGAGACCAAAGAAGTCATTGACCAGGAGGAGATTGCCTTAATGGTTAAAAGATTCAACAAGGTCTTCAACAAGAACTACAAAAGAAACAAAGGTGAATCCTCTAGAAGACACTCGAACTTCCTCCAAGTCAAGGGAAGAAAGACCACCAAAAAGAGCAGAGTATCAAAAGGTCGAATATCAAAGAGCGACAACCCAAGAAATGAGAGAGCGATCAAAAAGTTGAAAACTGTGTTGGAATTGAGACAACCAGGACATTTTGCAATTGATTGTCCATATCCTCGTAGTCAATAAATACAAGAAATGAAGAAGAAAGGAAAGTCTTGAGAGAAAGAAGACAAGAAAAGAAAAGGGCAATGTTGGGCTCGAGGTTTCTTGAACCAACTAAGTCGAAAGATATAGCGATTCGGAGAGTAGTGAAGCCGACTACTCAAGTGACTCGACGAAGAAACTTTAACTGTCTAATGGCTAAGGAACAAGATCAACCGACCAAGAAGATGAGGTACACTCTAACTCATCTCATTTAGATTCTAGTGATAGTGATTGTAGCACACACACTTCATCACCCACTGATCTTTATGATTCATTAGGCAAAATGATGAAAGATTTTGAGCACATTAAATCCTCACACTCACTATTAAATGAGGAAAACAAAGCAAGCTCAAAAGCCAAAACTCACAGTTGACTAAGGAGCTAAGTACTCTAAGTCACATAGCCGATGAGAACAAAGAGTCAAGGTCGAAAATGCTAAACTAATAGCGAGAGATAGCTGCTATAGAAAAGAGGGAAAATGACCTCAAAAATGTGATTGCCTCATTCACAAAGGCATCCAAATCTTTGGATGATCTTATTATGAGCCAAAGAGAATGTGGAGATAAGACATGGCTTAGGATTTAATCCTCTATGCTAAGTCAAGCTCCCAAAGTGATTTTGGAAAAAGGATCTTCAAGTAATGAAGCATCTCAAAATCCAAAACTCCAAATGGTGCACACAAATTCATTCCCAAGCACAACCACAACCAAACGGGTCGTGGTTATGAAGGAAAAGGAAAAGAGCGAGTTGAGTATGTTGAGAGGATAGGCGAGAAGAAATCCAAGAGAGTTCCTCAAGAAACTCCAAACAGAAGTACTGTAAAGAAGAAACAGAGCTACCAAAAGCCCCAGAAGCTCTATAAAAGGAACACACATGATGGGAATGGTAGAAACTACCCAAGCCAAGCCGATTGGTAGAATGTGAAAAATCAACAAAGATCTATGGAATACAAGCCTAAATGGCAAATGCCTAGAACTCAAGAAAGGCCATTCCAAAGGCAAAAGAGCTATTATCAGCACACATATGCACCCAAGCACTACACTCAGAGATATCACAATTACCCCAAAAAAAGGCAATTGCTAAAACACACACACAGCATACTGGACAAAAGAGACAATTTGTATGAACCTGAAGTCCCCAAGCAATTTGCCAAAGTGAATTATGATTATGGCACGGATGGATGGCAACCTCTTAGAGTCAAATCATTTGGCTATAGGTTGGTTGGATCATCTTACAACACTAACCCCTCGGGACCTGCACAAGTATGGGTACCTAAAAACTAATTTCCTTGATTGCGAGGTTCAAAGAACGGCTAAGTGCAAGGAACCTGGTACATGGATAGTGGTTGTTCCGGACACATACGACAGAAACAAGAAAAATCTATCAAAATTCAAGGAGATTAGAGGCGCAAAAGTCATATTTGGAGGAAATGAAGCTCAGGGGAAATAAGAGGCATGGATCCATCAAGAAAAATGGATTAGAAATCACGGATGTTGCATATGTTGAAGGCCTAAATTTCAATCTGCTAAGTATCGACCAACTCTCGTGACAAGGGCTATAATGTTGGATTCAACATGGGAGTGTGCCAAATCAAAGACATGAATCAAATGAAGTAGTGTTGCAAGGAGCCGGACAAAAGAACATGTATGTGGTAGATTGGTCATTTTGCCACATCAAGCACTTGTTTATTAGCAAAGAGTACGGCCGAATCAAGTTGGTTGTGGCACAAGAAGTCGAGTCACCCGAATTTCAAGACAATTAACAAGCTTGCATGGAGTGATCTTGTAGAAGGACTCCCGGACTCGATATACAAGAAGTAAAGTGTTTGTGATGCATGCCGGATGGGAAAGCAGATTAAATCATCATTTAAAGAGAAGTCAAGCCCATCTTCAACAAGAATATTGCATCTGCTTTGCATATGGATCTATTTGGTCTGTTGATCCGGCAAAGACATAAGTGGGAAGAAATGCACTCTAGTAGTGGTGGATGATTATTCAAGATATACATGGACAATCTTCATGTGTAAAAAGGAGGAAACTTTGCGAAGTTACCACGGTGATGAAAAGAGTTCAAAATGAGAAGAGTCAAACCATTATAAAGATAAGATCGATAGAGGAACCGAGTTTGTCAATGGAATAATAACTCGTATTGTCTTGAAAAAATCGTATTACTCACAATTATCTGCGGCAAGGATTCCACAGCAATGAGAATGGAGTTGCATAAAGAAGGAGCAGAACTCTCAAGGAAGAAGCGGCTAAAGGACTATGTTAGAAGCAGAGTCGCTTAAAATATTTTGGTCAAGCCATAAACACGCATGCTATACTCAAAATAGATGTATGATAAATAGACAGATGACAAAGACCCCTATGAAATCTAGACAGGAGAAAGCCAAATGTTGCATATTTTAAAATATTTAGATGTAAATGCTTCATCCACAACAATGGCAAGGATAATCTAAAGACTTTTGATGCTAAAGTTGATGAAGGTATCTTCTTGGGATACTCGGTGAAAGCAAAGCCTATAGAGTCTTGAACAAAAGGACTATGGTCACAAAGAGAGTCTATCCATGTGGTTTTTGATGAACCTAACATAAATGGAGAAGACATTGAGGAGTTAGGCGATAAGCTAAATCAACCAACCAAATGTGCGAGAAAAGTCCCTATGTTGAAGTGAAGCCGGAGCAATTAATCAAGGTGAAGATGAGATATTTGAATCTCAAAGACATTTGGAAAATCTGCACTAAGTGATGATGAGAGAGCTGCTCAAGATAACACATTTTGCAAGACGATCGAACCCGGTGACTTACTCCAACCTCGATGTGAGATGGCCGAGAGACCATCCACAAGAGCTAGTCATTGGAGATGTAAGAGATGGTGTAAGAACCAGATCAAGAGCTCAAAGAAGAAGCCATGTTCACTTGTTTCATTTCCCAAATAGAGCCAAAAGATGTCGGCACAAAATGGGTTTTGAAACAAAATGAATGAAGAAGGTTACGTGGGTAAGAAACAAAGCAAGATTGGTAGCCAAAGGGTATCGCCAAGAGGAAGGAATAGATTTTGATGAAACATTTGCTCTGTTGCAAGATTAGAAGCAATAAGGATAAACAACAAAAAGACCCCGATTCTATTTCTAAAAAAAATCTAAATCTATAAATCGAATTTTTCTAAAATAAAATAATAATCAGTTCGAAATTTTTAAACACAAAATAAGAATTCTATTTTATTTGGAAGTCGCTTTCTTTAGCAAGAATCTAAAGTGAAGACAAGAGAATTTGTCTAAGCGTAACATATAGAGTTATACTAACTAAAGAAATAAAATCGAACTAAAAAAATTAAGTAGATGGAAATAGGATGTTTCTTGCCTATCTTGCACACAAGAACTTCACTTTGTATATCGAGATGGATGTGAAGAGTGCATTTTTAAATAGATCTGTTAGAAGAAAAGTCTATGTTGAGTAACCTCAGGATTTGAGCGAGAAGATTCTTGGAGATAAGGTGTACAAGCTCAAGAAAGCTCTTTATGGATTGAAACAGCACCTAGAGCATGGTATGATACATTATCTCAATTTCGACAGATAATGGATTCACCAAAGGCAAAGTGGAATGAGAACACTCTTCATAATTCAAGATGGAGAGAGTATCTTCGCTTGTTCAAATATATGTGGATGACATCATTTTTGGATCCACAAACAAAGAGTTGTGTGATAAGTTCTCAAACCTCATGCAAGGCAAATTTGAGATGAGCATGATGGGAGAGTTGACATTCTTTCTAGGACTTCAAGTTAAAGTGAAGGATGGAACCTTCATAAACCAAACAAAGTATACGAGAGATTTAATGAAGAAATTTGGTATCGAAGAGAAATCTTCTGTGAAAATACCAATGAATACATCGATCAAGATGGATATGGATGCGAGATGGCAAGCTTTTGTGGATCAAACAAGATCTGAGCACTTATTGGATCACCGCTCTATCTCACAAAGCAAATAGGCGGACATCACCTTTGATGTAGGTGTAATCTCGCACCAAAAGAAAGCCATATGGCCGGCTAAGAGAATCTAAGGTATTTGAAGGGATGCCGGGAAGTCGGCTTATGGTATCCAAAGGAAGGTGGATTCAAGCTTATTGGTTACTCGGACTGCGGCTATCTTTGGATGTAGAGCCGACGGGGAAAAGTACTTGGTACATGTCAAATGCTTGGAAGCAGATTAGTTTCTGGTTTAGCAAGAAGCAAAATTCAATAGCCACATCCATGCTTAAGCCGAGTACATAGTGTGGGCAAATCTGTTGTGCCCAAGTCTTATGGATGAGACAAGCGGTGAGAGATTATGATGTTGAGGAAAAAGAAATTCCAATCATGTGTGATAACACAAGTGCTATTGCAATCACTCAAAATCTCGTGTTGCACTCAAGAACAAAGCACATTGATGTCGGATATCACTTCATAAGAGATCATGTGGAAAAGAAAGATATCACCTTGGAATATATCTCAACCGATAAACAAGTTAGGTGACATATTCACAAAGCCATTATGTGAATCAAGATTTGAAGAACTCAAACATGAGCTAGGGTTGATTGAGTGAGTTAACACTCGGAGAAGACTCAAGAAGAAGAGATGAAACAAAAAGAGATGAAAATGGAGCTAAACTCGTAAATCGACTAAGTGAATTAGCCGTATCGAAAAATCAGCTGCATCGAGTTAGCTGACAGCTGAGTACCTATGTGAAAAGAGAGAAGAAGAGTTGAATCAGCTAAGGAGTAAGCTGAGTCATTTATGAGCTAAGTGACAAAAACGCTTGATCGTTTTTAATGAGCGGGAATGTTTTTAAGGATAGCGTCGGTGTCATAATGACGTGCATCAAAAGCTAAATAACGAAGCATATAATTGGATATAAATTTGCCGCATTAAATGCGAGCAATTAAATGGTAATCGGCGTGCTAAATGAGACATTGATCTCGATCAAATTTCAAAAACCGTATGCACGTCCTTTCATAACCACATATATACCCTTTCATCCGTTTCTCTCTCACTTTACACAAACTGTTCATCTCTCTCAAAAGCAAAGAAAGCAACTTTTCTCTCGAAACCCTACAGATCTCCAGAGTAATTTTCTAAAAGTTTCGTTCGGTAAAACTTCAAGTAATGGCATCCACTTACGATTTTGTTAAGTTGGGAAAGCAAATCCACCCTGGCTCTCTTGTGGATTTTGAAGGTATGATCAAACAGGGGTTGGATGAAACCCTTGTGAAGAAGATAGGCGAGAAAGTGGAAAAATACAGGTGAAACCCTTTCTCACTATGGAGTTTCGATGACTTATGTTGAAGAAGTCGCTCGTTCTACGTAAATGTTGAAATTCACGACGAGGGGATCAAGTCCTCTGTTCACGGAAAAGAGTTTACGATCACCGCCGAGGATCTAGTGGAGCATTGTTTGCTTCCGTCGGAAGGAAAGACGGAGATATTGGAGGCCGATGTAAACTTGGCTCTTTGCATGGAAGGAAATGGCCAAACGACTATCTTTGCGAAGGTGGTTTACGGTGATAAGAATTTCTTGAAAGAAGACTACCACAAGTTATTGGATATTGTTGCTAAGTGCGTAGACATCAAATTTGGAAGCTTTAATCGGCTATCCAAAACTAAGCTAATCGTGATGGCCGCAATCATGCGGGAAAATAAGGTAAATTGGGTTGAGTTTGTATACTCTGGACTCTCCCAAAATGTTGGAAATAAGTCTTTCAAGGAAGATGGATCGTTCGGAGGATCCTTGGGGTATGTCCTTGTGATTGGCCGGTTGATGGAGGTGAAGGGAGTTCCACTCCGACATGGAAAAGCGTTACATGTCAACAAGAAAATGTTCCGATCAAATCTCTCGGGAGAGCTTAGAAGAGAGCTTATGCAAGAGGGCGGACACTAGTAAGGGGGAATCGGTGACCCGAGGATACAACTGTCTCCTCCCCTCCCAAAAAGAAAGTTGCCCCTGCATTTGAAAGAAGATTCTTTGCCCGGCGCAAGAAGACGAAAGATGCACGCCCCCTGCGGCAGTGCGGAGAAGAAACCTCAAATGCCTTCTCAGGTTGTCAAGAAAAGGAGGACGCGGGCCAGAAAGCCAGCTCTCGAGAAAAAGAAAAAGCACCTACCCCCACCGCCTGGGGACTCGGAGAAAGCGCATCCGAACAGAAATTCCTCGGTAAGGACCAAAAGGAGAAGACTCTTCAAGCGATCGGAGCTTGAGAAAACAATTAGTCTGCCACTCACGGTGGAGCAGATCATTTGAAAGCAAATTTGGAGAAGTAGAGTCTCGGAGATTATTGATGCAGCGCAGTCTGCGAGGACGATCGCAGAGGCAAGTCGAAGACCAGTGTGGACAGGACAAGCGAGGAAAAAAAGCGACTAAGACAGATGAATCCCTGCCTGTCAAGCAGGGATCGCATCTCCACTGCGACATACGCTGCGAGGGTGAAGAGCAACAAGCTCTACTACCCTCCATTCCCGAGACGATGAAGGACAACACGAAGATGATGATGATGATGTGATCATGCTATCTCCACCATATCCGGACATTCAAAATCGTTTGCGTGAATGGAGGGCGTGGAAGCTAAGTCGATCGAGGAACATTCCAAAGACTCGAATTTATTGAAGAAGAAGAAGCTGATGAATTTCCTCGATTTGACCACGATGGTCGAGGCATTGGATGAAGAGAATCGCATAGATATTTTGAATATCTTCAAAGAAAAGGAGAAGGAGCGATTGGAGGAAGTCAAGCCCGAGAGAAGGCCAATATTTGTCCCTTCACTGGAACCATCGATCACACTCATCCCCACCTCGATGTTCTCTCGGGGAAGTGATGAGGATCGGACCGCCAACTCTCTGAAGAGATGGAAATGCAGCAAGCCATGCGGGAATCGAGTGATGCATGAGCGGTGATGGAAGGACCTGGAGAGTCTTCCAAGTCACGGTGGAGATTGACCCTATGGGAGTGGTGCGGCCAGACCGCAAGCGTTGTTCTGCGACCACTTCCCGGCTCACTACGAGGGAAGGTTATAAGGGTAATGGCGATGAAACCGGGAATTTGGGGACCCAAGTCGAGCCAACCCCTATTGAAGGTGTCTTACCACCGCCCCAATGGTGAACACTCAAAGGAAACAGGGAGTTTGGAGAAGAGTGACCCTATTCCAAGTCACTCACCGGGTGTACCACCGGTGAGGGGGAAACTCTATCCACCGCAGCCTAGGTTGGAGGTTCTGAGACAACTCCACCATGAATCTCGAGGCGAAGTGGAGACGAAAAAAAGAAAATAATACCGCAAGTTGTCATCCTTGTGGCTCGGACGATTGAGACTGTCTGTTGAAGTGCCAACTACTCTGCAGCCGAGGGCGTTGCGGATGCGTCGAGGCACGGGGATGGTTACCCGCAGGAGTTAACACTGCGGGCAATGAAAGTGCAATCCACGGAGTTGAGACTCTGTGGATGCCACGATCGAAGACCCTAAGACAAATGCAGTCGAAGGGAATGTCGAGCCTTGCTGCGGTTGAGACTCGCAGGAGGTGCTGAAGGCCTACGGGAGGTTGAGACTTCCCGAGGTAAAAAGCGCGGCTACGAGAACATCCCTCTCCGATTATCATCGATGCATCGAGAAGGAGATAAGTGACCTTCATGATTCCCAAGACAACCCGGACGTAACTTTTCTAGATCGAAGGTGAAGATGAAGTCTGAGTCATCCCCATTACAAATCCAACCGACTCGGTGAGGATTTTCTTCCCAAAGACGAGTAAAGCGAGAATTTAAGGTTGCTCGTCAAAAGTTCAATTTTGATGATGAGCCACCCTACAAATCTCATCATCGTCCGATGACGCTCATCAAACGACCGAGGACCGGACAACTCAAAAGGAAAAATCAGCTAAGACCGATGAAGCTATTGAGACATCCGAGGCTCGGCCATTTGGGTCAATACCACAATGACCATTTGGCTGAAACACGATTAAGCTCGCGCGAGCTCCCAAAGCTACAGAGAATGGACTCAATCGGGCACATCACGACCGCAAGTCACGAGTTGAGCAATTCCCTATGTCCGTGACGATGCGTTTGAACAAACTTCCCCTTTCACATCGAGTCGAGCTGATCTTGATGAAGAATCGGCTAGAGATCAACGACGTTTCCATAAACTCCGATCCCGTCATTCCAACAGATACCATCGTTCAAGCGAGACTTTGACTTTGACGCTTGCTTGCGCATGGTGAATGGAGGTAATGATTTTGTTCGAGAAGTTTTCAAGGCTATATTTGCGGAGATAGATAAGATGGAAAGGCACCAGGCCTCATTAGACATGCGTTTGGATAACCAAGATGCTAATCTTTCGCCGTCTGCGTGGAATCATAGTCGGGATCCGGGAATGGTGGCAACAACAAAGAAGACAATGTCGTGGAACAAGTTCGATACTTTAAAGTATTGTACAACAAGATGCTAACTGGAGCTGATAATCTTGACATGAAGAAGAGGATGCAAGAAAACATTGATAGAATGCATACCTCTCATACCACGTAAATGGAACTCGCCGCACGAATTTCATCGTAAAAAACTTCTCAGCGTCGAGAGAACATGAATGAAAAATTGACATTCTTATGCATTTGAAATGAAGTTGGTGACAGCCGAATCCAACGCCACTCGCTCGAGAATTTTGAGCAAAGATACTCCGCAGCGAGAATCCAGCGAACTCGGCTATCGATCGCCTAGATTTCATGCTCGCCGGCATGTTTCGAGAGGTTCCTATCTCCTTTGATGATGCCCAAAGGGGAAGAGGAATACCTAAAGACGTTGGAAGGTCCGCGCGGTGAGAAGAAGGACGACGAATCGTGAAGGAGAAGACAACAAAAGCGAGAAAGAAAAAGAGAAAATCGAGTTGAGGGGGAAGGTTCGAAGGATATGACTTTGATGGTTGCTAGAACCCCCACAAGGACTTATCACGGTGACATAATCAACAAACTTCGGTGACTGATTTCGCTCCAACACTCTGTTGTGCCCATGTCGAGAGAAGAGGAAAATAGTTGAATCGAGAGATGACGAAGATTGAAAGAAAAATGTATGCCCGCGATGGATATCTTTTGAAAAAATACGGAGGCATTCCGGCAAGAAGAGACATCGATGCCATTTCGGACGCCGAATCGAGCCTAGATCTGTTGATGAATTCAAGACGCCGCATTCGAGGATACTTCGAGAACATGACCATGGCCCAAGCCTCGGACTTGTATTGGGAAAAAGGCCTCAAGTCGTGCGAAGAAGGCCGAGCAAAGACTCGAGCGATGCTCTACCGGGTCACTTTGATCGAGAAGCAGGCCACAAGACAATACACACCCAGAGGAAGAGGTAGAAGAAAGTGGAGGAAGAGGTTTCAAACCTAGACCTCTACCCAAAACA